>CM074735.1:44809048-45368729 GCA_037367245.1 Phrynocephalus guinanensis | reverse complement strand
AAAGTGTGGTATTTCAAATCATGGAGTCTCAAAGACTTTTCCTTCAAAACAAATAAGTATGGTTCATTGCAGAACAAATAAAGCAAAGCAAACCAAAGCAAAGTGTTCTGCTTATATACCGCCCCATACTACTACAAGTAGTCTCTGGGCGGTTTACAATTTTAATTACAGAGTGCAGGCTACACATTGCCCCCCCCCCAGCAAGCTGGGTACTCATTTTACCGACCTCAGAAGGATGGAAGGCTGAGTGAACCTTGAGCCTGCTACCGGGGATTGAACCCAGGTCGTGAGCACAGTTTTACTTGCAGTACAGGCATTTAACCACTGCGCCACGAGGCTCATAATAATGTTGTACATGCTTTTTGTTTTTGTCCTAAGTTACTATTTCTATATTGAACATTTAACATAGTCTTCTAGTTAAAGTACTTCATAATTTAACATCTGCCTGTTCCTATCTTCCTCCCTCAGTGTTTGCACTGGTATTTATATCTGATGAGTCCATCCACAACATATGTTTGCATACTCCAATAGGAGTAGTTTGCCTTTATGGAGAATATATATTTAGAAATGCATGTCTTAAAGGCATATTTAAATCTGCACTGTATGTATTTTTGAAACTTTATTTATTTATTTTGCTTATTTATACAACTTTTATGCTACCCACTGCTGACTCTCTGGGCAGCTTACATTTAAAATGAAAAAAATTAAAGCAATTAAAACATTAAAATGTCAATGAACAATTACTGTATAAACAATAAAAACATTTAAATACAAAACACTAAAATTGCCATCAGGACCCACAATCTATGTTATGTCAGTTACAAAACTTCTGAAACAGGAAGGTTTTTACCTGGCGCCGAAACGTCATTGACATTGGCACCAGGCGGATGTCACTCGGGAGGGCATTCCATAGCCTGGGGGCAGCTGCCGAAAAGGCTCTATGTTTACAAGCCATCCCTTTAACTTCCTTAAGGGATGATTCTTTCAGGATGGCCCCCTGGCTGGATCATAATTGCCAGGTAGGTTCATATGGAAGGAGGTGGTCCTTCAGGTATCTAGGGCCTAAGCTTAATTGAAGTTTAATGCTGAATGGTCAGATCACAGCAGAACAGACTTAGAAATGAACACATATGAAGTTGACATTGACTGGAAATAGACTCATCAGTCTAATTCCATTTTTATGTCAGTAGATGTTCTAGTGAGTCTCAAAACAGAGGCAGACTGGATAAATGCATAATGTGCTTCAGAGATGGTCTTCAAATTACAGCTCCAATTTGAGAGCCTAGTATTTGGAGCCAGGCTGCTTCTTAGAATAAGAATGTCTAATGTAATCCTGTATATTTCTGATAAGATTAAGCCAGAGATTTTTGAATAGTATGCACTCTACTATTTGTCAATTTTGAAAGATGTTTCAATGATTTGTATCATAATTAAGTATCAGTGAATTGGATCGCAAGCACCCTGAGGCAAGGTAGCTGCTATTAGCATTTGAATTGCTTTCTTGAGATGGACCAAACTTTAATTTTCAATTTCTTGATACTTCTGCATTCAAATTAATCAAATGAATTAAAGATGAAATGTTGATGGCTTAGTTTCTATAGTAACAAGAACCACACTTCTGCAGCTTAAAAGCAAGGTCAGCTATGGGCTGATGTTCCAGTAGTCTGTGATATTAGCGTTCAGGTTGCAATATAAATGACAGGGAGGTCAAACCTTTACAAAATAGAGGAAGCATTATTAAGATCATAGTGTATTTGAAAAAATAAGCTGTTTTCTATTTGCCCATGGATAAATGTACAGTATTTTATAGAAAAGGACACTGTGCTAGACAAGATTCTCCCAGTGTCTCTACAAGGGGAGAATGACAGCAGTAATGACTTGACCAGTACAAGTGGAAGCCAAACAAAACATTGTGGTGAATCCATTAGATTCTACTATGCCTTCTGGTTTTCCTTAATTAATTAGATGCCCAGAGTAGGGTTGCAATACACAGAGCAGAGTTTTTCAGAACAGAAGTGAAATGATAGAACAGAAATTACTTCCTCCCACATCATGCATCTGTAGAACGTGGAGTGAAAACAAAACCAACCCCCCAGAGTTCTCATTGGCACCAATGTCATCATGAGGCATAGTACAGGTTGTTTTAAATTGTTATGTTGCAGTCCTATATCTTCTTGCAGTATAGGCCTATTGAAATTATACAGATGGGACACTTGCATTATTATTTGCTCACTTCAATTATTTTGGGCTGTAAACCTGTTTAGTTCTGTTCCTAGAAGTGTGTGTTCTAAGACTTTTCTTTAGCTGATCACAATCTCATTGTCAACACCATCAGTAATTCAGACAATGAAGTCTTGGTACCAACCCCGGCTATATTGAAGATTTTGTTATGCAAATTGAAAACAACTATGACACACAGTAACTCTAAAAAAATAACCAGAAAGAAGCACAGCAGCACTGTGACCTGAATTAATGCAGGGGCTGTAGACGTCACTGCTATGAAAATCCAGTAACACATGTATCTGACTGCATTGCCTCAGTCTCATTATTGCTTAACATATAACATGCTGGTAATCCTACATACCCTTGAATAATGACTGTAGCCTCACATCACTACTGAAAAAGATCCGAAAACTGGCAATGTTATGAATATGAATGTCCACAGTTGCACTCTGTTCCATTCAAGACCCTTATACCATCACTGTGGATGCTACTTATCATCTCGTTGCTGATACCAAAAATTATCCCATATGCTCAGTCAATACTAATGTTCTCTGTGTTGGCCTTTTCATATCAGACAAGTGACACTTGAGTCGATGTCATCTGATACCAACAGCACCAGCTACCTTAATTCTACCTTAATTGTTATAGCAGTCCCAATATCATCAACCCTCACATTGCTGGGAAGCTTTCCTCAGTTTCCACTTGTCTTCACAATCACAATTGCTGATGCCACTTATATTCACAACCACTAATGCTAGCATTGCATCATCTACGCCCCATGAAGTTATTTTCTCTAATATTGGACCAAAAGTTATGGATCAATATGGAAAAATTGCACCAGATTCCATCGCAAGACCTCGTGTTTATTTCAGCCAAGTTGCACCCTACATAAGCCATAGTGGGAATTTCCAAGGAAAGAGCCCATCATAGTATCTCCGTGGTACATGAAACAATGTAATAAATACAGAATTGTATTTACATAACAGAAAAAATTTATGCTCATTAAATGGGATTTTCAAATGCAGTATTGTTTTAGTTTAGCTAATGTCCACTGGTTGTGAACTTTGCTCTTGGTGAAAAAGAAACAGAGTAACCTATACATGAAAAAAATACAGTACATAATTTTATTGCCGTGGTGCAGAAGCAATATTCCTTGCATTTAATGACTAATGTGGTAACAGTAATTAGTGAAGAAGATTAAAAGTTTTGTTAATAAACTTTTCCAGTTGGCTTTTCTTTTTACACTAAGATGGCTATCTGAAGCGATTGTGCTACTTAGCTTCACCTTCTTGTTAAATTATCTACTTATTGAATAACTTCCAGATAAACTCTTCTGTATTTAAGAAATAAAATCCAAGTGTTTAATTAGAGACTGGCCATTTTAAAAGTGTTAATTTAGCTACTATTTTGCTTAGCCTCCCATTCTTCTAAACAGATATGTGTATTTTCTTTCTGTAAATCAATTAATAAAGCATGACCTAGATAGAGAGCAGAAAATAACACCAGGCATTAATTGACGTGAAACTTGTACAAAGCAAAAAAGTCACACAAACCACCTTTGTGTTTTACAACTATTTCATTTCTTTTCATTTTAATTTGTGTGCCCTGATAGTAATCTTTATGAAACATAAATTCAATGAAGGGGAAAGTACAGGCAGTTGTGTATGTGAGCTATAGGCTGCTGTGCTGTATGTTTAGTGCCGGAAAGCTGTACTTAAATCTCCAAACCCCCCCATAAGTTACCTCCCAAGATTATCCCCAAAGGGATCATAGTTTATGAAGGGGAAGAAAGAGAGTGAAACACATCCAGCTTTCTTGGTTGCAGAATAAATCATTTGTGCATTCTAGGGCTTTTACACAGAGGCCACCTATTGGTCATTGCTTCTCCATTGCTTATTTGCTGAGAGACAACACTGCAGTAGCAGGATATAGAAGTGGCTGAGAAGCATTCCTGTCTGCTACCTGGCAGTAAGAACGTTACAGCTTCTAAATTCAGTCTTCCTCTTCTTTGGTCCGTTGTCATCTCCTTCTCTTCCCCCCACTTTTTTGGATGACTTTTCCTTGAAAAGGCTTTAGGGTCTAAAGTTGTTTGATGTAGTTAAACTGGCATAATGTAAATGGCATAAAATTTCGAGGCAAATTGCCTAATGTTAATCAGTGTAATCAGTGAGAACATTATATGTTGTATTTGGAGAGACTGACATAACTATGGAAGAAGACTCTGATCTACATGAATATAGAGAAACTATATGCCGGTTAAGAATGTATGGAAGCCGACATCAACAAATAATATGTACTATAAGACATCTACTTCTTATAAGAACAAATTACAGGGGGAGTCAGTTGCCTTGGACTGATATTTGAAAATTGACCAATCACATTCATCATGTTAAGATCTTTTATGAAGCACAATTAAGCATATCCTGCATTCCTCCAGAAATGGAGCCAGCCTTATGTCTCCAACATGGTGATAGTGTGTCATGAATAAGATATGTAACAAAACAAACACAGCCATAGTGGGCGGGAGGTAAAATTGCAGTAAACACATGCTGGTTGTGCCCACTGGCTGGTTATTCTCACTTCTAGTCAATTCCATTAAGTGACAACTAGCCAAGATCCAGAGTCATGAACTAAATTATAATCTTAATGGTGGAGAGGGAAACCCCATCAAAGCAGTCATGGTTGACTTGGCTTTCTATCGTTGGCTTGTGGGGTGGGGTTGGGGGGCAGCAGCAAAATATTATTTACATACTTATGTTGCAAAACATTCTGAGTGCTTCAGTTCTGTGGGGTGGCATATAAATCAAAATGACAACAACCTCAGAGGTTGGGAGCTCAATTCTGTTGGGAGCTCAATTCCCCAGTGGCATATAAATCAAAATGACAACAACCTCAGAGGTTGGGAGCTCAATTCTGTTGGGAGCTCAATTCCCCAGTGTCTTCCTGAGAAGGGCCTAACTCAGGGATTCATGTGCACAAGAGATTCCTCTGGTGCCCTCTGTTGCGTTACGAATCACACGGGACACAGAGTTTCGGGGTGCAACATCTGGCGCTCAGGGCAGCATTCCTGTTCGTCTGTCTGTCAGGGTTCCATGGATGTCTGAGTGTCTCTCTGTGTCTGCATCGGCTGCGTGCATGTGAGATTGTGTGGTGATGATGATGATTGTGTGTTGATGATTGTGTCCGTCCTACTGCTGCCTGAGCCCAGCCTTTTATTAGAGGGTAAGCACATACAGAGAAACATTCCTCGGTGGGGGGAAAGAATGCAAGCGTTATCTGTTCAGTAAACAGGTAAACAAAGCAGGGGAAATAGGTTTCACAGGTGGGGGGAAATGCTCCCTAGCTAGTGAGGCATTACTGATAAGAGGCTTCCTTGGGCCTGAGCAGATGTATTCTGATATTCTGGTTATCTGCCGTCCTGTTTGCTCTGGCCTTCTTCAGCACATTCTGGTATCTGCTTCGGTCCTGGGGCTGCCGGGAAATATATGTCAAGCAGCCCTCCTAGGCCTTCAGTTTCCTTTGTGCTTGACCAATCTTGGGGCTCAGAAATATGGGCAATGATATCCCTACATCTCTCCCTTTCCTTTTAATTAAGAGAGCTTGCATACCAGTCAGGAGGCACAGGTGTAAACCCAAACAGACCAGAAATCAGGCACTCATCTGGTGCTCAAACCATGCAGGCCTTGAAAGCCTGGCAATCTGAGGTCATTTGCCCCAGGGGCCTCATTGCTTGGCCCAAGAGGAACCTCAACTCCTTATGTAGGAGGGAGTAACATGTCTCTGCCAAGACATGCTTCATATGTTTGGGCTGAGGTGTGAGAATTATGCCCTAAAATGTGAGATGTCTTATGGCTGTGCCTGAGAGCTGCTGCGCTGACACTCCATGGCCATTTCCTCCCCCTCCCATGCTCATTGTGAGAGCCCTAAGCTAGGGCATGGCATAAATCATTGGCTGTGATGTGTTATCTAATGTGGGGACCCTCTAGAATGTTGGCTGCATTCTTTCTCCCACCGAGTTACAAAGCACCCAATATTCATATAACATTCAGAGATAGGAACTTTCGCTCATCATAACTTGCAATAATAGATGAACTGACATAATAAGCAAGATTGTCTCCCAAGACTTAAAAGTACATAGACATAATCTAGCATACAGATATACATGCATTAACAATAATCAAGCAATAAGCTATAGCATAAGTAATACAGGAATAGATGATTTTGTGGCTAAGAGGTAATGCATAGCAAGTTGCATGACATGTGAATATTTTCCAAATACATGAATACATGAGAATACATAAGTAAGCATATCTGTCTGTGCTACGGGCTTACATTTTTGTGGGGGAAGGTGAAAGACTACCTAACTATATTTCTTTCTGCTTCAATGGATGGCTGTTTGCTGAAAAGTCTTTTTAAGAGTTCTTTTGCTAAAAATTCATGCGTCTGGGAAATGTCTTCTTCTCTTGGTGAAACAATTCTGCTTGGCATGAATGGTAACAACAGCTCCCAGATTACCCATAGTCCATAAGCCTTTGCAGTTGAGAGAATGAGGAATGTATGAGGAATGAGAATATTCCTTAAATGTCCTTCTGGGATCATTCTGCTGGTAAACTTTGAACTGCCATGGAAGGCATACCTGTGAGACTATTTGTCTTTCTCTCAGGGTACATACTGTATAGTTACAATCAAGCCTTCTCCTTGCTTGAAGAGGCTTGAGAGGGGGGGCATTTCTCCCCCTTTTTTCCTTTTAATTGTTTTTTGTTTTAAATTTGAAATTCATACCCTGAGAGGAAGGTTTTTTCCACTGCTTGATTTTTGGAGGCAAAAGGAACACGATTAGTGATGATTTTTATGCATTTTAAACCCTGTTGATTGCTTGTGCCCAAAATGTAAGGCATATGGGATTTGTAGTCAGTTTGCTTCCAACTCTGAAAGATGCCTCTGCTTGTTGACTTGTAATTACAACCAGCAGGAAGGTGATAAGCTTGCTTTGTTTATACAATGTCTCTGAAGATAACAGTCTACCTTCCTAGCAAACTGATAACCATTCCATGCTTCCTGCTATCTTGCATGCTTTCTGTGTGCTAGTGGGGTGGATCAACCCATATAATTGCTTTTTTACCCCTGGAAAATAGTGGAAGATGAGATCTTTGGGACGTTTTTTCTAAAGGACTTGAAATCTCCAGAAATCTTTCTCACAATTCCTGACAGACAACTGATGCCTGCTTGCTTCTCCAGCAAACTTCCCATTCTCCAGCAAACTGTTTCTTATCCAAAAACCTTTTTTCCTCCCCTGCCTGCTTGCTTTCCAGCCCCCTCCCCCCCCGCTCCCCCTGAGCTGCTTCCAGTCGATAGACAGAGAGGGGCGGGGGGAGAGAGAGAGAGAGAGAGAGAAGCATTTTTGATTCCTAAATTTTCCTGTAGCTTGCTAAAGAGAGTATGAGGGGAATTCTGGCTGCCTAAGCTTTCTGAGAAAAGGAAATCTGCATCCTCCATGGCTGGAGAAAGAGGAAAATCTCTTAGGGAAAATATAGGGTACAGATTTTTTTGAAAAAATTACCTTTCTCCTATACTTATACTGAGGGTGCCTGGCATCTGCCACAGCACACAAAAGGCTGGCCTTTGCCTTAATGGTGAACTTTGTCCTTTTGGAAAAGGGGTCTATCTTTGGAATTCCCTCTCTGGGCAAATCTGCTTTGGTCCAGCCCAAGGCTGAACTCTGCATTTGCTCTAAAGCTGGCCGCTTCTGAAACCTGAGTTGCCTTCCCTGGAAAATGGAATCCTGAGTGTTAAACAATTCCAGGGCTTGAGTTACTGAGCCATGGACAAAATTTTGGCCTCTCTGCATTTCTTTGGGAAATCCTGCCCCATGGCTTGGCTCTTTGCTGCAAGAAAGTGACTGCCTTTGGGGCATCTCCTTGCCTTTTGGAGATACATTTCCTGGCAGGACAAAATGTTTACCCTCCTGCTTCTGGGGTTTGGTGAAATCTTCCTGAGTGTCATTTTGCCCTGTGCTGAGACCATTCTTGATGGAAATTTTTGATCTTAGAACAACGGTCTCAGCACAGGGTTCCCTTTGTTCCTCCACCAATTCCTGATTGTGGGACACTGTTCCTAACTGCAGGTCACTAGGTGGAAAAATAATTGGTAGGGACATCTTGAAATCTGGGGGAAGGAGTGAAATGGGCATTTGCATGCGTCCCCATGGTTGCTCTGCTGTATCACCTGCATTCTGGTTGCCAACCCTGGAAATTCCTGCCTGAATTTTCTTTCCTGCTACTGGTTTCCCACCCAGAGGCTGTTGTGACTCCCAAAACTCTATCTGGGACTCTTGGCTTTCCCAAGGCATTCCCTGCCCCCCTGATCCCACCTTAGGGACTGTGGGCAAAGGCTGTACTACTACTGGCATGCTTTTGCTCCGATAATTAACTGACCCACTGAATTCATTTCGCTCTTCAACCGAGAAGAACGCTCCCATCTCACCTTTGGGATCCTCTTAGAGGATGTTTGGACGCGTCTCGAAGCCTTTTCCACAGGCGTAGGGAGATGAGGATGGGCTGCATTCGTGCCTTCCGGCCTGGAGCCTGGTCCTTGTGCCTAGTGGTTCCTCTGCATCTGCCTTGCTGCAGGAGATCGCATCTGCGCTGCCTTCTGGGAATCAAGTCTGCGTTGCCTTGGGGGAATCACGTCTGCCGTTGCCTTGGGGGGATCACCTCTGCCGTTGCGTTGGGGGGATCACGTCGGGGTCACCATTTGTTGCGTTACGAATCACACGGGACACAGAGTTTCGGGGTGCAACATCTGGCGCTCAGGGCAGCATTCCTGTTCGTCTGTCTGTCAGGGTTCCATGGATGTCTGAGTGTCTCTCTGTGTCTGCATCGGCTGCGTGCATGTGAGATTGTGTGGTGATGATGATGATTGTGTGTTGATGATTGTGTCCGTCCTACTGCTGCCTGAGCCCAGCCTTTTATTAGAGGGTAAGCACATACAGAGAAACATTCCTCGGTGGGGGGAAAGAATGCAAGCGTTATCTGTTCAGTAAACAGGTAAACAAAGCAGGGGAAATAGGTTTCACAGGTGGGGGGAAATGCTCCCTAGCTAGTGAGGCATTACTGATAAGAGGCTTCCTTGGGCCTGAGCAGATGTATTCTGATATTCTGGTTATCTGCCGTCCTGTTTGCTCTGGCCTTCTTCAGCACATTCTGGTATCTGCTTCGGTCCTGGGGCTGCCGGGAAATATATGTCAAGCAGCCCTCCTAGGCCTTCAGTTTCCTTTGTGCTTGACCAATCTTGGGGCTCAGAAATATGGGCAATGATATCCCTACAGCCCTCACTACAACCCTTTAAGAAATTACTGAAAACCTGGCTTTATAGGTTGGCCTTCCCCAATCAGTCAGTTCCGACTGCCTAATATAAATAGGACACTACTCTTCTTTCCCCCATTATGATCATTCTTTACCAGCTCTTTTCCCCCCTCATTTGTATTTTAGTTTGAACTGCTGAATGGTTTTGATTTATTTGTGCTTACTTGTCCTTTTAAAATTATTATTTATGTCATGTTGGTTTTGATTGACTAGTTTGTTTATTTACTGTTTTAAGTTGGTATAATATGTTTTATTGTATTTTGCTTATGTTTGTAAACTGCCCAGAGTAGCTTTCTGCTAGATGATCTTGATATATTAAATAAATAAAAATAAATAAATAAATAAATAAATAAAAATAAATAAATAAATAAATAAATAATCCATTACACTCATGTTGGTGTTTTTTCTTTTTCCTTTTTACTGAGTTTTCATATCTTTTTGTTGTTGTTCAGTCATTCAGTCGTGTCCGACTCTTCGTGACCCTATGGACCAGAGCTCGCCAGGCCTTCCAATCTTGCACTGCCTTCCGGAGTTTGGTCAAATCCATATTGGTTGCATTGATGACACCGTCCAATCGTCTCGTTCTCTGCTGTCCTCTTTTCCTTTTGCTTTCAATCTTTCCCAACATCAGGGATCTTTTAAGGTGATATTAAATCCTGATTCTGTGTTCTAGCATATTGGCTACCCCAATGAGTTTTGTATCATCTGTAGACTTTAGGAGAGTCTATTGGCATTCTTGAATAAAGCTGTCATGGGCCCTGTGGTGTACCCTGTTTATCCCAGGTTGTTACTTCTGTCCAAGATGGGATTGGTGTGCACTTTTCAGGTATGGCCCACCCAGCAGCTCCATATGCACAAAACAATAGCATCCACCAAACATTAGCCCATGTTTCATCAGCTTTGCCACAAGAATCATCAGGAGTCTTGCAGACCTTACTAAACCAAGGCAGAAGGGGTAGTGCCTAAACCCTTATAAGCCATTTCCTAAAATATGAAGATAACAATATTTGTAAGCAGGCTATACAGAAAAAACACATAGGGTTGTTCTGGGTGAGTACAGAATTGTGACAAATACTGGATCTTACTCAGGGAATTTGTTCAGTCCCCTTGACCACCATCTACTTGAGATTCTAGGGAGCAGGAACTCCTGCCAGCATAGCAATGCAGAAGTATTGTCAATGGAGGGTGGGGTTTTCTTCATTGACAATGCCACTTATGCAATGGAAACTCCCATGCAAATTAGGCTATTCCAAATTAGTATGCTAAAGGAGCTTTGTGCACCACAAAAAGCTCAGTAGGATACTAGGAATGGTATTCAATGTTTGTTTCACACAGAGTAAGCTTATGATCTTCAGGCCATCCTTCAAGTACAATGGAAAAACACAGAAACTTTGATCTAAACAAATGTCTTCAATGAGAAGGAAGTGAAATATTTTAACCAGTTGTACAGAAAAAGGAGGATGTTTATGTGTACTAGATTAGCTTATTTTCCATAGACATTTCCAAGTTAAGTATGGAGAAAATATGGCTAATTTGAACAATCACAGAAAGCAGTTCCTAATAAAATGAATATATTCTAAAGGAAAAAAAATTAGTAAACACATTTAGGTAGTTTTTTTGTTTTACTTTTATCTTCAATGTGGCCCACGCTGGGTCTGTAGAAAAGTAAAGAGAGAGACATAACAACCCAGTGTACTTCTATTCAAAAATATATTCCACTGAATTAAATGGGAACTTTCTCCTAGGTTGGTATACACAAGAATGTGGATGTTGTAAGCTTTTGCTAAGCACCATTTCATGTTTCCCCGCAAATAATATGCATCAAAGGTTAGTAATTGGCATTAGTATGTTTATAACAAAATTTGCAAGTGACGCAAATAAGCTATGTCAATATTTTCTGTTTCCTGCCCTTGATTCCAAATAGCAAGCAGCAGTCACATCTTGAGGAAATGAAATCAGATATGCAAGTATGTATACACACACAGATATGCAAGTATGTACACACACACACACACACACACACACACACACACACACACATTATATATGACACAAGAACAGTAGGATAACATGCCAGCCAAAGCTCTCCATCTTTCAGTACTAGTTTGCACTTATCAATAGCTGGCAACATTAAGATAAAAGTAAAAAAGACTGCACAGATCATTTTAATGTTTGAGCAGACTTCTCATTGTGGTCATTGAGCTAGATCAGGAAAGGACTTTTGGTAGAGAATGCCTATGACCATCTGATATAATTAGATTGTGCGATAATGTCCCACTGGCTTAGGCCAATGAATGTGTTTCATCGCAGGTTTATTAAATCAAAGCTGCAAGCCAGAGAGCTAGGTTGTTGTTCACACAAGCTGTTAATACAATTACTGTAGTTTCTTAAGAAATGATCTATTCTGGAATTGTCTATTTATAGACATGTTATGTAGTGGCAGTCGCATATTGATGCTAATTTACTTGTGGGAATGCTTATAGTCTCTAATCAAATCAGTTTTCTCTAGATTTATTATTATACAGAAGAAATAAGGATGTCTTAACATTTTCACCATATGGGAATGCCAGTGTGGTATTTTTAGATTATTTTCCCTTCAATTAAATCATTAGGTCATGTTTAATTTTGGGGCTAGGAAGATGGAATGAGAGAGAATTCAGCAGGTCTGGTGTGGATCTAGGTAGACGTTAGAGCATATTCTAAAAAGCACTTCCATAGTGTCATTTGTTCTTTGTTGTTCCCATCTTTCTTAATTCATATTGGTGCACCCATGACACCCATGCTATGCTGCCCTGTGAATAAGGATGGGATTTATATATTTATTTTATTGGTTTTATATGCCTCCTATTTTAAAGTTTCCAAAGTTTTTATTGACAATATTTTACTTCTATGCTATTTAAATGTTGACTATATCAGAGCTAGGAAAGCCAGCACGTCATATTTTATCACCTGGAAATCCTAACATTGTTCTCCATTGGTTATTCTGCTAAGTGCTACTAGGATGGGAGGTCCAACAAATTCTGGAGTACCATATTTTTGCTCACCATAGCCCTGTCATACAAGAAAGGAATGGTAGAAATACTTGAGATTCTGTTTCCAAAGTTTAAAAGAATTTTTTTTTTAGCTCTACAGAGTCGCTAGTATACCTTCTTAATGGGAGATAAAATTGGATTTGTTCTAAGCAAAAGGTAAGTCCTTGTTTGAAACCATTTGATACGCTAGGCCATATAAGTAGGAGAACATAAGCTGTTGGTTTAAAGAAAAGGTCTGGGAGGATGACCAGCATTAGTAATGACATGGCTAGAGATGGGTCAGATCAGTGGCAAGACAATTCCCCATGATATTTTATCTGGAATAGATACTACAGAGTTGTTTTTACGAGCACAACTTTTTTAATCACTTTTAATGATCTATTTATCTCATGATCCTGCAATAATTCCCCCCCAAAAATGGGTAACCTATTTTTCTGACACCTTTTTCGATAAAGATATATCTCCCAGAGAATCATTCGATTTGAACCTGACGAGATTACTGACATGGCCCCCCGTAACACCTGAGGAAATCATGGAGCTCATCGGACACCTAAAACCTCATAAGTCCGCAGGACCTGATGCTATCCCTCCAGATTTACTAATACACGAACCTGCTTGGTGGGGGAAGCTACTGGCCCCCTTATTTACAACCATAGACCAAACGGGAATTATCCCCAGGGAGTGGCTCCATGCAATTATAGTACCAATATATAAAAAAGGTGACCCGCATCACCCCAAAAACTTTAGACCAATTAGTTTACTTTCTGTAATTGGGAAACTCTATGCCAGACACTTGCTGAACAAACTTACTCAGTGGACAAACACAGAATCTATCCTTGGCATAGAGCAAACGGGTTTCAGAAAGGGGAGGGGCCCACTACACAACTCTCTAATCTTGGACCACTTGATAAATCGCTCCATAAGGCGGACAAACTCTAAACTTTTCGTAGCTTTCCTTGACCTAAAAGGAGCCTTTGATTCAGTGGATAGGAACATCCTATGGTCTAAACTAATAAAAATGGGCATAGATAAAAGACTCTTGTCCCTTATCATATCCCTACACTCTGCTACAACTGCACAAGTGAGATCTTCATGGGATGGGAAATTAACTCATATATTTCCTACCAACAAAGGAGTGAAGCAGGGCTGCATTCTTGCACCTACCCTTTTCAATCTTTTTATAAATGACTTAGCCTCCCACTTAGAGAAGGTCGATGGCCATCCACCAAAATTAGGGCTGCATCCTACGCCCTTATTACTTTACGCGGATGATGCAGTACTGCTTTCACAAACCTGCATAGGTTTAAGACGGCTGCTTACCAGCTGTGTTGAATACCTTGCCACAAACAATCTACAACTTAATTACGATAAATCCAAGATTCTGGTTTTCTCCAGATCATGGAAGAAAATGTTGTGGAAAATAAACGGACACTACCTAGAACAAGTTAAACAATTCAAATACTTAGGTGTCCTTTTTCACTTCAAACAGTCCTGGGTGCCACAACGGAGAGCAGCTGTAAACCTAGCAAGAGTTACAGCACAGTCCACCCTACGTTTTCATTTCTCCAAAGGTAACCAATTCGTACCTGCAGCCTTACAGGTATGGAAAACAAAGATCATCCCACAATTATTGTATGGCATTCCACTCTGGCAGGCAGCTATAGACGTGTCAGTGGAACAAGTTCAATCCCAGTTTTTTCGGAAAATCCTGGGACTCCCCAGATGTGTTCCCTATGCTGCTTTATGCCTAGAGACTGGTTTTTCATTGTTGGAAACTACAGCGTGGCTGCAAATAACTAAATTCTGGCTAAAAATCTATTACAATACTGACAACCATTCTCTCTTATACCACCTTCTAAAAGATAGGGCTCCACCATCTGGATCATCAATTTGGATAAAAAAATTGCAGACATGGGGGTTACATGTTGAACATATTGGTTCACTTGGTGAGAAGCAAGCTTTTCGGGTAATAAAAAGACGGGTGCTAGACATAGAACAACAGACACTGCGGAGCCTAGCCCATAGCGTATGCTCACCACTACACTGGCATATTACGGTTACGCCTAGCCAGCAGGCCCCATATCTAGCACTGCTTAAATCTCCACGAATACGTAGAGCCTTCACCTTAGCCAGATGCAACGTCATGCCATCTGCCGTTCTGTACGGCAGGTTTCAAGGCTTACCTTTGGATAAGAGATGCTGTTCTTGTGGTATGGGAAGTGTAGAAACGCTTGACCACATGTTCTTTTACTGCCCCTTACATAAAGAGCCACGTCAAAAATTTCTGGAACAAGTCCTAAGGAATTTAAAAGTCGGGTCTGACCAGGATAAAATCCGTCATCTGTTGGGGTCCAAATCTGATTTTATAATTGAAAAAGTAGCCATGTTTTTAGCAGCGATAGTTACAGCACGTGCCTAGGATGCTCATTAGTATTCATTTTAATGAAGGTATTACTATTTTATCCTTGTATTAAACTCGCGTTTTAGTTCTTGTGGTAGTCTGGAATATTCAATAAGAATGTAAACTTTGACTTTAGAAGGGATATTCATTATGACACACCACATATCTGTGCTCCGATGTATGCCAATAAAGGTTGTTGTTGTTGTTGTATTTATTTATGTTTTATATGCTTGTTTTAAATGCCATAAACTTAAGAACAGCAGTATATAAATATATAAAGTAGATAGATGGATTCTCACTGCTGCTCTGTTTTTACTTGATAATTTAAAAGATGCTATTTAATTGTACATTTTAAATGTTGCAATGGTTAATCAGCAATTACTCATAAATAATTATATATTTGACTCTAATCAGATTTATTTTATGACTTGTCAATAATTGCATTGTATTAGTTACTAATTACCTTTAGTGATACTGTCACGAAAAGCACCTAGCACAGTATGGAATACTGTATCTAGAAAAGAACAACCTCCAACTCAATATAAGGTCCTGGCCTTTGGAAAATCAAG
Organism: Phrynocephalus guinanensis; assembly: GCA_037367245.1. Taxonomy (NCBI): domain Eukaryota; kingdom Metazoa; phylum Chordata; class Lepidosauria; order Squamata; family Agamidae; genus Phrynocephalus; species Phrynocephalus guinanensis. Next base: position 45,353,140 of record CM074735.1, on the reverse strand, counting down.
GAACATATTCAACTGGGACATCACTGGAAACAAAGTTGGCCAAGTGAAATAATTCAGGGATTTAGGAGTTCTATTACAAACCAATCTTTCCAGAACCGCACAGCATAGGGCAATCAGGACTAATGCTAAGATCACAGCCCAGGACATTTCCTAGCAGCTTTTGGAGTTTATAGAGCTAAAATTATCCCCCTTGCCTTGTGTGGCTGAATGCATGGGACCATATACTTTGGAACAGCTCCAAAACAACTCTAGTTTTACGCAAATTTCTTGTTCTGCCAGTGTTTGTAGCATATGCAGTGCTTTGTTTAGAGACAGGGTTACTTAGGTTGGAGAAAACATCCTGGTTAAGATTCTTTAAGTACTGGCTCAGAATTATCTATACATCTGTTTATGACTGCTTGTTCTTTCACCTTTTACAAGAAGCAGAGCCTGCTAGGGAGATGTGCCTCTTTGAAAAGAAAAGAAAAGCCATCATTGGAGACTTGGATATCTCCAGCTCACTCAAATTGTAGAGAGCAATGGTTCAGAAGTTCACAAGAAAAAAATGAGAGGAGGATGTGTGCACTTAAATCAGTTGCATTCTTGCTGATAAGCAGGTAGCTCTGTTTCTTTTCTAATGATAGGATGGGTCAACAGGTTCCATCATGAAAACTGGATAGGTAAATCTTCCATGTAATGCAAAAAAGGGTTAATTTTGAGTTGACATCTCACTTCAGGGAGCTAGCAAGTGAATCAATTTAGACCCCTTGTTTTCAGTTAGAGAAGGGCAACCCACATTCACTTTTGAATGTGTTTGTCAGTAGATCTACTCTGCCCCATTTCTGCAGTTAACTGCAAAGCTAAAATCGTGTTGTGGTTTATGCATGCATAAGAGGAATCTTTTAAGTTATCATGGCAAATGGTAGCAAATTGAGGAAGTAAATAGCATATATGGAGGGTGTGATTGGCTGTGCACCTGGTAAAGGTCCAAATGAGTGGTATAAAAGTCAAATAAATAAATAAATACATAAATAAATTTTATTTTGATAACTGTACCACATTGGGTAAAACAGTGAATGCCTAAGTTCCAGCTCACACGTGTCCCATTTGTATCTAAATTCATCAAGGCAAAATTCCTCAAGCACCCCTGATTATGATGGAATTTACTTAGTAAAGCAGTCTAAAAAAGTTGAATACAGAATATGGGTGACTGCACATGGAAAAGGACATTCCCTATGCCTTTTGGGGTGCTTTTCACTACATCTACTGCTGTTACTGAACTTGAAGTAGCAGCATGCCCTAAAATGCCCCACATGCCCTAAAAGTCCTAAATACCTGTTATGCAGAATACAGTGGTACCTTGACTTATGAAATTAATCCCTTCTGCATGCATTTTCAACAGTCAAATTTTTCATGAGTCGAATCACAGTTTCCCATTGAAAAATCAATTAATCAGTTCCAGGAGGTTGGAAAAAAGGTGAGAAGGGAACAGATTAATTGGTTTTCAGTGCATTCCCATGGGAAGGCTGTCCCAACACCCCTCAATCAATGGCAGCCGAAGGCTGCTCTCCACAGCCCCACCAGGCAGCTGATTTTGACAGGTCTGACCTGTCAAAATCAGCTGTCTGGCGGGGATGCGGATAGCAGCCTTGGCTGCCTTTGATTGAGGGAGATCACCCATTGATCTTTGCCCAACCTGGGTGGCTTGCAATGAAAGTGTGGATTGCCTGTTCCAAGTCACCAAGGCTGGGCAAAGGTCAGTGGGTCTCTGCTCTACCTGCCAATTTGTCCCTGCTGGGCCCACCTAACATGCTTGCCTTGCAAGGCACCCAGGCTGGGCAAAGATCGATTGGTCCCTGCTCTGCCCAACAAACTTTCTGTAAAAGCAAAAGAAAGCCCAAAAGAAAGAGGAAATAACTAATTCCTCCAGAACTGCTGTATTGTATTCTAAATGTGAGTAATACAGTACAATGAATTCATAGAAAGGCATTCTCAGATGTTCTTTCAGATGCATCCAAATGCTGAATTTGCCTTGAGAAAGCCATTGTATTGACTGCAGAATTTTAGTGTGTTTCTGAAAATGATTAGTTCTCTGTGTTCTATTTAATTGTTGGTCCCTCTTGGCAATTTACAAAGTTAACTTTGGCGGCATTATTGTGATGCCCTATGTCTAACACGCATAGTAGGAGAGCTTTGCAGTGTCTTGGCTGATCTGAGGATTTCATTTTATTTCGAAGCATATGAAATACATTTTTAAACAACACTTTTAGCATCCTTGCTGTTCCTAATCTGCCTGCCTTGCTGTGCTCATGAAAACACTTTTCTCTCTTTCATGCTGTGCTCCTTGACTGTTGACTTTTGAGCTGGAGACACCCTAGGTAGATTTAGTAAATCAGGGTTGAGATGGGAGTAAAGAAAATGAGCTGAAAACACATTCAAAACTATCTAGCTGGGGAAGTTGTCTTTTTATTTGTTTCTATGTATGTTCATTTTTTGTAAAGTGAGGATGTTGAAGTACATTGGCTAACGTCTACCAACCTTGAGTCTACTGCAAATGTGTCAAATGTCCAGTTGACTGTAAGAACCAAAACTGGCAGGCTTTGTAGTGCAGACAGGTCTTACTTTCTACCTGAGTCATGTTATGTGTAGTGCAGAGACAGGAAGTCAATAGAGCTGACCAAGTGTTAGCAACTCTAAAAAGATTTTCTCGCATAATAGATTTCCTGCTAGGTTAGCATGTATATAAGAGCTCCAAAAGCCCAGGAGATCAAACTGGCAGGAGTTTTACTTATGGTAAAACTGATGCAAATGTTGAATGATGCTCTGTAAATTATCCAAAACAAACTGTAGTGTCAAAACTGTTTACTAAATATATTCACAAGGTGTTAAAAATACATTATATCACACTTGTCGGTTCTACAGGCAGGACAGAGAATAGTGAAATCTCCCTTGTAAACATAAAAATATAGGTTCCTGCAGCAGCAACAGCTTAGGAAGCTGCAACCTCATTTTTATTCTCATCCATAATTGGAAATGCTCATTGTTTAAAGAACAACTGGTGATGAGAGCTTAGAGGAAACTCATAATCAACAACTGAGATCCCTTATGTCAGAAACTCACAAAGATGTGATGTAGTCAAAACGTGTACCTCTCCTGAAAGGCTTTAAGGAGAGACACTCAAAATCCTCAAAGATTGGACCATATTGTCCAAACTGTACATGGCCACAAGCAAATGGAAAGAGGGGCGAGAGGTATGATTTGAGAGAGGGAGTCTTTGAAGTATAAGACCCCCCCCCCCCCCCCCCCAAAAAAAAGATTTGTGGTGTTGTGCTGTTGCTGCTCTTTTATTGATTCTGATATTTGTATTTTGTATTACTTCCATTATTGTTTTGGGTTGTATTTGCTTTATTGATGTCAACCAGCCATGGTAGGTCTTCCCACTAACAGGTTCGTGTGATAGATAAATAGATAGGTAAACCAGCACGAAACTCTCAACTGAGGTTTGTGCCTATTTCTACCTTAATGAGACTCCATTCAACTCCAGTTGATGCCAATGTGTGAAATGATCATGTCCAAAGATTTATCTCTACAGATTACTTACAGATTTGGGCAGCATCATATATCATATATAGTTTGTTTATAAAGATTCTGTCAAGATGAGTAATAGGGATGAAGATTCAGGGCCTGTGATTCGTGATTATTTAAAATAATCTATGTTGTGTCAATTATAGACCGTAAAAATCTGGTGGTAATGTTGTGTATTTTGTAGTAATTCCTAATGATCAGTTATAAACCCTCCAATAAAATGTTATGTGCTTTATATCTTTATATCCATATCTATAAGCATACAAAAATCTGTATGTGTGCATATGAATTTGGATAAAGCATAAAAATGGATCCCATCATCGTATCTTATTTTAAAACTTTTACTCATTTTAGCACTAAACTTTTACTGTGCTAGTTCCCTCCCTCCCTCCATCCCTTTGCGTGTTTAGAACTCTAAGGAATCACCATGGCACAGTGCTTAAATTGCTGTACTTTAGCCAAATTCTTCTCACAACCTAGAGTTCAATCCCAGGTCGCTGGCTCGAGGTTCACTTAGCCTTCCATTCTTCCGAGGCTGGCAAATTAAGTACTCAGCTTGCTGTGAGGGCCAATGTGTATCCTGCATAATTGAACTGTAAACCACCCAGAGAATGCTTGAAGCTCTATGGGGTAATATATAAGCAGCATGCTTTGCTTTTTTTCCTGAATGGTTAAGTTTCTATTGTATGTAAGATGCCTCTTCTAGTTCCCTATTCTTAATTTGATTATATCTTTAATGTTCTGGGCTGTATATTGTCCCTCATTATTGTAAGCCATCTTGGGTTCTTTTCTAAGGAGAAAGGTGGGGTAAAAATATTCTAAATAAAATAAATAAAATAAATATAGTTTTCCCCTTCAAAAATCACTCATTCCTGTGAAGGTGAACTGGAACTTCACAGAGCTGGAAAAAAGAAAAAAGAAAAATGCTGTCTCTTACTAACGTAGGCTGTTACCCCATGTCCACTTTGTACTGCAACAAACTAAAATCTTGTTGTGGCAACGTGGTTTTGTTGCTGTTCTTGCATCCCCATGGTTGCACTTTATTGTTATGTAACTTCTGTGACCCCCATGGATGGGGTCCGCATCAAAGTGCATTTTATTTTGTTTTCCTGTAGCACTATTTTTTTTAAAAAAAAATAAAACCTGATAGGTAGGTACGTATATCAGTATATCAATTTTCATTTGTCATTTGTCAAACTTCGAATACTTCTTTTTTGGCTTCTTTCCATGCGTAGTGGCTTCTTGTACTGTGAATTTACTGTCACGTGGCTGCTCCAAGTAGTGTCACTAGATGGCCCTATGGCAACATTATGCTGCGGATTAAATGGTACCCCATGGCACGTTTAAAAAATGCAACGGAATAGTGACAAGGATTCCACCACCCTGAGGCCAGGTACAAGGATGCACTGAGTCAGGCTTCAGGGGGCGTGGTTACACTTTGTTTTGCTTAAAGCATGACAGACATGGGGAAGAATTTTAAGATCCACATCTCAGAGCACTTTTTAGAGCAACAAAGTGGACATAGGTAACAGCCATAGCCACAGAGTTGGTATCATTTCTTCCAAGATTGCTCTGCTTAAATTTCAATTATGCTTTTCTTTGTGTTGTATAAAATTAATGCCTATTTGTCATTCTGCTATGTTCTCTACTACTTTCTATGAACTGCTGTTCTAAGGGCGTTTATACACGACCCCTAAGCTCCGCCGCAAATGGCTGCAAGGTCCGGACCTTAAAAATGTTTACCCACCAGCTCCAGACTTTGCAGACAATTAAGTGCGACCCCGCCCACTTTAGCAAGACCAAACAGCAGTTTTCTTGTACCTGCTTTTTGGAGGTGACAAATATTTGATCCGGTGTAAGGATAGTGAGTGCGGGGCCCTCCTGGCTTCCGTTTGTTCTTTTTTTGCGCCCCGCCCCTTTAAGAGATCTGAATGCTGCCCGGAACAAAATGGAGGTAAGAAGGCATTCTTTTCTTTTATTTTTTCTCCTTCCCTCAGGCAGCCAGCAACCAGGAAGTGCGGAGGGGGGTGGGGACAGAGGAAGAGCTAGGAACCCCTAAGCTCTCTGGTCCGAATTTAAGTGGCCAGCGGATCTTAGGGGTCGTGTAAAAAGGCCCTAAGATCCAAACAACAACCAATGTGGATGGAATAGGTTTTGCCAGTCTAGGCCGGAATAACGAGATGACACAGTTTTAAGTTGGTTTAACATGGGCCACGATTTATTGAATACAGGAGACGAATATTAACTGTAAGCATAACGATTTAACTCAAGGAGGACCTGTGAGGTAGCGCAAACCATTATGGATGGGATGATTTTACATGGCCCCTTTGATAACAACACGTTGGCAGCCCTCTATGGGCTCGTGGGATTATTGTTAATTAGTTCCCTATCTAAACCCTACTCTAATTTAATTGAGGGCTGCCAGGACCTTGCAGATCTTAATTAAACCATGGGGCCGTGACATAAGCAATTTATAAGCGCTACCCGCCAAATCGTGACCGGGGTATTAAGCACTCCTCGCCAACAAGTGACTGATGGGATGGGCGAAAAAGCACTGCCATTCACGGCCAATTAGAATGGCAGTCAAAAATTCCCATCCGGCCCCGAAGCGACCAGCAAAGCATCACCAGCACCATAAGTATGTGGCGGGAGGGTGGGCAAGTGACGATCCGGCCGGGCGGAGGACTGGGAGCGCAATGACAGCTCGCTCAGCGCTCCCAGGCGTAGGCAACGCAAACTGCGTAGCCTAACGCGCCCGCCCGGCCAGCCGGCAAAGACGCCCCGTCCCCGCACAGGGCGGAGGGGAGCCTCCATTGCCAGTCTAGGCCGGAATAACGAGACGACACAGTTTTAAGTTGGTTTAACATGGGCCACGATTTATTGAATACAGGAGACGAATATTAACTGTAAGCATAACGATTTAACTCAAGGAGGACCTGTGAGGTAGCGCAAACCATTATGGATGGGATGATTTTACATGGCCCCTTTGATAACAACACGTTGGCAGCCCTCTATGGGCTCGTGGGATTATTGTTAATTAGTTCCCTATCTAAACCCTACTCTAATTTAATTGAGGGCTGCCGGGACCTTGCAGATCTTAATTAAACCATGGGGCCGTGACATAAGCAATTTATAAGCGCTACCCGCCACAAAGAGACGCACCACAGTCTCTTACCCCAACCCGCCGAAAAGTTCGGCACACAGGCCCTCCTTAATATCGTGAAGAAACACATCGAGGCTCCTATCCGACAAATGTACGCCATCCGGACGATAAAGGCCAATATCTCGGGCCGAAATAGTGGGGTGCGAAATGACGTTACCCATCTCCAACTTGACCACCCTGGCAACTTCTCGATTAACTCCCTTACGGGCTTTATGCATCTGCTGGGGAAAATGGTATGGACCCCATTGTAATCGGGGAATAATCGCCGACCACAGAATGCAGGTATGAGGGCGATGTCGTTTGAAAACTCTCAGGTCATCAATGACCTTAAGAATCAAAGTTTTTCCCGACATGTGGGTCAAATCGTTACCACCGAGATGAATGATGACAATGGCAGGCGGAGGGTCAAGGGTGTCCGAAAGAGCTGTAGTCAAAAATGAATTCCAGGACATGCCCCGTCGTCCCCTCCACTGTCCCAGGCCGAGATCGCGGCCACGTCCAGATCGGACAGCATACTTTGCCGCCCAGTACACAAAACTATGGCCGTAGAAAACAACACGGGTGCGAGGCTCAGCGTCCGGACCTGAAACGAGAAAACAGAAAGACTGGACCTGTATTACCGGTCCATTAACGGGCGCACATATGCCTTAAAAGAATTCGATTTCCAACGGCCAATTCTCTGAATGCCAACGGAATCAATGCCAATCACGGCTGCCGTCGAGGCCGCCCCAATCCTTAAGGAATGGGTACCGAAATGCCACCCCTGTATACCAGCAAGCTGTAAAGCCCGAAGCGACACCCTCCAAAATTGATAACGGGTCAAAGGCGACCCGTCCTCGTGCTGGAATAAGTAACCCCGGTAATAGCCAATTTGCCGGGCGTACTGATGCAAGGCAACTATGGGGCAAATTTGCTCCAAAGAACACCTACGAAGATGTATCAAGGTGCCCCTGCCCCGCTGATCGGTTTTCGATTTACGCAAGCGGATCACAACATGGTCCGCCTCCAAGGCCAAATCGGTCCACATTAGGGCCGTCTCAGAGGTATCAGATTTAGAGCAGGCCACAAGCTCGCTGATACGCAGAGCAGCGAAGAAGGCAGTTAAGGCAGCAGCATGGAACAATGACACTTCAAAACTATTAACACAAACTCGTGACCAAGTCTCCGCGAGGCGACACAACATATTAGGAGAAATAGGCGTCCTGGTGTCCGGAAATTTGCCCCTCTCACGCGACCAACCCTCAATCATTTTCGCAATCCTGAATTGACAGTCAGGAATAGCGAAACCTTGGGCCTTAGCGTAATAATACAATGCCGAAAATTTCCCCTGGATGGTCCGAGGCGCCAGTCCTTGAGAATGCAGGTACACCGCAAACTGCACTAACTGGTCTGCAGTCGCCGGCCACATTTGATGTATTCCTTCCAAAGTACAAAAATGAGCATACTCCGCACAAGCAGCGGAATACGCCCGTCGAGTACTAGGGGCTAAGGCCAGACTCATGGCCCGATTGGCCTCTACCCGCCAAGGCTCCATACCTCTGATGGGAGTCGATCTGGCTCCTTCCAAGCAGAGGGTGCTAACGCTCTGAACCGCTCCATCTGTTGGCGGGACAGAGCGTAAGCCAAATCATTATGTCCCCCCGGGACATGGCAAGCACAAAACACAATGTTAAATCGGAGACATCGCAAGGTAAGGACCCTTACCAAGCGCATAACTCGTTTCGATTTAGACGTCAAATTATTAACCACATGAACGACCGCCAAGTTATCACACTGAAATCTCACGGCCGAATTAGCCCAAACATCCGCCCACAAATATACTGCTCCAACAATGGGGAACAATTCAAGGAATGTGAGATCGCGCGTCAAGCCACTGTGCTGCCATTCCTGGGGCCACTCCCCCGAACACCAACGGCCTCGAAAAAACATACCAAACCTATGGGCCCCAGACACATCCGTCTGAAGCTGAAATTTGGCCCCGTCCAAAACCTTGTGGTGCCAAAAATAAACACCGTTAAAGCTAGACAAAAATTCTAGCCACAGTGCCAAATCATGCCTGATGTCAGCCGAGATACAGCGCCTGTGATGCGGACTACGAAGTCCGGCAACACAGTCACATAACCGGCGCAAAAAGGGGCGGCCTGGGGCAACCACACGACAAGCGAAATTGAGATGCCCGATAAGTTGCTGCAACTCACGAAGGGTGGCCTTCGTGCGTGCCATCATAGCCGAAAGTCTGGACCGTAATTCGACCAATTTTGGGGCCGGTAGGCGGCAGGCTTGATTAACAGTGTCAAGTTCGATCCCCAGAAAGGTCAGCACAGTAGCGGCTCCCTCTGTCTTGTCTTCTGCCAGGGGCAAACCCAATTCCTGTGCAATAGTTTGAAATTTAGACATAAGGGCAGCGCACTGACCCGTGCCAGCGGCTCCGGCAAATAAAAAATCATCCAAATAATGAACAACGTGCGAATCACGTGATTGCCGTCTGACCACCCATTCCAAAAAGGAGCTGAATCGCTCAAAGGCGGAACAGGAGATGGAGCAACCGAATGGCATACATCTGTCCATATAGTACGAACCCTCGAATGCAAAGCCTAACAGCTCGCAATCATCTGGGTGTACAGGAAGCAACCTAAAGGCCGATTTGATATCGCACTTACCGATCTCGGCTCCGACGCCGCAGCTGCGGACCATGCGCACTGCAGCGTCAAAAGACGTGTAATGGACAGTGGCCAATTCGCGCGGTATCCCATCATTAACAGAAGCCCCTTCAGGGTAAGACAAATGGTGAATAAGACGAAATTCACCAGGCGTCTTCTTGGGGACCACCCCCAATGGAGACACCCGAAAAAGAGGAGTGGGAGGGTGAGAATATGGGCCGGATACACGACCCGCAGCCAGTTCCGTAGCGATCTTATCCCGCACAATATGCTCCATGCCTATTATTGATTTGAGATTCCGGGACATGCACGGAATCCGTTCCCCAAAAAATGGGATGCGAAATCCATGCGTTAATCCATCCAACAAGTAAGACGCCTCCCCCGAATCAGGGTAGCTACGGAGCCACACCTGAAGGACCGAAACCTTGATCGGACTAGGTCCCTTTTGGAGGCACATTCGCGCCCGGAGGGCCACACTTCGATCCAGACTCCTTACCCCCCTCACTCCCAGGCTTTCCCCAAGTACAGGTAGACGCGGGATGGTTGGCACCGCAAGTGGAGCAGATGTGCCTAAATTTACATTGGCGCTGTCCGCAAGATCCCCGGCTGTTGTAATCGAAACAGACCAGCCGGGGTTGAACCGGCTGACCCGCGACAGCGTGGGTGTTGGATGAAGTGCCAGCGCGAAAAACTGGGTGACCACTGTCAAATCGCTCGTTAGCCCTTGCACTCATTGCCCTGAGCCACAAATAATTATGTGGGCGGTCCCAGCGTAAGCTAGGGTCCTTGGCTATCCTACGACGAAAGCCTTCATCGTAAATAAGCCAAGCCATATTAGGAAAATCACTGCGAGCACGTATAATCAAGTCCAAATAATGCCACAATGCCGACCCCTTTTCAGGATGAGCCTGGGAGTATATCCCAGCAAAAATGACAAAGGCATTAAGCCAATTATTCCATGAGCGGTCCGGCTTACGTTTTCGGATCCGCTCCTTCTCTTTCTCATCCAGATGCTCTAAGTCCTTAGGATCAATCTCGCGATTAAGCAAATCAAAAATTTCAACATACTTGCCCGCAGCAATTCTGGCCACCATAGACTCGGACAAATGATCGCCTAATGGCAGCGATTCATCACCCTCCGGAAGGTCGAGAATACCGGACGGAGTTGATGAACTATCAGAAGACTGGGACTGCGCAGGGGGGGCAGACCCCACCGTGGGCGCCCCAGGGGACACTCCCTCCCCTGTGCATGATGCACCAGTAGGTAATGTCTCGGTTTGAGCAGCCGCGTCGGTGAGCCGACGGGTCACCAAGTCCGCATGCTGCCCAGAACACATCGACGAAACACGACTAGGGAAAATCGCCGCCGCCGTAGACTGCGATTCGCGTGTCGCAGCCGGCCAAGGCCAAGTGACCGAACCAGGAATAGTAGGAGGTGCACAGCTGTACTCACCCAGCCCAGGTCGTCGCATCAGCAAAGGCACAGAACCACCAGGGGATGTCGCCGACAGTGATAGGTCCAGCGCCTGCGGAATGCCATCCTCGGGCCCCTCAGTAGCTGCAACATCAGGAATGATGCCAGGCGAGGTGCCCTCTGTGGTAATCGCTGGTTGTGGTGCAGACGCTGCCACCGACCTGTGGGAGACATCCAAGGCAGCCTGACCAGAGGAACCAGCAAGCGCCGCCTCAAGAACAGAAATGCGATTCATCATAAGATCACCTAACATACGCAGACTGGCCGTGCTGCGGGCCTTAGCATCCCTAGGGTGAGCACCACCCCCGTAAGAAGATGCCATCCCCTTCTGCGTAACATGTTCGCGTTCCAAGCGCGACAATTTTTGCCACGCCGCTGCGAACTGCGGCCATTCATCCTCATCAGAGGACGAGACCTCAGGATCAGGTCGAGATGGCTGACGCTTAGTCACAGGTGCTTTGCCCTTGCCCTTACTTGGAGCCTTTTTTGGAGGCATGGCGAACTACAAAGAGACACGGGCAAAACAGGCTAAAATTGACGAAGCGGCCGAAATAATTAGATAACAGGATGTGCTGACGAGTAAAGACACCGGCTCTGTGCGGGTAGAGAATAAAGCTACACCCAGAACCGAAGATGGCGAGCGATAAAAATCGAGACCAGGCTAGAGAAAAACTACCAAACAAAATGGCTGCCGTCCAGCCTGGAAGCCACTTACGAGGGTAAAGGCTTCCAAGTAATAAAATGAATCCGCCCCCCGCCCACACTAGAGACAACAACCAAACACCCCTTCGGATGAGCCACTGCCCAGGTAAAAGACAGATGGATGGCAGGAGATAAACGCAATAAAATGAACACCAAGTAAATGACAAAATGGCCGCCCTCGTACAGAAGTGGAACAGAACCCCCGTCTAAAACACAATAACAGTAATTAAGCGCGCCCCACCAAACACCACCACCCAATCTAACACACTCAAACACACCCTACAGTACCCCCCCAGCCACAAAAGAACGAGGCTATCATGCAAGTAAGTAAAACAACGCAAAAGCAGAAAGGCGGTGAAAAAACGCCAACTGTCAGTGGCGCGAAGTTCAACACCAGCGGAACACAGGCGCCGCAAAACCAAACCCCCAGGGGCGACACCAACCAGCCTGCTAACACCCTCTACCTAACCAGGGAAAGCCCACCCCCCACCCTCCAGTCGGCCGGCCAACTCACAAGAGCTGCGCCGCCGACCCAACCCTCCCTCCCCACCCTCAAACCGATCGGAAAGTAGATAAGCTGCCGCCGCTCAGGTGTTTCTCTCGGCAGCGCGGCAGCAGGCAGCAAAAGCAAGCAGAGCAGGCGCTCCGTTAGCTGGCCGGGTTCGAAACGGCTAGGAGGTCTCCAATTGACGATCCAGCTGGGCGGAGGACTGGGAGCGCAATGACAGCTCGCTCAGCGCTCCCAGGCGTAGGCAACGCAAACTGCGTAGCCTAACGCGCCCGCCCGGCCAGCCGGCAAAGACGCCCCGCCCCCGCACAGGGCGGAGGGGAGCCTCCATTTCATCAGCATCTGAGTAATGCAGCAGAATAGTTATATTTGACAGACGCAGGAGGACAGGTTTGTGAATTAGCTATCCTTATGAGGGAAATGTTGATGAAGGGTCCAGCTGAAATGTTTCCAGAAGGTGAAAAGGGGCAATTTATTGTTGTCAAGGTACTACAGTCTGTGCCTGAACTGAAGAGCAACCTAGCACATGAGGTCACAATGAGTTGCCCTGACATCATTAAAGAGAGAGAATCACAATCATCAGCGCACATGGATGTGAATTGTCTTTTTAATTGAAAATGAGAACCAGTTCTTTTCAAGACAGCTATTTGCCGCATATACAAAGCGACTGCCTGAAATTCTGATTACACTAACTAAATAGAATTTAAATTGGATAGACTGTTTAAAATATTGGGCATTAAATGTTCAATGCCCTGAACATTCTACACAAACACATAGACAAAAATAGAGTATATAAATATTATACACACAGAAAGACACATACACACAACAAATAAATCAAATCCTTGGCTCAACAGGGGGTCCAGGGCTATCTACTAAAGGTACTTGACATCATGAAAATACAGCAATATAACAATAAGTCAAATGAATCCAAGAGCGACAGTGATAGTAATGTTGTTGTTACAAGATGTTGCCCCCATGGACACCCTATGGAAAAGTGATCATCAAAATGTTCCATCCTCATCTGGCCTGCTCGGCTGTTTCTTCCTTTAAGGAGTCTGATGGTTGTAATAGAGGACTGATCTAATATTAAAAAGTGGCATTACATTCCCAAAGTGGGGGAGGGGGATGAGTGTAGTGATATAACACTCTAAATTACAGTAAAGAGGAAGTGAACCTTTCGTTCTTTAGGAGGTAGTTCTTTAGTCAGGGTGCTGTACCAGCAAGACCTACCTTAAATTTTAAGGGACGAATTGGTTCTTCATATATCCTGGCTTAAAACTATACAGTATTAAGGGCTAATACAGTGACTGAATTCCTGTTGCTTAGTTATTCATTTTAAAATAAAAAGGTGTAACATTTAGTCATATGTAGTTGGCAATGAGCAAGTAACTTTGGTTTCTCAGGGGTGAATACGTCTGTTGGCTTGGTTTGCATTTGAGAATTCCAGTTGGGTGTCCTTACATGCTGGTCAAGAAGGACTAAATTGTGCCTTATGCCTCCCACATGCATAACAAAACATGAGATTTTCAGCTCTCATGTTTTGTGAGTGAGAGTGTTTGAGTGAGTGAGTGTGCACGTTGTAGAATCTGTTTTAACACCTTCGTTTTGTGTTACAAAACTAGAGATGGGCACAAAATGACAAAATGGGGTTTTGTTTCATTTTTTTATTTGTTTCATTGGGAACAAAATGATTTTTTGAAGAAAAATCATTTCATTTTTCTTTTTGCTTCATTTTAAATGTTTTTTTTTACAGTTTACCAGCCCCGCCAGTCAGAGTTTTTTTTAATCCTAGTGCCGACCAGCTGGCCCATGAGCCGGTTGGTGCTTTGGGGGTGGTGGGGGTGGTTAGCTTAGCGCTGACCAGTGCGGCCAGCTGGTTGGTGCTTATTTTTACTATTTATTTTGACAAGCGCCAACATTGGCGCTTGTCAGAACAAATAATAAACAAAAATGAAACAGAACAAAATGAAAATTTCTTTTTGTTTTGTTTCCTTTTTTTAAGAAAGGGCATTTCATTTTTTTGTTTCATTCTGTAAAGAAATGAAAAATGAAATGAATTTTTTTTTCATTTCATGCCCATCTCTAACAAAAACATATAATTTCAGAGTTCAGGGAGAATATATATATATATATATATATATATATATATATATATATATATATATATATATATATATATATATATATATATATATATATATATATATATATATATATATATATATATGTGTGTGTGTGTGTGTGTGTGTGTGTGTGTGTGTGTGTGTGTGTGTGTGTGTGTGTGTGTGTGTGTGTGTGTCTATCTATCTATCTATCTATCTATCTATCTATCTATCTATCTATCTATCTAAACTGAACTGGGTCTAAGTGTGTATTTTAGGATGCAGCACCCACAAAGTATTCTGTGATAAACTATGTACCAAAATGTATATGTTGTAAAAAGATAATTAAAATAATATCAACTTTTTGGGGCTTAAAAAGTGAACTGGTGTTTGAAAATTCAGTTGGGTTGCACAGTATTTTCATATTGATTAGTCAGGTATCTCAGTTCTTCAAGGAAGCAGGATAACCAACATATGTGTGTAGCACATGGATGTGGCTGAAGCTTCTGCGTTGATTCTCTGACTAATATGTGCCCATGAAGCAGGACTGCAGTTTGATTAGGTCACAATCAAAACTGATAGGAAGTACAGTGTCTGCATTCTGCATGTTGCCTACACTACTGATGTTACAGAACTGAGAAGTAGATATGATATTGAAGTGACAGCTCACACATTTTGGTGGCTGCTACTTGCCTCCCAACAGTCCACTTGGAGCTGTTGCCTGCTGTGCGCAGAGATGCATTTAGTGTGATGAGGGTAGTACACAGCTGTGAAAAGCCAGCAGCAGGCAACAGTTTGGAAAGTGATGGCTAGTTTTTTATTTGTTGTTTTTTTAAACTGCAGAGTTGCCATCAAAGTTGGCTGATTATGGCTTTTGTTTGGCCTGGTTTTCCCTTGAATAATTCATGCAGAGGGATATCCATGTGAAATGTATTAGTTGCTTGCCTTTGTGAACCAACACTTAGCAGCGTGCTAAGAAAAATTGAAATGCTGTAGGGAAACACCTTGACATGCAACTGACCCTGTCAGTTACAACTGTTGTGAGAATATTTGTAGGAATTGCTTGTTATACAGTATTTATAGTGAATGTTCCTTTTTCAAAGCATCAGGTAACACACATAGTTCCCTCATTTTATCCTCAGAACAACTCTGAGAAGTAGCCTAAGAAGAGGTTGAGAGTGATTGATCCAAGGTGTCCAGTGAACTACACAGACTAGTAAAGTTTTTAACCCAGACACAGTCCAATAATGGAGGTCTAAACAATACAATCAATCTCACATCTCAAGAACTGCAGCCCAGTATTTTGAATTGTCACTAATATGTAAGTTGTATTCAGTTTAATGGGGATTATTTCCGAGTAAGCATGGTTAGGATTTCCTCTTTAGTTGACTTATAACAGGCCTGCACACTCTGTTGACCGCAGGTGACTTATAGCCTGCAGGGCCATCAGAAGTCGCTCACCAGGTCCCCGCTAGCCATGAAACTCCCATTTTTTTACTCCTCTTTCTCGCCATCCCATGTTTTCTAAAAATCTTCTGCCACGGTGCTTCATGCCTGGGGATGAAGAAGGCACCCAGCGGTGGCACGGAGGGATCTGTGGGGCACTGCCGCCCAGCCCCCACAGATCCGGTATTGGCTCCGTGGGCTCGGAAGGGTAGCTGCCTGCTTCTAAGGGAGCCATGAGTCCAAAGGGGGTGGGGAGGTGTGGTGGTGGTGGCAGCTGAGGAAGAGTGGATGACACGTTTGCACCCTGAGGAGCACGTGGGATCCTTCCATATCTTGCTGCCTATCTTATGAGATGGTGTGGCTGTGGCAAATGGGAGGACTGTGGCGATCCCCACCACCCAATGCTTCTTGGTGTCTCTCCCCCCCAACCTGCCCACCCGCTGCTTCGAAGGCCGGAGAGCCTGGGCAGCGGGGGGGTATGCGTGCATGCATGTGTGCGCCCCTCCATGTAGCCCCCAAGCCAGTTCTTACTCCAAGGTGGTGGGGGCAGCGGTGCTTTTGGGTGCCTTCCATGATGGAGGAAAACAAAAGGGAAGGGGGTTGGGGGGATGGGCAACAGCAGCATCAACTCTGCCCTCCTACCCAGGAGCACCAGCAAGAGGTGTGTGTGTGTGTGTGTGTGTGTGTGTGTGTGTGTGTGTGTGTGTGTGTGTGTGTGTGTGTGTGTGTGTGTGTGTGTGTGCATGTGTGCGTGCATGCATGCATACACATGTGCACACACGCACACTTTTGTGGAAGTAGCCCGCAGGGATGTGCGGAGGCTTGGAAAGTAGCCCACAGGGACATTCTGCAGCTGTAAGTAGACCGCGGGCTGTTCAAAGTTGGACTGCCCTGATTTATAATTTCAGTAACTCAGTTCTGGTACTCATTGGTGGATATCAAAAGTAACTGAGTATATTATGCTTGCTGATAATTCAATAATGTTCTGGTGACAAAAGGGGTGCTATCGGCTGAAGGAGGGTGTAGTTCTCCTTATTCCAGCAGCCTTCTTGCAGCTCCCCATTGTTCCTCCACTGGAGATTTTTAGGAGGTGCAGAAATCTATAGGAGTAGTAGGGGGGGACATCTTAATGTACCAGTGCTCAGCAATCTTGTGGCAATCTGAAATGCATGATAGATGCATGTTTGCATCCGTTTCCATTTTTTACCAACAATACAAGACACATCTATATTATACATACTGTATTTCTTCATGCATAAATATGCAACAGGTTCTTGGATTATACAGTACAGCTCACTCTCATGCACCTGCCTTCAAAATAGTAAAATGTGGTTCATTTCCATCCAACAGCTACAGAATTGAATTTCCCAGACAGCTCAATCCCTGGGATTGAAATATCTTTTACAGTATTTGAGATCAATGATGGGTGATAATAGTACATGAAGTTACAGACCAGATCGAGACCTTCAGTGACCCAGAGTTTCCCCATCCCTAGGAGAAAGCGAATATAAGCTTATCATGTTCACATAACACAGAAGCTGGTCTATAGTTGGGCTGATTCAGATGCACATCACCACTGAGCCATGCGGTTTGCCAGATAATTATAAGCCAGGGGTGGACTCCTAGCATAGCATACCTCCCTGGATAAAATTTGAGTTATAACAGATGGTGGAAGGAGGCAAAGAATTGAAATCTAACAAATATATGCAGTATCAGACATGTCAGTACTGTACTGTGACTGCTGTTCCTGTTTTGTACCTGGACTCAAAGAGGTGTCAACATGGAATGCTGCTGTCTCTGTTGTCAGTGTTGCCACCAACTCATCTGCTGTGTCCTTCTAGCCCTCCCACAGGGAGATTAGCATCAATTAATGGGATGAGGAGGCGGAACAACAGTTTGGTACTGCCTCATCACTTTTATATCCTGTCCCTGAACAAGGGTAGAAATGGAGCACAGGGATAAACAAGTAAATAAGTTATGGGCAGAATGAGGCAGACCAAGAGACAGCATTGTGTCTCCATTCCTCCTCTTGATGAACAACACACACACAGAGAGGGGGGGGGGAATAACACTCCGCACTTATGTTTTGAAGCTATATAGATAGTGAAGCTATAGACACGAGCTGCATTCCAGGGAGCCATGATACTGTGAGAAAGAATTATGGAGAACTAAACAGTTCTGCTCAACAGTACTCTTAAAAATCTGCTTATTTTGAGTTGTGGGGTTGCTCTTCCTTTAATAATATCAGAAATATGGTGAACAATTGCAGTATGGATATATTTTAATAGTATGCAATTATAACAGATGGAACAGGCAATAAAATAAACAGGAGATTATAAGAAATTAAAATAGTTGTGTAACAATCCTTATCTGGTAAATGTCCCTCTATACAAAGAACCCAATTGCAGCCCAACTTGGTGCATTAGATTATAGTCTTAAAACTAAACAGGCTCACTTATTAAAAAAATTGTCAGAACAAAGGAAAATCTCAAGAAAACAAATGAAAGAACTGTCCTTTATTTAAAGCTAAGAAAAATAATACATGCCATATATCTCCTGTCTCTTCAAAGAGAGTTCTTGGCGTGTGGAAATAATGTTCACTAATGTTTGAACCTTTCTACTTACTAGAAATATCTCTCTCTCTCTCTCTCTCTCTCTGTGTGTGTGTGTGTGTGTGTGTGTGTGTATATATATATATATATATATATATATATATATATATATATATATATATATATATATATATATATATATATATATATATATATATATATATATATATATATATATATATATATATATATATATATATATATATATATATATATATATGCATGTTAGGGTGGATTCGGGTTTCTTTCCCGTGTAGAGATCTGGTTGTTTTGGCGACGTTTCGACGAGGTCTCACTCGTCATCTTCAGGCTGGTGTTCTGGCTTCTTTCTTCTTGAAGCAAAGCGCTTTGCTTCAAGAAGAAAGAAGCCAGAACACCAGCCTGAAGATGACGAGTGAGACCTCGTCGAAACGTCGCCAAAACAACCAGATTTCTACACGGGAAGAAACCCGAATCCACCCTAACATGCATACCTATACCCGTGAAAATCTACGAAAACATATATATATATATATATATATATATATATATATATATATATATATATATATATATATATATATATATATATATATATATATATATATATATATATATATATATATATATATATATATATATATATATATATATATATATATATATATATATATATATATATATATATATATATATATATATATATATATCTGATACCATATCTATCTATCTATCTATCTATCTATCTATCTATCTATCTATCTATCTATCTATCTATCATCTATATACAGTGGTACCTTGTATAAAGGAATTAATTTGTTCCAAATGAAATTATGTTAAGCAAATTTTCCTTTATACAAATTCCCATAGGAATGCATTGAAAACAGAGTTATTCCATTTTTATGTTGTACGGATTTGCACCATAGGCGATTATGTTAAGCAAATTTCCCCTATATCCGGAATTTTTTATGTTGTACAAATTTTATATTATACAAGCTGTTTGTTATACAAGGGTCCACTGTTTGTGTGTGTGTGTGTGTGTGTGTGTGTGTGTGTGTGTGTGTGTGTGTATGCTCACCTATTTTTTTCTTTCTCAACCTATGTAGGACACGATGAGCCTATTTTTTATATTCAATGGCATAATCTCCATGAATGTAGATATGTGGCCTAAGTAGCATAAGTTTAAAGGTCAAAACATGGCTGCTAACACTAATTAACTAAATCAGGCATCATGAAGATTGCTAAGAAGCTGTCAAACAATTATAATGGCTTCTTCTCCCCCCCCCCCCGCATCCTCTTCCCAGAAGCTTCAAGATGTTGCATGCTTGTAGCTGACCAATAATAGCTGTAGCTCTCTGCTCTAAGAGATTTGTTGTGACTATATTCCACATACCTTAGATAAGAGTCTAATGCAAAGTCAGAATGTGCAGTTAATATAACAAGCTAGAAAATCATTCTGTGTCCCATCGTTCTAGTTTCCTCGCACTTCTCATGACAGCTAACTTAACACAGTGCCATGATATTTAGGAGCACCAATATTTATTTATTGATATTTATTCAACAAGAGTTCTACATAGCAAGCCATATTAAATCCCACCATTAGAAATGGTACTGCTTGAATGTACAGAAACTGTTCCATCTCTGAACTTCAGCTGTTTCTAGAAAAGCCTTTGAGTAGCTCGAGTGTTCTTGTACAGGAATAGGCACTCATATTCACAGCGACATTAAACTTTTCTCCTACTTTGGGGGGAAACAACTTGTTTTTCTGAATCAGGGACATTATCATATTCTCAGATATTTGAAGTGTTTTTTTTTAAAGTAAACAAACACCTGACACGTGGAAGAAAGGTCAAAACTAGAGATGGGCACGACTTAGCGGTATTCCCGTTTCCGTTTCCGTTACTCGGTTCCGTTACTCTACGGAAACGGTAACGGGAATTACTCCCCCAGACTTCGAGCTCGAACCGACGAACGAACAATTTTGGTCTGATTTGTCGTGCTCGTTACTTGCATCGCGAGATCGCGCGATGCCACACGCGGCACAGAAAAAAAGTTTTTAAAAGTTAAAAAAACCTGGTTCCCGGCCGAAAAGCAGGCGGGAAAATGCCTGCTGTGCCTCAGGGCACCTACCAGAGGGGTTGTTTCTGGAGGTCCCCGGCCTCCCCCCTCATCCCCCGTCCTCGGCTGCTCTGGTGGGACTCGCCGCAGGCTCGCAGCCAGCAAAAAGCCCAGTCTCGCAGGCCGCTGGCCGCCGCAATTAAAGCGCAAGCAAGCGGCACGGACGGCACAGGAAAAAACTTTTAAACTCTCCCCCCACCCATTCCCGGGCCAAAAAAGCAGGCGGAAAAATGCCTGCTTGACTAAGGGCGCAGGGCACCTACCGGAGGGGTGGTTTCTGGAGGGGGGGTCCCACCTCCCCCCCGTCCTGGGCAGCCGGACTCGCGAGTCGCCATCGCCATGCCATGCGGTGCGGGCGGGGGGGATCCAAAATGGGGCGGCGAACGCAATATTGTTTTTGAAATCGTGGTCCAAAAAAACACACAAGCACAACAGAAACACGCGAAAATTTATAAACTGCCAGATTTTTCACAGTAGCAGTGGGTTTTTTCTTGCAACAAAATGTCTCTCCTCTCCTCCTCTGTCCTCCATTGATTTTATTTTATTTTATTTTTTTTTACACCTGCGCAATGATGGGCTGGCCGAGTGGCCAGCCATGTGGGAGTGGACAACCATGCAAATTTTTGGAGCCATCCCACCAGTCGCATGGCCACTTGGCCATGGAGACTTCTGGGATGTGCCAAAAAGCCCCCTAAAACCTGCCCTAGCCCTAACCCTAACCCTTGACTCCATACCCATACGTCACAGACTGTCTTCTTAGTGGGTCAGAGAGGCACCCAGAGGTGCAACCCACTAGCCCACCGTAACCTTACCTGTCACTAGCCTAACCCTAGCTCTTGCACTAAGCCACCTTAAAGCCAGATCTACTTGCTTGCATTGCACTACACGCAGCAAGTACAATTCCCTTCTGTGTGAGACATGGTGGTGCGGGAGCCTTGTGCAGGGAAGGTATGACCCTATCACTCTCACACTGGTCTCACGTCTGCACATTATGTTATGCAATATCCATATGGCTATTGCATAGCATTTTGCAGCAGCAGCAGGTGAGGAAGGGAGACCCCCATGTAGAGGGGTGTCTCTTGGAGCCTGCTTCCCCTTCCTAGTGGCAGGAGGCACCCACGGGTGCTTCCAGGAGCCCACTTTCCCTTTATAGCGGGCCAGAGGAGGCACCCACCCCACAGAGGTGCCTCCAGGAGCCCGCTACCCCCCCAAAAAACCAGTACTAACGACAACGAAAAAACAAAAAAACGAACCGACTAATTTTTGCGAATTTTCGCAAAAACCGGAAACGACCCGAAATGGGACTGGCCCGACTAACGACAACTCGAAAAATTTTTTTTTCAAGTCGTGCCCATCTCTAGTCAAAACTAATGGGCAATCCAGAATTTCTTGTATGCCTGGTATTCTTTTCTTTAAAAAAAAACTGTTGCAAATCTATTGAGGCAACCCATCAAGATAGGGCACATCATGGCTCAGTGGGCTTCACTGACTCACGTTGTGTTAGGATGTGCCAGCAGGAGTGATTGGGAACACTAAACAAGCAGAAATGTATGTTGGCTTGTTTTGTACTCTTGTAGTCCAGGCTTGATGGATTGTGGCTTGTCACGAACAAGAAAAAGAAACTCTGCCATCTCTCCATGAAAGAAAGGAGAAAAGGAAAAGGGAACGATGAGTCTGAGGTTTTCATTTCTGATCCTTCCAGCTATCCTCTTTAGGATCTTCTGAATACAGCCAGTGTAAGACTTGCTTCTTATGAGACCTTTCTTTATGTTCAGTCTGAAGAACTTGACTGCTTCAGCTTTTGGCCAGAATATTAACACCGAGGATTTTTTTTAACTCAGAAGCTCCAGGAAATATCAAATGAGGGCTGGGAGAGTAAGAACAGACAAAAGAAAATATTTCTTCACCCAGCGCATTGTTATTCTGTGGAACTCCATGCCACAAAGATGTGGTGATGGCATCTGGCCTGGATGCTTCCAAAAGGGGATTGGGCAGATTCCTGGAGGAAAAGTCCATCCCAGGTTACAAACCAAGATGGAGATGTGTAATGCCCAGGCTTAAAACTGGGGTACTTCAAGGACCAGATTCAGGGGAGTGGTATCAGGAGACAGATATCTAGTCTCGTGCGCTCCCAGACGGATCTAGTGGGACCACTGTGAGACACAGGAAGCTGGACTAGATGGGCCTTCGGCCTGATCCAGCATGGCTCTTCTTATGTTCTTATGTTCTTATGAAGGGTTGCACCCAATGTCTGTAGCTCCAAGTTGAACATATAAGTTTTCAAATCTCATCTACATTTGTCCAACTCTGGTTCCATATGAAGGTTCTGGGGGATAGAATTTCACAACTTTGGAAAATGCCCAAAGCTTGGGATGTGCCATCTTAATCCAGACAAAAGCCTGGAATCTATGGACTGAGTCCTTTTAAGAGGGATAGGCCATAACACCAGCTCTGCTAAATAATAGGACAGGAAAATTATAGAGCTTTAAATGCCAGGACAAGGATTTAAAAAATATGACCTGACAGGTAGCTCATGTAATGCAATATGATGGTGGAAAATATGGGAGTTATATGGTAACTATTATTCTGTACCAGGGTAAAAGGATGAAGTGAGGATGGTGGAACACCTGCCAACAAGCTATTATAATCATCCAGGTGAGAAACTACCAGAGCATGGACAAGGATCCTTGTTGTCTCAGGAATCGGGAAATGGCAGATCTTGTGATTATTAGCAAACTGGAAATTGTATACCTTAGCTGCCACATTCACAAATGAACAATGCAACAGCTGGTAATCCACTAGAATGCTGAGATCCATAGCCATCAAGATAGGGCCAACCAACAAACCTTGGGAGGATAGAGGAGGGATAGTCAATGGACGGACAAGATGATCTGGATGCAAGATAAGAATGTAAGTCTTATCCATCTTCACCTTCATTTGATGAGAGCGCATCCATACCGAGATATCCAATAGGGAGCCTGCCCAGAAAGTCCAGGCCTCATCCCTAGCTCAGGAAAAGACTGATAACACTTGCACACAAGGGAAGTGTATATAAAGAAAAAAGAACCAGGCCCAATACTGAGCCCTGTGCATCATCAGCAGTGATGGGAAAAGACTGGGAGGTTTTAGTACACATTTAAATTAAAATATGTTATTTTTCCAGACACCGAACAAGCTACTTTTTGTCCTGTAAAGCCCAGTCAGGAATTAACCTCCCCTCCCCAATGCTCCGTCTTACTATCTAGCCACTTGCTCTGAAGTAGAATAAACTCTTAAAATGACAATATTTTACTAGACTTAAAATAGCTAGCCCGTTTATTCTGAGCTTTGAAAGACTTAAATTTATCAGTTTGGGACTAGTTCTTAAATGAGGGCACTATCCTATAGCTCTCTGCCATTAGCTTGTGGGGTTCTGGGCTAGGTTAATGATAAAGTGTCAAGGAAATTAGATTTCATTTCTTATTTCCAGCATTAATGCCATAATGGTTGCCATTAATTTTATCTCTGGAGAAAATGAGAGGCTTTGGTCTAGTCTCTAGCTAGGTTTAATCTCTGGCTGTGTTCTGTAAGTTTAGGCCTCTGAATTCTTTCCACTTCATTAGCAAGCACCAAGGGCTCGTTGTTCTTCAATGCTGCATTTTTCCAGCCTAGGGTTGTAGGTGTCTCTTACCTGGGGGGTTGGGGGGAAGCGTTCTAGGCATTCAGAGAATAGAAGATAATGGAGGGGAAAGGGGTTGAATTCCTTTCAAAGCTTGAATACAATTAAAAGCAGCTCTTTGCACAATTTAATAAACGCTCAATCGAGCAAAATAGGGAAATTTAATGAACCATTTTGCAGATCTAATATTTATTCCTTAGCCCTTAGGGTTCTCAAGAGGCTAATGATTTCTTGCTGATCTTTCACCTTGTTGCTTTCTGTGGCCTGATAACTGTCTGCAGAACGAAACAGCTTTCAGCATCAGTCACAAAGGTGTCTACAGACTGTAGTAAATTTGCCAGTTTCTGTAAGAACGACTCTCTTCTCATGTAACAGCCAGCTGCACGCTTCAATTCATTTCTCATCTTGGGAAAAGTATGCATTGTGTAAACTATAGTTACCTTCCAAACCAGAGCCCCAAATCTACTTTAAATCTTGGGATCTAGCACCAATTCATTTTGGAGATGGAAATCATCAGCACAAATCACAATTTAACTGATTCAGATAAACTAGAGGCTAATATAAATGCCAGACTATGGTTTATTTGCTTCCCGCTACAGCCACAATGATTACATAATAAACCCAGCCTGCCCTGTTGAATAGTGTGTTCCTTCTGTTGAGCAACTAATAACACTGTTGTACTGCAGCAGTGATAAACAAGCCAGTATGTTAAGAGGGCTGGGAAGGAAAGAGGGAGAAGGTGTCTAGAACAGCCACGTCAATCCGGTGGCCCTCCAAATATATTGGACTGCATAATTCCTATGTGAGTTGGGATGATGGAAATTATAGACCAACTTTCCCAGAGGAGATTAGGTTATGGAAAAACTCTTCTGGATGCTACCAGATATTCCTACCCCTAACCATTTCTTTATAATAATAACTACTGTATATACTTGAGTATAAGCCTAGTTTTTCAGCCCTTATATTTTGGCTGAAAAAATGCTCCAGGTTAGTTTTGAGTCAATAAGTTTTCCCATTTGAGTGTGTGTGTCAAAATTAGGTGCTCAGACGGCTTGGGGAGGACAGCGAAGGGCAAGTCCTGATCGGGTGAGCACTATAGCGGTGCCTCCACTTCCCATATGACTCCAATGAGAAGGTTTAGTGGCACCCTCTTTGGAGCTTCATAACTCAGCCCTCTGACCCCCAAATGTTTCAAAATTTCAGGTGATTCCCTAAAATCACTTTCTGAAGGTACCCCTGCTACTTTGGTGTCCCCGGTGTAATTTTTGAGCGCATGCTTTTAAAAAAATACACATTTGAAAATTATGCTTAAAATATGCAATCAATATTTACTTACCTTTGGACTCCAAAGTAGCAGGGGTACCTTCAGAAAGTGATTTTAGGGAACCTCCTGAAATTTGGAAACATTTGGGGGTAAGGGGACTTAGTGATGAAGCTCTAAAGGGGCTGATGGTAGTATTGGAAACTGTGCAGGTACTGTGGAGGCAGTCATGGAATTTACTCTATGGTATTAACTCCATTATTGCCTTCACACTCCCAGCACACATTGACAATTACTACCCCCAGCCCCTGTAGAGCTCGGCTGGTATACCGTATATATTTGAGTATAACTAAAAAAACACCCTCGGCTTATACTTGAGTCAATAAGTTTTCCCAGTTTTTTGGGATAAAATTAGGCCCTCAGCTAATTATACTGGAGTATTTATGGTACAGTGGACCCTTGTATAACAAACAGCTTGTATAACATAAAATTTGTACAACATAAAAATTCCGGAGATAGGGGAAATTTGCTTAACATAATTGCCTATGGGGAGAATCCATACAACATAAAAATGGGATTACTGCGTTTTCAATGCATTCCTATGGGAATTTGTATAAAGGAACATTTGCTTAACATAATTTCATTTGGAACGAATTAATTCCTTTATACAAGGTACCACTTGTATATGCTTTCCAGGTTGTATTTACCAGAACCAGCCACAAGAGGGAGCCAGAGACAATTCAATGTATGATGTTCAACACATCCATGCCCTTTGGCATCTGGGGTGGGAGGAGTTTTGATCTGATCCCCCACAGACGCCAGAGTCCTAATGCATTATTTTTACATGTTAGGGTGCTAATATTAGTTCGATTGCCCAAGGTAGAGATCTATCTATTGTACTCTTTTGTTGGTGGGAAACTAGGTCTGACCTGTGAAACTGAAGATGTAGAAATGTTCTGCGGCTGATTTAGTACACAAAGAACTGGAAGAAAGAAACAGAGAAGGATAAGGATTAAAAAAACAAAGATGGAAAATGAAAGGATTACAATGGATACCAAACTTGGCCATCCCTTGCTTCAGAGAGGAAGTCATGAGGTAACCGTTGGCATTTACAGGTTTATTTCTGTTTCTCGGTACCTTTCCCATGCAAAATGCATAACTCGGCTACTTCAGAAACATAATTTCCTTCCTTTCATGTTTGCATTTCACGAATGCTACCTGCCACCCGGTGGCTGAATAGACAATGTATAAGTGGCCTTTGAATTGGTAATAACTGGAGCTCATCTCCAAGAGAGCAGGTGTTTGATTATCTAGCTTTATTTGCATGATTAAATGTTAAATGCTACTAATCCCCCATAGCATATGGGGCACAGATAATAGCAAGCACTCCTCTTTGAACTTTCCATTTCAATGTCGGATCAGGAACTTCACCACAAGTTTCTGTAGACAGTGATACCTGCAGTCAACCTGTATCATCCTAGAATTCTCTGCTTTTGCTGATATCACCCGGGATGGAGGTGTTCGGGTTTTCTGAACTACAGATACCATAATTCTCCATGGGAGGGGTTGGTTCTACCTACCTTGCAGATACGTTACAAACATATCAATGTGATGCACTTCTGTTTTCTTCTAGATGCTACAGTGGTATTTGCAGTTCAGGAAATCCCAAAACACCATCCTAATTACCACCTCTCACAGACAGCAACTTTAAAAATGTTTCTTTTAAAAAACTCATGATAAATATAATGTATGCAATAGCAAACAATTCACAAGGATATGCCTGTGAAGATTCTTAGCAAACAATTCACAAGGATAATCATTATGCCCTAAGCACTCTCATGATTTCAGTTCTTTGCAATAGTTTCCTTAGCTTTCGTGAACTTATTAATGCTTATTGATTGGCAAAAAAACTCAGATGGGACCGCACACCCTTCCTACCCCATAATCTATCAAACCCACAACCTGAAGTTTCCATCCTTGTTTTAGGCCACCACAAAAACATCAACATCAAATCAGTACCAGGTAGCAAAAACATTTCAGCTGTGCAGAAGAATGTGGCCTCCAAAGTTTCCAGCTGTGTTTAATTTTTAAAATTGCTTTCTAGCCGCTGCTCAGCGGTTGCCAGAGAGATTAAGTAATCCTTGGTTCAGATAATGTGATTTATTTGGGTTGTAAAAAACCTGATGGAATGCCATTTGAGTCATAGCAGCATTCCCGGAACTGTGCAGAAGATGCCTGTAAGTGTTTGCTCTCATACACATAAAAAAGAGCAATATTTTATATTCTTTCAACACCATTGATTGTGCTGGTTAATCAAGGGATTTGTAGAACATTTAATAGCAAGGCCTGCATAATCCCACAGAACAAAGTTGGAGGGAATGTTAAAGACAAAGAAATTGCATGTTTTTTTTTTTACAGAAAACTACTGTCTTTGAAAGTAGATCTTAATATTATATTGTGGGGGACAGGTTCCATCTAAAATCTCTGCTTATGTGCAGGTCAAACTACACAAGATTTATCTTTGAATCTCACACTTGGTGTTCAAAGAGATTAAACTCCTTCCCTTCAGACCACACAGATCCCACACAGAGGCCACTGTTTTGTTTTGAAACTAACTAGTAATTAAAATATTTTTTTAAAACCCTCTCTAAACACAGGATTCAGACCCTTTAGAAAGATGTGCAGAAACCATGCAAATGATCAGCAGCACCATGGAGACTGATGAGCTTAATTGTAGGATTCAGTTTGTGCTTCCTAATTGTTCATGAATGCCACAAGAGATGGAATCAACACCTGTCTGGTAATCGATAGACGCCGCAGATAAATTCTGTTTTTATCCAGATATGGATAATTCAAGATTACAACATCAATAGTATATTAGGAGCATATATTTTTTGTTAACCGTAACTGCTATTGCCATGTCATATGGCATGCTGTTTGTAGTTCAAAGACTCCCACCCCCACCCCCCCACTCCTAGCTCTAAAATTGCAATTTTAGAAAGAAGTTCCTAATGGAACAGATACATGTTTGGTACCACAACATAGTGAGTTTTTGGATCCTGGAGAGGGTGGTAAATGTTGGTATTAAATCAAAGTAAGAAAATATGCTTTATGAAATATGGAAAAAATGAAGGGAACACATGCGCAGAGGGAGAGAAAGAACATTTCCCCCTGCTTTAAGAGTTCTGTGATGGAACAGAGTGCTATAAGATTATACCGTTCTTTATACGTTTTTAGGATTAAGTCCAACTGAATTCAGCCAGGCTGAAACAGCTTTGGATGTGCATTAGATGGAAAGTATGAGCAAATAATTCATTTCTTGCTGCTAGATGGTAAGATCAACGGTAGCTAGTTCTGGTGTGGTTACAAGCTGCGATTCATCTTGAGCAGAGGGTTACAATGTTTAATTTAGATCCACAGTACTACTAAAGATAATGACCTCATCCCTACTGCAATACTAGAGTCCTTACAAGCTGTACTTCCCTATATATATATTGATATTTGAAAGAGCACATTGTCAGTGTAGTTCTGAATGAAGAGTTCTCCCAACAGGCAAAATAAATCTGATGCTATATAGAAACAGAGAGGGAAGGCAAATAAGTCTGTGTCCTATCTGCATCACTTTGATATGCTTTCCCAAAAGCAATAGAATTTTCAGCCTTCAAATTCAGTGGCACTTACCTCTGAACAAACATGCTTAAGATTCCACTGTAAATTTTATTTACATATCAATCCAGGAGGTGCCGCTTATGTCAGCTTCTGTTGAATGAACAGAGCATTCTGGTTGATGTTTAGAATCTATAATATGAATACACAATTCATTTCTTAAGGATATTGAAAACTAATGACAGTGAAATGTGTCTGTATCAGAACATGCGGATGAGAGGCAGGGGAATGGGTGTTAACAAAAGTGTATAAGAGCACTCGAGGGAAAAATAAAATTAGTCAATGTTATTATTTTAAATTGTATTTTCTAATATAGTTTGTCATCATTGCAGAAACTATTAGTGAAGTAAATGTGCAGGAATATATATTCTTCCAGAATGTAGATAGTCCTTTGCAATTCACATTTATGGGAGACAGATGGCTGACTTTTTGTCATAAAAGTTCAGTACCAAAATATTGGACAACAGTGGCTCCAGTTGATATCATTTGCCTACTGAGTCAACTGAGGGCCTTTTTACACGACCCCTAAGATCCGCTGGCCACTTAAATTCGGACCAGAGATCTTAGGGGTTCGTCGCTCTTCATGTGTCCCCACCCCCTCCGCGCTTCCTGGTTGCTGGCTGCGTGAGGGGAGGGAGAAAAAGAGAAAGAAAAGCATGCCACTCACCTCGTCTCTGTAAAAGTAGCTCTTAAAGGGGTGGGAGCCAAAAAAACAACAAACAGAAGCAAGGAGAGCCCCTCACTCACTATCCTTACACCGGATAAAATAATTTTCACCTCCAAAGAGCAAGTACCTGAAAGCTGCACTGGGATGCGCTAAAGTGGGCGTGGCCGCACTTAATTTCCTGTTAACTCCGGAGCTGGTGGGTAAACATTTTAAAGCTCCGGAGCTGGGAGCCATTTGCCCCGGAGTTTAGGGGTCGTGTATAAACGCCCTAAATTTAATTTCCAACTTGTCTGATATGGGATTGCTATGTCTCTGTCTACTTCCTTCCCAGCCAAACAACAGCAGTATGCTTCAACACAATGCAATGAAGAATATACTAAGAGACTGGCAATGCTTTGCCTAGTGTTCTAGGGATCGGTGTGGTCTGATGGGAAGGAGTTTAGTCTCTCTGAACACCAAGACAAAGATAAGTGTTCCTACATTTCATGAAGTGAAACCTGGTATATCAGACTGGTTCAGTAAGGTGGTTACTTCATGTCCTGTTCGTCCCTCCTTGCTGTCCCGCTTGGGACTGGTACAAAAAAGGAAAAACCTTACTTCACATCCATAGCGTGACAGCAAAAAGTTGTCTTGACCACACCCCTGGAACCGGGAACAGAGCGTGACAAGCCGTACCTGCCCCTGGACTGGGGACTTCTCTTGTCATGGTTGGTTCCCAGATCCTGTTCCAAGACAAGGGACCGTGGGGTAACAACTGTCACGCAACAACCAGTGTCCACCTAGTGGTCAGCGGCTAAAGCGGCATTCAACATTAGTTTCCCTATGGGAAACACCATGCAGTGCAAATGTTTATCAAAGAAAGTACTGAAAAGCATTGACGTGTAAATCCCGGAAGACCAGTAAATTTACGATATTAAAAAAGGGTTATGAAAGAAAGACAAATTCAGAATTTGTTGTGGAACAAGACTGTGAAGTAACAGTTGTCACGAGACAAGTAATCATGCCCATGAGTAAATGGAAACAGGGACTGAACAGGGAAAAAACCACGTGAGTGCAAACAATACTGTCACAGTAGAAACGTAATTGCAGAACAAGGCAGGACGTGAAGTAACTGCCTAAGTGTACTGCCTCCGTCCTGGGCCATTGCAGCAAATCCTGACATTGCAGTATCTGGTCCAGAGGATTTTGGGGCTTCCTTGTTTCCCCCTTTACTTCCTAAAGCTCTGCAAAGCCCTGTCTGAAGACAATCTCCTGACCCCAAAGCTTGCCTGTTTTAAATATTTTAGAGATACAACATTAAAAATAAGATAAAATAAATACACCCTTGGTTTGGATTTTATATGAGGACCACATAGATTTTCTCCCCCCCCCTTTTTTTTTCATGTGGCAGATTGGATTGACACACCAGGTTGGCTTCTAATTTCCAGTATTTTAGTTTATTTTGTTGGATGTCTATGTCAACTTTCTGCCAAAAATGGCACACAAGGCAATAAATGTCATGTCGTTCAAATAAAAGTTAATATAAACAGTGCTGTCAAGAGACTAGATATGAGTCTAGACTCCTAGCAGGTTGATCCAAGGTGGAATGGTCATAGACAAAACTATGCATCATACTATGATGCATCTGTCCTCTTCAAGAAACAGAATAGAAATAATCATTTTAAAATAGTGATGTGGTCAGAGAAATTCTTAAAAGAAGCTATTGGCCAGCCATAGCAGAGAAAGTGACACTGGCAGAATATCTTCCATAGACAACGACACTGACAGTCAAGCTAACTCTTATTAGTATTGCACAGAAGAGGCAGTGGGAAACCCATTTGAATATTTTAAATGATGGTGAAAAACTAGGAAACAGCCCCAAATGAAACTTTATTTGTTTAATTTAAAATATTTTACCCTGCCTTTCTCCTTTAAAAAGGACCTGTTGGCTTACGTCATTAAAAGGCTATACAGTACTCCCCCATTTATTGTGGGGGCTAAAATTCTGACCCGATCCGCTATGCAGATGCCTTTATCTGTGGGTCAGGTCGGGACTGGGGAGGGTCTGTTTGGGGACTCCTGTACTTAGCCCAGGCCTGGCACTTACCGGAACAGGCCTCTGATGGGCTTCCCGAGCCTGTATAGGTCCCAGAAGTGGCTTCTGTAGAACTGGAAGTGCCAGGCCTGGGAGGGACTTCCAGAATCTGGGAGCTGCAGCAAAGAGAGCCCTCTCCCATGACTTGACCAAATGCACTTGTGACGGTAGTGTGACTGATAGACAGGCTTCTGCTGATGATCTTAACACCTGGAAATCTTTTTGGAGATCAGTTTTCATTTTCCTTGTTCCAAAGACTTCTTGATGATGATGATGATGATGATGATGATGATGATGATGATGATGATGATGATGATGATGATGATGATGATGATGATGATGATGATGGTGGTGGTGGTGGTGGTGGTGGTGGTGGTGGTGGTGGTGGTGGTGGTGGTGGTGTTGGTCGCCAATGTTCTACGAGGACATGGCACTTGAAGGTGATGATTCTTAATATTATTTGCATATACTGTTCCTCAGTCTTACTTTGCACAGCACTGGAAATTCAAAACTGCCGTCATAAATCCACTTCACTCGGAGTGAGCCCCACTGAACTTGAAAGGGCTTGCAAGTGAATTCTGGTGTCAGTCAAATAGAGGACAATTGAAAAAGCAGAAAATATATCAATGGAAACCGGAAATCATTCATCTTAATGTCCTTTAAGACCTCACATGTGAAATTGCTTAATTGAAATAATAGGGAAGTGCTTTGTTTTAGCACCATCTTCATTAGCATACTGTGGTTAGTGAAGTAACATATTGCCATGCTCACTATTAGAGACACTGATAAAATGAATTAAAATTTTATAGAGAAAATATACTTTAATAGCCATTAGCTTTGATTGCTCAAAATGGCATTGCCATGTTCAGCAGTAATGTTATTAATTTCTAAGGCCAAACAAAATACTTGTGCTTGAAATGCTTTGGTCCTCAGACTGCTGATATTGGTGTTAGTTGTTAATGAGACTCTGAGCAGCCTGCGTTGGTTTGTGGTCTCTTCGCTGACTGGTGAATAATTATTCTGGTGTTGATTTGTGTTTTGTTACCAGGATTCTCACTTGCTGCAAACGATACCCATCAATTCAGAATTATGCAGTGAGTGTGGTGCCATAAACATGCCACATAGTAAGCAATGTTGCAGCATGATGATGCAATGATGCCAAAATAGAATATGGTATTTTTAACCCTGCCCTTACTCAAAATGTACTGGGTTGTTTGTCCATTGTGAAGTCCCATCCAGCACCCCACAACTCTGAAAGTGGATATATATTTTTACATCTGACAAAAGCTTTCATATAAAACCCACTGCACTTGGCACAAGTGATACACGGCAATAAGCATACATCATGCAGTTCTGTATCTGTGTTTTCTTCTTCCATAGTAAATGTGTGGCCCCAGTGCCAGTTGGAATCAGTGTATGTGGCAGAGGTAAGCCTAAACCTTTGTTTTTATAGATTTATCTCATTTTTCTGGGATTTAAGAAGAAATTGTCATTTCAAATTTTATGTGTATTTGGAGGCAGATAACATACCACTAGGTAAATTTTGTCTGAGGAGAAACTCCTGCCCAGAAATCTCAAATCCCATCCATCTAGAAACTCTTATTTGATTTAAAAAAATTAAAAGCATAATTGATCCTTCTTTTTCAGCACCAGAGCTCTTTGTAGCAAAGACTCCCGGGATCTAGCATGATATTTTAGCATAGAAATTCCATCATGGTTTTCCCCTGATAAGGCTGTAGTACTATTTACTTCAATCCTTTAAAAATGGTAAATTAACTTTCATCTCGCTCCACTGAGACTTGGGGATTTTTTATTTTACATGAGGTTTGCTCTAAATATTAACGGAAGATGTGCATTTATGCCAAATGTAGCACATTTCCAAAAGGGTATAAAATTATTACCAACAGTTTACTTTTCAAGTGCTAGATGTCTCCACGCTGTCCCTTCTCCAAGACCACACACATGTTAATAGCCGAGATTGCTACGAAAATTATGCTTTTCCAGACAGAAAGTCCACATGCATCTGGTGTGAACTACAAGGCAACAACCACAAGGAAATATATATGTAGTCTGAATTATAAATCTTGCTTAAGGGTGTTTATGCCCTTATTTGTCTTTCTAGGTGGTGTCTAGATTTCGTGACATTTGCTAAAGTTGGTCAGAGCCAAGAATTTTGCATATATGATGCCCCAATGTAGAAGACACCCCTGACTTTTTGAATACAAAATTAACAAATGTTTTAAACATAAAGCAACACATTGTTGTTGGCCTTGCACCACATCTGTGTGACGCCTACACACTCTCCACCTTCAACGGGATGTGTTCTAATTGGTTTGTTTAGCATCAGCTGATGTCAGTTACCTAAAGCTCGTGATTGGAGGAAACCTGTTTGCGGACACAAGATATGAGCAGTTTCCCAACAACTTGGCTTACTTCCGTGTATAAGAAGACTCTCAATTTTTAGGTTAATGATTTTAGAAAAAAGTATAGTCTGATACATGGAAAAAATATGGTACACACAGCAGGACCCCTGTGTCTGTGAGATTGATATCCATGGTTTCACTTATCTGTGGTTTGCCATTATTATTATTATTATTATTATTATTATTATTATTATTATTATTATTATTATTATTATTATTATTATTATTATTATTATTATTATGATCGCCAGAATTCTATCTATGAGGACATACAGTGGACCTTTGTATAACGAATGGTTTGTATAACATAAAATCTGTACAACATAAAAAATTCCGGAGATAGGGGAAATTTGCTTAACATAAGCGTCTATGGGGCAAATCCGTACAACATAAAAATGGGTTACTCTGTTTTCAATGCATTCCTATGGGAAATTTGTATAAATGAAAATTTGCTTAACATAATTTCATTTGGAACGAATTAATTCCTTTATACAATGTACCACTGTACAAGGATCTATTGATCCTTGCATGCAACATACAAGGATAATTTGCCACAGCAGAGACAATGCTCTCACATCTCCACATGGGGCCCTGCTACCAGTGGTGGGATGGAGAGCACTTCCCTAAGGGCCAAATACTCTCTCTCTCTCTCTCTCTCTCTCTCTCTCTCTCTCTCTCTCTCTCTCTCTCTCTCTCTCTCTCTCTCTCTGTGTGTGTGTGTGTGTGTGTGTATCAAGTATCAATACACAAAGCTACAGTATTTGGAATTTTGAAGTTCATCATTTAGCTAGTAAAGCCAAATTGATCTGGGAGTGATACCAAGCTACAACTGAGCATGTAGTCTCATCAAGAACAGATTGCTTACTAATCCCCAGACTTGGCAGTCTCCGATCCAATACCTTAATAACTATAGCGCTAAAAAGAACCCTCCAATGGCACTTTTGGCAACTAGAAGGTAGTTATCACATCACTGTTCCTTCCACATGCACCTCAAAGAGTTAGGCCATAAAACTATCATTATTTGATAGTGTAAAAATCCACTAAGACATGTTGAAAGTTCAGCAGAGTAGCACTTCATTTGTAATTCTCCTGAAGCAGGTATTTTATTAAGGTACTGAAGGTTGCTTGAGTACTGAAACCTCATTCACAACTTTTTTTGAAATGTGTACATATAATCTGTTCCCTCCAAGATGATCTGAATGTCTACAGTGATCAGTGATCAAAGACATGTGTGCAATAAAGTGGTACTTCTACCATATATCTGGTCTTGGGGGTAGCATCAACAGCATTGGGGCTGGGTGTACCAGTGCCTCTTTGAAGACAACAAGATTTGGAAAAAGTTATCCTTTTTTATCTGGAACTTCCAGAGTTTTAGATGAAAAAACGTGGACACGTTAAGGAATCATCTCCACATCATTAGGATGCAGAAACTAAAGGGCTTTTCCACACTGTGAAATTTGATATGATCCTGCCTACATTTAAAACTTTCTTATCCACAATGCAATCTATTTTTACTCTTTCTTAAGCAGTTCTTCTGTCTGCATTGACAGTTATGCTGTGAGTCCTTTTCTTGGTATATATTGATCCAATATGCCTCCATTTCATGCACTGTGACACTCCCCTTGCCACCCTTTCAATTAATAATCCCCTTCCAGCCTCTTTCCTTGTCTCCTTTTGCTTCATCATTTAGCATGCAATGATGAACACACACACACACACACACACACACACACACACACACACACACACACACACACACACACACACACACACACACACACACACACACACACTTTTATATTTCAGGTCATTGCTAAGAAATTTCTGTTGATCACTTTGCAGATGAGTAATTTAACCGCAGGCATGTATGCTTTCACTTTGTTCATTTAATTGTCTAGCTGCAATACACTGTTATGTCTTGCACCAGCAAACTGATTTAGCTTTGCAGCATGGTTTCATGGTGAGGAACCTGTGTAGAGTTTCCCCCCAATTCCCAGGTGGCATCCGGTATATATATATATGAAGACGGCATTGTCGTGGGATCCCTCTTCTCTTAGCCTGTCTCAGAGGAACAGTCAGGGACTAGTGCCTATCTCTCCAGGGTAGGGAAACCCTTTGAAAAGTGCTATAGATATTGGATTTAATCCTCACTGAAGCCCCAGAGCAGGAATTACTGCTTATCCCAATTGGCTTGCCACCATCTCCACAAATTAAAGCACAATAATCTGCTCGTAACATGTCCCTCTTGTGGTCAATGATCAAGTTATTGCAAGGGTTACAGGATTTAGTTCACCTGTGTGCTTCTGTAAAACAATATCCAGACCAAAGGGTCGAACTAAAAGCTTTATTAAAGAGAAGAAGAAAAGAAAAGAAAAGAAAAGAAAAGAATTGCATTTAGGAGAGGTGGAGATGGTAAGGCTGGAAAGGCCTCGGAATTAGGTACACAATCAAAGAACAAACTTCAGGAGAAATGAGTAAAAAATATGCAAGAGCAAAGAAACTTATGTCTGGCAAAAAGACTTTCTGGCAGCAAACATCAAACAATTAGAACATTAGAAAACAACAAAACTGTTCTGTCATGAGTAACAACTTCATGATGGGCTGCTCCTTGGAGGACATAGTTGTTCTTCCAAGGGCTAAAGCAAGCCCTCTCCTTGGCACGATGCTTTCCATAGCTGTTGTCATTGTTCACTGTCATCCTGGCTCCTTCTCCTTGAACCAGAAGGACATCCCTTCCCTTCCCCTGGTGTCCTTATTCTGCATGCATCAAAGATTATTAAGGTGTGAATTCAGGAAACACAGATATGGGATAGAGATCCTTTGAAGCATTAAGCTGTCAGTAGCTCCTTCAAGTTATCAAGTCAGTTTAACTTTTTCAGTTGTCTCTTGTGGCCAAATTAGTACAATGCAAAGGTGGCAAGTAGAGATGGGCACGAAATGAACTTTTAATTCATTTTGTTATTCGTTATTCATTTTGCTAGCTAACTAAACAAATAACAAACCAATCCATTAAAAAAAATGAAACGAAAAAGAAATTTTGTTTCATTTGCTTCATTTTTCATTACCCCCCTCCTACCTTGTCACTTCCTTCCTGGTCTTTGAACTCCAGAAACTGCTGCCTGTAGACGCCTCAAAAAGCCCCTGGCTGGGGACTTTTTAAAATAAAAAATAAAATAAAAAGGGGGGCTGCTTGGTCGCAGCTCTAAAATCCCCCCAAATTAAAAATAAAATAAAACGAGTGCCGACCCGGCCCCAGGAGCTGCATGATCGGCACTCAAAACAAAACAAAACAAAACAAAAACCCCTGAGGCACTGCTATCTTCCAACAACTTCACACAGATCATGTGCACATCTTCAGAGAAACTAGGTAATTCTACATAAGCAAAATTTCCATTGGAATAAGTGTGTGGATTATATATAATGAGAGTTCCATTTAAGAAACCCAAGTTGTCCCATTCTTTAATAAACCCTCCATTTTAGGAAAGCGGGATATACTGTTTCTCTATCCACAATTCAGAATGCCAGGGAATGGACTGATATCGCCGCACAATACTGTGCCTGTGTTGCCACCAGAAGAATTGATGCCAAGCTTTACATAGCAAAGGATAACCAGAATGTTGATGGCAGTAATGACAGCAGTCAAGAAAATGTACAGCAATCGTTCCCAGCTTTGGAACTCTGGGTGCTTTTGGACTACAACTCCCAGAAATCCTGTACAGCACAGCTAATGCTAAAGGCTTCTGTGAGTTTTAGTCCAAGAACATCTGGGGACCCAAGCTTGGGAACCACTGGTTTATAAGACATCCTCTTGTTCCCAGTAGGATGCATACTTGTGAATTGGTTTGTATTTGAGGTGAGAAGTGGTTAACTGAGGAAGAAAAAGGAGTCAGCTTTTGGGATTTTCCCTTGCTTATTGCCTCTTTGTGAATGATAGTGGGTTTCAATCTTGCAAGTTGCCCTGAGATAGGGATGTGAAAATTGTTCATTCTCAATTTTGCTGTTTCTCCAAATTGCATCAATATTTTCTATCTGTCTTTGCTTTGTGTAAAGTTGCAAGACTGATACTTTTTCACATTCCTATCAGTTCTCCCCAATGAAGGCTGGTCTCATCCTGTATGAAGTTGACCTATCCTGCATTATTTTATTTATTTATTTTCAATTTTTTTTTACCCCTCCTTTCTCCTTGGAAAAGGACCCAAGGTGGCTTACAATAATGAGGGACAATATACAGCCCGGAACATTTAAGGCATATTCAAGTTAAGAACAGGGAATTAGAAGAGGCATCTTAGAACATTAAAATGTAACATTAAAGCTACGAAGAGCATGCAAAAAATCCATTATGAGGGGTGAAAAGTAACATGGAAAAGACTGGTGTTATTATGAAATCAGTCAATGTAATCATGCCTGGTAATCCATATAAAAGTCGCATAGTAGGTAGTAGCTCATTCAGGGAAAGCTTGCCTGAATTGCGACGTCAGATGGGCAGGGTAAATAATGATAAATAATAATACTTTTTGTGCCAAATTTTGAAGCCTGTAAGTCTAGTTTATTTATTAGTAAAACTGCAGGGGGGAAAACAGGTTAATATACTGTACCAAAAGAGCCTTTTTGAGAACATTTTGAAAAACATTGGGAAATCATGGGCACTTTTGAAAAAAAAAAGAGCCTGTAAATGCAATAGTTTTCTATAGCAATTGTAGAAGAGGATTTTGTTAAACAAATAGAGCATAATGGCAGTACTTCTACAGACTGTACTCCCACTTTTTCTGTCATTCAAAATTGCTTCTCTTGTTATTGATGAACCGATCTTTAGATTTTGTTTGTGAGGAATAGCTGTATGGTATGTACAGTACATCTGGAAAGCAGAGAGTTATTGCTTTGAAGCTTCATATAGTTTAATCACAGCTATTACAATTTTTCTGCTAGAATGATGCAGGGAGTTTGGTATATACTGTATCTATTTTCTTAGGAGACTAAGAGTTAGAAAGAGGCTTATGTTATCCTCACCGACAGAACATGATGACCGTTAGGAACAATATCAAATATAATGGTTAAAGCTTACCTTTGCATGGCAAAGCAAACTCCCAAAGTGAATGTCTGTTGTCAACAACTCCTGCCAGATTTAAGCCTTCGAATCATGGCTTGACTAGCTTGTGCCACAGCAAAAGTTATTTTACATTGGCTGATCCAGAAAGTCATTTGTTTCATCATATCATCCAGCAGGCATATTAATCCTTCTTTTTGTTTTTTGTGTTTTTGTTTCTCCCCCTAACTTCTGAAATGATTCATGTCAAAATGTGATGACCCTGGTTTGGTGGGTGGGTTTTCTGCGAAATGTGCCAATACTCACAGTTAAAACACTACATAGTACTTAGGGATGCATAGTGCTTTTTAGTGTGTATGTATGTATGTATGTGTATGTGTATATATATATTCTTTCTAGAGCATAGAAAGAAATATGATTGTTAAGCAGGATACTAGTATATAGTAAATTCTTTAATATAGCAGCAATCATTCTGATTTGAGAAAGTTGACTCAATTCTTTCAGTTTTGCACAAAGAAAGTGATTTTGCAGAAAAATTGCCATTATTTTGTGTGGAACATAATTCTTGCTGATGTGTGATCTCTAGTGAAGCCTCCCAGAAATTCATCACTGATAAGAATGTTATGCTTTTTCATATTTGCCGGTGATGATTAAATGAGTGAAAATTCATATACCGGTATATGAAAGAGCCACTGTGCTACATACCACAAGACATATGCAGTTTCCTGGGCTTGAACTTGGTTTTATTTCTAGTTCATGAACCAGTGGGTGGCCATAAGAATATGATGGAAAAAACAAACATGCAGGCTTGCTTGTCTGCCACAACCAGTTCCTTAATCTTGTATGTTTCAGTGAAGAAATACCACAATTCATTACTGCCTGTCTGTGTCGCTAGCTACTCAGCAATACATGCTCAGTTGTGTTGTGAGCTGATTTATTCAGCTTGCCCATCAACTCTTGGTATGCTACAATATCATAACAACCTCTCATCCTCACTAGTCTGATTGCTAATCAAACCAAGACACATTGATCTTTCGTGTAAGACAATTGTGTCAGACCCATCCCAGCACATGCTTTTTGTGTGTGCTGTTCCTATTGTCTTCTTTCACAGCCACTCCTTATTCATTTGAACCGTAGCATGAAATGTGCACAAAGGAACATGGTCATCTTTCAATTGTGACTTTGTTTTATACATGTATACATGTACAGTTTGTTGTTTCTCACGACTTCTGTGATTTTGGGGAATACCTTTACATATGAAAAACTTGGAGTGCCCTTTTTAATTCTGAGTTTACTTCTGAATTTAAATATTTAAGAAAGGTTGCAATAGTGATGAGCATTTCACACAGTTTGCATGTCTGTTTTATCAGCTGGCTAATTTATTAAAACTCTGCCTTGAGTAGAAGTGTCAAGTTAATTGCCCAACATAACATCTCTTTTTCTATAGAGAATTTGTGCTCTCCTAGAAACTGAATCACTGAATAATGAAGTTGGAAGGAGCTTATAAGGCAATAGAGTTCAATCCCAATTCCAAAGCAGGAACACAGATCATCAGATTATTTGCCAGGCATTTTTTTAAATTTCTCTTGAATGCCTCCAATGATGGTTCCATTGCTGTACTGCTCTAACAGTTAGGATTTTTTTCCTGACATTCAAAGAAAGTCTGACTTCCTTGAAAGTAAGCAACTGGTGAAAACTTCCAGTCAGTGGAAGTTACTGAAATTAATTTAATGTAAAAGGGCAGCCCAAAATTTAACCAGAAAATTGCTCATCACTTTTACAGTTCATAAGAAATGGACACAGCTTAAAGGAACAGTGAGGCATAATTTGCTTCTGGTGATAAAAATGATTATTTTTATTACATTTAGGGATATGTGAAGAGTCTGCTTTTTCAGATTTTTTAAAAATGAGATTTTTCAGGTCTGTAGCACCTAGCAATGAAGAGAGACTGGGCAAATATGCTTCTGAAAGGGTGCATATCACAGGGCTTTGAAAACAACATCTAGTAAAATGTGATTTTTTTTAAAAAAAGTACGCATAGCAAAATGAGTATTTTTCAATAATGCATACAAACACAATTGGGATAATGGGAAAAGTATACAAACAGTGCATAATATTTTTAACTATGTACCAAAACCAGCACTGTTTTTAGAGTCCACGACGTTTTTATCTTCTACTTCTTTGTTCCTCCCTTGCCATAACTCTCTTCTCCCCATCATCCATCTATACTGCCAATTTTGTGCTCCACTGTCAGTATGTCTATTTTTCCTTTCCTTTCCTTTCTGTCTAGTTCTTCTTTAAACATTTTGCTCTTATATTCTTTCATCTCCTATCGTATTTCTCCTTTTCCCATTTCTCCTCCGATGATGTCTGCTTCTGAGCCACTCTGTAATCCAGAAACCAGGTTTGACAAGGCTAGGAGATCCCTGACTTAAACATTTACTATTTTATCTAGCCATCTGTTCCCATGAATGCACTGCTTTGTTCACTTTTAAATGTCAAAGAAAAAGTGGAATGTGAGGGAACAAAAAATACAATAAAATGTGCAGAAACAAGAAAACAAGAAGAGGAAACACATCACAGCATTAGTTTAGAACTGGCTTTTATAAAAGAGGACACAGAATATCCAAAACATATGTATTGATAGTTCACATCAAAATTTATGGATCAAGGTGTGTGTGTTGTGTCGTGACAGTCGTGACCGACTCCTCGTGACTCCATGTCCATGGAGTTTTCTTAGCAGGAATACTGGAGTGGTTTGCCAGTTCCTACTCCAGGCACCTACAGCTCCTGGTATTCCCTGGTGGTCTCCCATCCAGGTACTAACCAGGGCCGACCCTGCTTAGCTTCCAAAATCAGGCGAGATTGGATGTGCTTAGGGCATCTAGGCAGCTATGGGTCAAGATAGGGGGATATAAACGATAGTATTAGAAGAACGTTCTGCTTTCATTGCTACTCTTTTGATGGGCAACATACAATGGATCCAAAGTATTTTATTGTGGAGCAGAGCAAATCAATGTTATACAAGCCAATTCTAAAAGGGATGGGCAGTCCAAACAAAACAAAAAACCCTGTAACTTTAAAAATGCTATTTGGATCTGCACCAAATGTTGTCACGGTGAAGAAATACAGGGACTACCTTTCAGACTTGTTGGAAAATAACCCTGTGTTTTGGCAAGAAGTGGTTAACTAATGAAAAACAATTCCTTTGCTCTGTGTCTCTTCAATGACTTTCCTTTGCTCAATGTCTCTTCAAGAATGGTAGTGAGCACTGGAGAGTAGCCTCTAGATCAGTGTTTCTAAAGCTTAGGTCCTCAGATGTTCTTGGATCACAGTTCCCAGAAATCCTAGCCAGAACAGCCAGTGTGAAGGATTCTGGGAGTTTTAGTCCAAGAATGTCTGGGGACCCCAAGTTAGAGAACCATTACTATAGACCAATGGTGAGGAACCTTCGGCACTTCAGATGGTTCAGACCACAACCCCCAGAATCCCATGCTTCCATTGCCAATGACAAAGGACTTTTGGAGCTGTGGTCCAAAACATCTGGAGTGCCGAAAGTTAGTTACCAATGCTAGACCATATTGACTGTTGCCATTGGTATTGTCAACATCCAGGATGCTCTTTTCCTATATACAGCTTGGCATCCTCTTCCTGCGGGCAATGGACAATATATTGTGCAGCAATATTGGACCATTTCCTGGCATTTACAATCATGGATACTGAAGCACATTCAGAGGGTGTTTTTTATTTTTATTTTTTATTTTTGAAAGAACTGAATCTTTCACTAAAAGTTGCTTGGCAAAGTTTCTGGCACAGTTGTACAGAAAATGTGAGAGTCACACCCACACAGCCCTTCTGGGTCGAAATGAGACACCACCAAAACACTCCTGCATACTTTCTGGCAACAGGAGATCATTTCCCCAGTACATTGTGCCCTCTTGCCAGCAGCTCAGTATTGTGGAACTGTATAGAAGTCTAAACAGTCGACACACACACAAGATTCAGTCTCGACTCAAGTTTCGTGCTTTATTTTGTGATCTTATAAGAAGCATCAGAGGGAGACAAAATTTTACATTTGCTCTTTATATGGGGAATTACACTGATTTTGTGTAAAGGAAAGGGATAATATGCTACTGTCACACTGAGACAATTTGCTGAAAGTCTAAGGAAGCTGCTAAGGAAGGGATATTACTCTTTGTCTTTCTGTTGCCTGGAGGTAGACATCTTGCAAGATTTGAAAATTCCTCAATGATATTTTATAATAATCAAACCATACCACCACGAATGGAGAACGTTTTCTTACATTTCTAGTGTAGAGGGAGTCCTGTGCGTAAATGTATAGAGGAAAATGTTAGCAAAGGGAGTCTAGGGAACATGCATAGCTATGTTTGTAGACTCACCCTACCAACAGAAAACATTTAATTAAATCTAGTTTGTTTACCAGAAAGGAATGGAGCAAAGACATTGTTGTCTCTGCAATGACAT
Source organism: Phrynocephalus guinanensis (assembly GCA_037367245.1). Lineage (NCBI taxonomy): Eukaryota > Metazoa > Chordata > Lepidosauria > Squamata > Agamidae > Phrynocephalus > Phrynocephalus guinanensis. The sequence continues at coordinate 45,309,531 of CM074735.1, read as the reverse complement.
GTGACAGGAAAATGGAAAGCCAGGCAAACAGCTTGCGAGCTGACCATATGCCATGCTAGTACAGTGTACAAAACAGTAGCAAATCACTTTAAGCCTTAACCACCTTAACTTTAAGCCTTACTACTACTACTACTACTACTACTACTACTACTACTACTACTACTACTACTACTACTACTACTAATAATAATAATAATAATAATAATAATAATAATAATAAATAAATAAATAAATAAATAAATAAATAAATAAATAAATAAATAAATAAATAAATAAATAAATAAATTTTATTTATTTTTGAGTATTTTTACCCCACCTTTCTCCTTGGAAAAAGGACAATAATAAGAATAAGAATAAGAATAAGAATAAGAATATGATGATGATGATGATGATGATGATGATGATAAGATCAGAGTGATTAGGGCTGCTCATTGTGTTAAGCACATCATTTATCTGATTTTTGTGGGTTTCATTAGCCTCTTTCAAGGAGAAGTGCTTTAAGTTTCTTTCTCCACATTTTCATATTGCATTTTTATTGTGTCTAGAAAGCAAAGGCTAAGCGGTGAAGCTATTTTGGAAGAAAGCCTGTCAGAAAAAATGAGGAGACTTACAGCCTGAAGGTGGCTTGAGGCTTGATGGTACTTGATGGGAGGCCAAAGATGCATTCAGGCAAGCGTGTCTGCTCCCCAGCCTTGATTAATCTCATGCTTCACTGCTCTAATGGTTCCTTTTGACTTTTGCTAACATTGGATAGCAACCATCCCATTCTGTCTATAAAGCAGGTAGCAATCTACCAAGTCAAATGTAGCCCAGCCGTGACGTCTAACTGGCTATGTTTGTTACCTGACAGGTTTCTTGACAGCTCGCTTTTTAGAATCCAAGCAGACTGCAAAATCAGGAAGTTTATCAAGTCTCTAGTGGGTTATGACTTACCGGCCTTCTATGTACAGTTTTTAATTTTTTCATGGCCTCTCTGACTCACAGATATGGGCCTTATCCCTATCCAGAGACTTGTCCTAAAATTCACAAAACTGGCTAGGTTTTGGCAGAACCCCCTACCTCCTCTGCACTGGGCACACTGATTGATAAATAGGCCGAGTTCTCTATCCAGACTTACACTCACTTAGGCTCACAGTATGGAAAATCTTAGGGCTTGTGTACATTTAAGCAATTGCTTGGATTGTATGTCAGCATAAATTTCAATTGACTCTGATACATGTGAAGAAAAGCCTTCATGCACATAGTTGACCTTGTGAGCACTGAGACACGTTGGAGAGCCCAGCAGCGACAGGTGGCTGACACAGACTGCAGGCACACAAACAAAATGCCTGTAACCCACCAGCAGGGCCAGAGGAGACACAGGCTGCCTGGAGGGAGGAAGAGAAAAAAAAAGCAAAAAAGCAAAGGAAAATTTGCTTAACATAATTTCATTTGGAATGAATTAATTCCTTTATACAAGGTACCACTGTACAGTGTGCAGGCTGCACATTGCCCCAAGCTGCGTACTCATTTTATCGACCTCGGAAGGATGGAAGGCTGAGTCAACCATGAGCCTGCTACTTGGGATTGAACCCTAGGTTGTGAGCACAGTTTTACCTGCAGTATAGGCATTTAACCACTGTGCATTTAACCAGCCTGCCTGCCTTTAATCTGCCCTTTCTGGAGTTTATATACCAGCTCAGTAAAGAGATGTCTCTGTGGGTTGATCTTGTCTTCTCTGTCCCTTGAACCTGTGACTGGAAGAAGATTTTGGTGAGTGAAAGATAGGAGGCTTTTGCAGGTTGCTGGACTTCTCTCTCGTCCCTTGCTTTTAACACAACAGCAGGGACACTTGGCCATGAAAGTCAACCAGTGGAATGGTTATTTAACATGGACCGTGGTGCTCATATACAAGGAATCAATTTGAATGAATTGATTCCACATATCCATTAAAATAAATGGACTTCTGGAAGAGGAGTAAAAAAACCTCACTGCTGTTCCAATAGACACGATTCCCCATTAAATGAATCCACTTTGTGGAAACACCCATTGTCCTCTCACTCCCAGAATAAAGAGATGGATACAGGTCGTGGGGATAAATGGGGGCATACAATTAATTCTTACTTTCAACCTTCCTCACCCTACAGAGGGGCCTGAATATTGTGCAGATCCTTGGGGCAAGTAGCAGGGGTATCTTCTTTCCCCTCCCCTATCTCTTACTCTAGACCCTGTCTCCAAAAGGGGGAGTTTCAAGCCCTTGGTCAGAGCTGTCCCCTGGATAGCTCATAACCAGCCAGCTAAAGTAGGTGACCCACCATCCAGACCTCTTGATCTTAGGTGATCAGCTATCCAGCCCTGAAATGACCATAACAGTCACACTGGACCCAGGGTGAGTGGCTGCAAACAAAAGAGGTCTGGAGCCGTTTGGTCCCTCCCCTAGCATATCTTGGTTTCCTACCCATCTGTCTCCCACAGGGAGCAACAAGCAAAGCATACACACAGTAAAGCATTATCAGCCTATAGACCTTGGATTCTTTCATCTGAGAGAAACATGCAGTGTATGTTGACAGAGTACTGGAATTTTTGTTTTAATTTACATTATTGGTATATTCTAAAACAGACTTAAGGCTATTTTTTCTTTTTTGGGTTTATTGGCAACAATTGTAGCAAATCATCTGTAAAGTCCATCCAATTTCTTTGTTTCTTTGTTTCTTTCTTTGTTTCTTTCTTTGTTTCTTTCTTTGTTTCTTTCTTTCTTTCTTTCTTTCTTTCTTTCTTTCTTTCTTTCTTTCTTTCTTTCTTTCTTTCTTTCTTTTTGTACTTGTTGACCATCCAACTTTCTCTCAGGAACTCTGGGTGGAGTACAACAGGTTGCAAAAAAACAACTTGCCCAATAAACACAACCCCCATAACAACAAATCAAATATAAAACAATAACAACTATAGTAATACAAAGCAAACACAGAATCTGGCGAGGAAAAGGGCTATTCTTACACCAGTGTTGTTATTCTTACTCAAAACCTTGGTTATTAGAGATGGGCACTAAATGGAAAAATAGTGTTTTGTTTTGTTTTGTCTTGTTTTGTTGCTCATTGCATTTCTTTTCATTTCATAATTAACTTTTTTTTAAAAAATGTAACAAAACAAAATGAGCAACAAAATGGAAGTTGCCGCCACCCAGCTGGTTTTGGCAGTTTGAGCTGTGGAGAGAGGGAGCTGTGGCTTTAAAGCTGTGCCCCCTCCACACAGCCTGAGCTGTCAAAACCACCTGGGTGGCAGTGGTGAGAACAGGAGAGTGGAACAGGGTTTAAAATTTGGCACTGCCTGCTCAGCTTTCCCGTTGCCGCCACCAGCACCCAGCTGTGTGTGTGTGTGTGTGTGATTGACATATTGGGCTCCTCCCCACTGCCCAACCTGTCACAAAAATCCCAATTGGGTGCTGGGGGCAGTGGCTGCAATGGGAGAGTGGCAGGTGGGAAGGTTAGTGGGTCCCCTCCCTGGCCTAGGGGGAAACCAGCCAGCTAGCTCGATCCAGAAAGCCAGGACTGTAGCCACTGCCAGCCCTCCTTCACTTGGGTCTCTGTGAGAAAATGAGGGGTGGCAGCAGCTTTGATCCTAAAGCCAGGATTGCAGCCGCAGCAGCCCCTCCTTTGCTCAGGTCTCTGTAGATGAAGGCGGGGTGGCAGCTGCAATCCTGGCTTTAGGATCAAAGCTGCTGCCGCCCCTCCTTGCCTGTGTCTCTGTGGGTGAAGGAGTAGTGGCAGCGAAGGACAGGTGGCGGCGGTTGTGATCTTAAAGCAGGCATGTCCAAACTTCGGCCCTCCAGATATTTTGGGCAGCAACTCCCACAGTCCTTTGCCATTGGCGATCTCAGCTTAGAATTCTGGGAGTTGTGGTCCAAAACATCAGGAGGGCCGAAGTTTGGCCATGCCTGTCCTAAAGCATTTTGTTTCGTTTCTTGATGACACACAGTCTGCTATTTCGTAATGCTACGAAACGACAAATCAGCATGCTGTTTTTCATTTTGTGCCTATCTCTATTGGTTATCTCATAGATTTTCATTCCACCTAATCTTCTCTCATGGTCTTTAATGGTGGCTTTATTTCAACTTGTTAATAAACCTTTTGAGCCTATGACAGCATGCAAAGAATCCTTCCTACTTCATTTTCCATAAAAATGGAGAAGTTTTGGGACATCAGTCTCTTTTGCCTGAGGTACTGTCTGAGATCCTCCTTAGTCAGGTTACTGTTTTAGTTCCCTTTAATAAAATATATCTCTTTTTTGAAAAGAGTGGTTTTATTTTTTTGCCAGTATGTTAGCTGATCAGTCTCCCAGATGCATGAGTAACAGAGATCACAAAGAAAAATAGCTACTTACATTTAACTATGGCTTATTTGGTGGGGGGGAAAATCTGCACATGTCCACTGTTACATCTTGTTGCTGTTGCTAGGGAGCAAACATCTTTAATTATTAGAGCAATATGGCAATGGAACCAATTCCCTCGCGAGGTGATGAGTGCTGTAACTCTGGAGGCATCTAAGAGAAAGTTGGACAATATGTAAGTTCTGCTTTGATTTGGATTCCTGCATTCAACAGATGGTTGGACCTGATGTGCTATAGGCTCCTTCCATTCAATTATTTTATAATTTTGTGATTTTGTAGAACTAAACTAAGTTCATTGAGAAGCCCAATAGCATGTGTGATGTAAAGGGGAAGCAGAATTCATGCCCAAAGTTACTTAGTTTCAGAATGTTACACAGTAGAGATGGGCACGAAACAGAAAAATGGCGTTTCGGGTTTTCGTTTGTCGTTGAGAGGTCTGTTTCGGTTTGTTTCCGTTTGTCACGAATTTTTTGAAAAATTTTGTTACCGTTTTTCGTTTTTTCATTTCTCGTTTCTACCCGCTTTTTGCGCGATTTTAAAAGCATTTCCGTGCGAAGGCATCCCCCAATGCCCCAGACCAGAGGGAAAACACTTTAAAAATGGATGCTGGCAGAGACACAGTATAGATTAGGTATGCAGGGAGGCTGCAAAGGCAGCGGCGGGCGTTGCCCAGGGTGCAAGGCAGCAGCAGAGTGACTGCACTGTGGGGCAAGGGAGGGTACTCACCGAGAGGTACGCAGCACACACGCACACAGGGAGGCTGCAGGACTGAAGCTATAGTCGCAGAGACAGCAATCCCACCCTAACTCCCACCAGAGACTGCAAGGAGGACGGGGGCTGCCAGAGCTTTTTTTGCCCTCTGTGGCTGCCAGACCTGCCCGCCCAGTCTGCAACCTGGGCATGCTATTGGTTGAACATGATCCCATCACATGGCTTGCCTCCATTTTGTGGCTGGTGGCGACATCCATTTTAAAGGGAAAAGAAAAATACATTGCGATGGGAGAAGACTAAAACAAACATTTTAAGGACCCCAACCCCCCTGGTAGGTGTTATCAGACAATATAAAAAATATCGCTGCGTTTTTACGGATGTCCAGGGCATTTTTTAACATTTAAAACAGCTCATTTCATTGCGTGTCGCCATTAACGGAAATGAAACGTAACGACCTCAATTTTCGTGGTTCTGTTCGTTTTGTTGCATTTTCATCACAATTTTCGTTTGTTGTTTCGTTACGTAATGGAAACGACAAACGGTAACGGAAACAAAAAAATGTTTGTTCCGTGCCCATCTAAGAATGAATTACAGGCAGGCAACCTGTTCTCCGTTTATTGTGTATAAGATTTATCAGATTTCTAAAAACAATAATGAGAAATGCTTTTCAGAACTTCCAAAAACTCAAGGGAAATCCAGACTATTCAAAGTAATTTCAGTGTGGAAGGGCCCATGTTTTCTATTAATATTAAAATTGATGCTAAGAAGATTGTTAGTTCAGCTGTTTTTGTTTATTTGGTTCTTCCAGGTGATATCAACCAACATACTGCTTGAGACAGATTTAAAAAAAAAATCTAAGCTCTTTTTCTAAAGAGGACAAAATAGATTTTGCATTGAATATGGTTCTCAAAATTATATTATGACTCTGAAACTGAATCTCTTAAGCCATTGGAACTGAAGATTTGCCAGGGTGCATTTGTGAAAACTGGAGTAAACAAGCCAAGTATTTTTCTCTCTTTCTAAAAACCTAAAATGAACACATGGTATGCACAAATGGGAGCTGATAAAGTAATCCTATATGCTGTCTGTGGTGTGATTTTAGCTGAATTTGCTCCTGAACTATCTATTTATGCTTGCATCTATTTCTCATCCATTGTGCAGCTTACAAAGGCAGCTCTATCTTTAATGTATAATTAGCTGACCTTGCTTTTTCAACAAGTCTGAGTCAGAGGGAAAAAATTTCCATTTGTGATTGCTGTAGTCACTTTGCTGAAATAATTAATGAAGTGGATCACAAAAAGATAAACTATTAAATATCCATATAGCTAGAAAAAAATTACCATCAGAAGCAAATTATCTTTAAAAATGACATTTCGTCACCTACATATAACAACTAATTTGTTTGATTTCTTCGAATGGATCTGCCATATACTGCATATTGTTTAATGAGGAGCTTGTATTTCTAGTTATGAACATTCATTTTCAGAAGAAGTGATGCCTTCGTATTGTTTAGAAGAAAACCATGTGCATCTAATTGTTATTCTGATGAAGTGTGACATATTTGAGTATTTTTCTATCAGTTACTTCAGGAAAGCAGTGTAATAAGGCCTAGACATTATTTACGTTATTTTTCCATCTATAAAACCCTCCTATGTATAAGACAACCTTCCCATTTCCAACCTGAAATTAGTTTGCAATCATGTGGTTCTCTCCTTGGCTTACTTCTGTGTATAAGATGGTCTAACAATTTAAGACAAAAATATAGTCTTATACACAGAAAAATACTGTACTTCTATAAGTTTAAAAGTAAATTTCAGTTTTTGTCCTGTTACAAGGTCCTGGAGGGAGAATTGAATATACAGTAGAACTATCCTTCTTTCCGTTTGCTTTCTTGGGAATAAAGAGAAACAATAGCACAACTATATTTTGATAGCAGCAACAATATACAGTGGTACTTCGCAAGAAGAATGCCCCGTAAAATGAATTCTTTGTAACAAGAATGATATTTCCGGGTATAGGCATTTTTTCACAAGATGACGGTTTGCCTACCAGGAGTCTTGTGAAAAATCCATGTTTTGGGGCCCATAACCCTCTCAGACCTGAGGGGGTTATGGGCCCCCAAAATTCAAAAGCCTGGTCTTCCATCCTGGCTTTCGTGACCGTGTAGCTCCCAACCCATGGGTGATACATTGTCAGAAAAGCCAGGATTGAGGTCACCACCATCCCCTATTTAAATGCGAAGAGGAGACAGTGCCTTGTGTGCTCGCAAGCTGCTGTCTTCCTTTTGCCAGGCTCCATGCACAGCTGCTGCGGCTCCCCTTTTGCCCAGGTCTCTGTGCCAAAATGGCTTGGTGCAGAGACCCGGGTGAAGGAGGGGTGGCTGCTCTGATGCAAGAAGTGTACGAGCAAGAGGGGGATGCAGGTTTGGGCAGCCAGCAAAAGGAGGAAAGCTTTTCCCCTGCCCCAACCCAGCAAAGAAGGGTAAAAGCTTCCCCCCTTGCTGGGTTGTGATTAAACTCCCTCAATCAATCGGAAGCAGAAGGCTGCTCCACAGCCCTCGGCTGCTGGTTGATTGAGGGGCTTTGGGACAGCCTTCCCATAAGAATGCATAGAAAACCAATTAATCCATTCCAGAGGAAACCATTCCTGTTAAGACAATTTTTTCATAAAACAAATTAACCCCTGGAACCAATTAATTTTGTTTTTGGAGGCACCACTGTACCTTCTATGTTCATTGGACTATCTGAAGTTTTGAACCTGGGTTGGAGACAAATTCATTTACTATTTATAAAGCAGAAAGTCACTGGAGTCATACTATCATTTTGTTTTGCTTTTTCGCTGGTGAGTCACATCACTGCTTTGGTGGAGGTGATTTTCATGGCTTTTGCATTTAGAGTATGGTGCCTGGGCTGCCAACAGACCTGGAATTTGGCCCTACTCTGAGGTGAGATTTTCTATCTCTAGACTAAAGTGTGGCCTAGATTGGTAAAAAGCCTTTTAATATAATGGGTATATTTGCAAATATACTATTTTAAGGCCACACAGTTATCTGAGTGCAGTTCAAAATAGAAAACAGGAAAGAAAATCTGGTGCCCACTTGCCTTTGATTATGGAAAACTGAAATATATCTGTACTCATATTTTAAAAGAAATGAGAAACTACATTGGTTAATCCAGAATAATCTTCTAGAGCAAGTAAGAGAATTTACATACCTGGGACTGAATTTTAAGTATAATTGCACTTGGACTGCTTACCGCAACTATGCACGGAGTAAGGCCAATAGTAATATGACAGCCATTGCTATTTTTTTTTCATTAATGCTGCTCAGGTTTTTAAAGCAAAAACAAGGACCCAGCTGCTTTATGGGATACCTATTTGGATGAGCACATTTAACTTAGAGATAGAAAAGGTACAGTCTACTTTTCTGCGTCAAATCCAAGGCATCCTCAGTTGTGTATGTAGGACTGACAGCCTTATATTTGGAAACAGGATTTGATTGTATAGATATGATGGCATGGATTCAAACCCTAAAATTTTGGTTGAGGAGTCACTTTCAGGCCAAACACCTGGACTATATATGTTATCTGACTCATGTATTAGTAAGTGGATACGCACAATTCAATGTAAAATTAAATCTACTGGTATCCCCCTCGATTCCATTTTATTTTTTGGACAACTGGCCTATCAAGCTCTCAGTCAGCGACACTATGACATAGAGAAACAAGAACTGTTTTCATTAGCGAATATAACCTGTTCCTCTCAGGAACATGGCATCCTTCCAAAGTACCAAACACCTGCAATTTATCTATCCCCGCTTGGAACTCCCCAAGCCTGTAGAGCATTCAGTCTTGCAAGATTTAATGTTCTACCCTCAGCCCTACTTCAGGGCAGATTTCAGGTAACCCCCTGCCAAGAACGACTTTGTCCTTGTGGAGCTGGGGTCCCTGAATTCCTATCACATATCCTTTTACATTGTTCCATCTATAAACAAATCTGCAGAGGCTTGATTTATCCCCTGATTCATAGATTTCAAGGTGACCCAGATAAGTGCTTAGTTGGGTACTGCCTCTTGGACCAGAATTCTTATATAACAACTCAGGTTGCAGCTTTTATAGTTGCAATCTCTCTCTTCTCATTGTACTGTTTTACTGTTGTCATTTTTTTTCTTTTATCTGAACGGATCATATGACTGTAATAAACAATTGATTGCTTAAGAAACGAAGTTTTAAAATTCCATTAATGCAACTTTTATTTCTGTCCCTAACAGGAACAGAGGTGTCTTTTGGAATGAATTTTATGATGTGTTTCATGATTTAGAAAATGTATACAAAATAGTTCATGTTTAGAAAAATTGCCAAGAAAATTAATATTTTAGGGGGAAATGCTTACAAATGTGAACTATAAGGAAAGGGTGTACGTGTAGATTACAAATGTGCATTTTTTAAAAATATATTAGAATGACGATATTAGATTCCTATCTGTTAATTAAGTAGTTCACTTGTTAATTTAGTGAACAGAAACTGACATGAGCTACGGGAACTTAATCACATATTGCTTCAGAGGTTACATCTGGGGAGCTGAATGTGTTTCCCTTCACTCTATTGTTTGTATGCTCCTCTCTAAGATTGAGCTGTGTATAAAAAGACTGTTTGGTCAAAGGTAAACAGTAATTACACTGTTTTGCTAGATGTTTTCATACTCTCTCAAAAAAAAGATGTTCTATCTCAGGATGGGGGGTTTGCTCTTCATGATTCACATCATGTGGAGAAGAGCACACTGAGACTGCTTCCATGGGAACAAACATCTGGTGTGTTCTTGGACAGCAGCAATGGATACTTAATAGTTAGAAGCTCTGTTTTCTAAGACAGCCATTCTCAACTCTTTTTTGCCATGGCCACACACAATATCAAAGAAAGAAAGGATGAATCAGGATAGCATGAGTCACGAAAAGAACCTTATAAGGGGGTGTCTGAGAATTGCTTCCAGTCTGTGATCTCCTTCAAATATGTCAGGGCCGCCACTGAAAATGACTGTTGAAAGATATGCAATACAGTAAATTCATTTCCCTCACAAATCACATACATGTGTGTGTGTGTGTGTGTGTGTGTGTGTGTGTGTGTGTGTGTGTGTGTGTGTGTGTGTGTGTGTGCGTGCGTGCACGCACGCGCACACACACCACTTTATGAATCCCTATATTTTCTTTGTTTTGCTATCTATTGAAATTAAGGATTGGATTCAGACTCTGACATACTTAAAGAAGGCCTATGCAATTACTAACTTATAAAGGGTTTGGGCACAGTCTTCACTCTGAGAACTGTCCCTCTTTAGACAAGTTTGTAAGCTTCCTCTGAGGTTGAGAACCAAGGCTGAACTTAGATCTTCGTTCAGTCTTTGAAAATGCAGACAGTCTAATTTCTTTTTAAATAAAGCTATTGAAGAACAATTTTGAAATCCCCTTTCTTTCCTTCAGTGTTCTAACCCTTCTCTGACATGTTTTGTCTTCTCTCAACTTCTGCTAGAAGTGCCAGGCTTTTTCTTTAGAATTAGAGATCCACACTATTTTAGTCTATCCTAGTCCCTTTTCAAGGCTCACTGCTCTCGAATGTACTGAGTTAATCTTCCTTGTGCCTATTGCACCTTCCACCTAGTGATGTTTATTTTACGTAGCTTTGCTGACTTCTTCTTCTGTTCTGCATAGGTGTAGTAGATGAACAAATTAATTCCCTATGCAATGCATCCAATTCAGCCACGACATAAAATGTTACTTGCATTTCTCATTAAAAATAAGATGAAGAGAGGTCCCACATTTTAGAATGGGGAAAACCCACATGAAAACAGGAAAACACAAAAAAAGAGCATCATGGTAAGGGAAGGCTGGAATGAGTCCCAAGATGTCCAAATCAGCTTCAAGGCCTGATGTTTCTTTCCCAACTTTAAAGGCACATGACATAACTCCCTGATACAGAATTCTCCATTGTATGGTGGGCTGAACCCAATTCTGAAGTGGTTGCTAATCCTGCTAATTCCATCTACCTCTGACTAAAAGAAGAGGATATATCCAAAGAGGATAAATCCAAATCTCCTTGGATTTAATTCTCTATGAAAATAAGTTGGAAACATGAACCCTTGGCTATTCATCGTTTCAACTCAGGTTTAGATGTGAGTTGAAGCAGCCTGGCTCTGAATTGGCCCATGAAGAAGGAAGCCATTTTTGAAGTGACAAATCAGATTCCCAATGAGATCTGGTGGTAGTCTTTGCACAAACCTAAAAATTGTATCCCATTTATTACTATGGGTCTCTTTTGAGTAGAGTAGTCTGTACCAAACCCTAAGTAAAGTTGCAGTATTTTTAAGGAGTTCACACAAAGGGGTAGGGCTTATTAGCTGGCTTCATTAGAAATTACTTAATTTTTATTTAGATTTATGACAGCAGTTTCACACAGACACTAATTTGTTATTCCTAGCTGCAGAGTTAAAACGTGCTTTAGCACATGGCTGGGCTACTGTTGCCATGCAGATGTAGCTGGTCTGTAAACTCAGCTCCATCACGAAAAGGATGCAAATGCATGTGTTGTGAAGTTGCACCAGGGAAATCAGGTTTCCCTTGGTGACTTCCCTGTAACTGGGCACACAGGAATCAGTAGAGAAAAGGGAATTTGCAGCTTGTTTAGACAGCTCTGTTATCGCTGTCTCCATTTGCAGGAGGCACAGCTGCAGCACAGTTATGTTAAGAAGCTGCAAATATGTGTCGATTAGCAATTTCCTTCTTGCTCACAGCTGACTACCACCACCGCCACCACACCACCACCACCACGGTTTCATAGTGGCACCAAGCTGTTAAGAAGCCTTTAAATTTTAAATAAAATTTGCATTTAAATAAATTTTAAATAAATAAGAAAGAATTATAACAAAGATGGAAGCGGAAAGAAGAACCTGGCACCATGTTTGGGGAAAAGAGGATTCAAATGGCAGCCAATTTCCCATCGGAATGGGTCTGCTGCCTTTCCCCAGCTGGGTAGAACAGCATGCATTAGAATGGCTACAAGCCCTCCATAAATTAAACTGTATACATAAACACAAACAATCACACCATCTTAACTGATGCAAATACATTTGCTGTGGGGGTAAAAGTAGAAGCCCCAGTGTTAAAGTGAAAGAAAAAAAATGAATTGTGAGTAAAGGGGAAGTTCAGGCTGATTCACATTGACTTATATTTTATGTAATCAATGGAAAATAATATGAATCTGACTATCCAAATCCTGGAGCATCTGTCATATTATTTGCCAGTGTAGCTGCCCCCTTCCTCCTATGTTGGAAACACAAAGCAATTTATCCAGGCATAGGGGTCTCATAATAACTAGTGTATTTTTTGTCCCCTCCCCTCCCAGTTCTTTTTGTGTTAGCAACCCTCTCCTTTGCTGCTTTTTAAAGGAAAAGTAGTAGTGCCTCTGGCAGAAACGACAGTTATTTGTACCTCTGTATTGCTATTCAGAAATTTCAAAGACAAGTCTGAAGCCGAGTCTAAATCATCTTTGATGCTTGATTCTTTACGTACTGTATGGTGTTTCAAGCCAAATATGAAATAGTGTGTCACACATACTGCAACACAGAGCAAAAAAAGAGTGGGGGAAGTGCAGTAACATGGACTTAATTATGGAGATCACTTTACATCCATATTTATATTTTGATTTTTGACCTTCTTGTCAATGCAGAATGCATTGATACAGAGAGAAAAATTGCACATGAGCATTGTGGTGCTGAATTACAGCTTTTCTTGTAGTATTTGACTCATGTAAAAGAAACTGATTTTCCAATGGATAGGAAGTGATGTGCTTGAAAATAAATAGCATTTGCTATTCAATGTGTATTGTTGAAGAAAATGCATTTAATGTGCTATCTAAATAAACAGGTTTGAAAAGTACAGGCAACTAGTACGAGATCAGTTAAAGTAATAAGTGGGCTGGGTCCAAACTTAGAAGAGACCCATCAGATTAACTCATTAATGACTGACAGTTATTACTAGAGTTAATATGAAATCTGTGATGAACGTCTGGAAGGACTGCTTCTGGTTTTCATTGCTCCTTGGATTCAAATGCAATTTGTTTGAACTGTCTCAAGAAAGCTAATCTGTCTTGTTGATGAAGTGCAATTTGCCAAGATTTCTTTGTATCCCAGCACCCAGATAGGAATGTAAATCATGACCTAATTCATTCTTATGCATTAAATAAGGAATCATAATATTTCTGTTCCTTGCCTGTGAGATGACAAAATTTCTTTACATTTGTCTTGGGTAGAATTTAGGCATTTGTGAGACTGATTTTTTTCATCATGTAAATAGGTCTCTGGGTCCATTTGGGGAGAAAGATGGAATAGAAATATTTTAAATAAATAAATGCATGAGCAAAAATAGAAACTACTAAGAGGAGCCTTGTGGTGCAGCAGTTAAACTGCTGTACTACAACTCAAACTGTGCTCACAACCTGGGGTTCAATAGCAGGCTCAAGGTTCACTCAGTTTTCCATTCTTCTGAGGTTGGTGAAATGAGTTGTGGAAGTGGGGGGAGTGTAGCCTGCATAATTAAATTGTAAACCACCCAGAGTTTGTTATAAGCACTATGGGGCAATATATAAGCAGAACACTTTGCTTTTGCTTTTGTTCGTTTGTGCATAAATTAAAAAAACACAAAGCAATGCATAGGTTGATTGCTTCTTTTTGAACAGTCAACCTGTCCTTGGTTAATCTTGGTGTCTCACCAGACCTCTTCCAGGGGCTCGAGAATTCTCGACAGGCTGTCTCCCCAAGATCTTGTCTATACAGGAGACATACTCAAATAGGAATTTTTTAAATCCTAATAATGATTATGATGATAGCGATCGTGATGTAATTTGACCTGTAGTACAGAAGTAGCAGCCTCAGTAATGTTCCTATTTCAGATGGAAGCCCTGCAACAATGTGTATTTTCCTTGTTTCCTTGTTACTTTCAGTGGTGTAGCATAGGTGACCAGCACTGGGGGCAAGGCAAGTATTGCACCCCCTAACCTGTTGACCTTTTGTACTTCCTGAGACCCTTCCACCAGTATTGAATCCTTATCACTCAAACACATATATTGTATTTGAAGAAAATATTGGTGTAATTAAAGTAAAATGCATTTGATGTATACTCAGTTTTATTTAAAACCATCGGTGAAAAAATTTTGCATTCTTTTCAGTAACATTATTGCTAGGTTTTATTAACAGTATTGAAACACACACTGAAATATCTCTGAGTTGACAGTATTGCTAGGTTATTGTGTGTTTCTTGGTTCGTTGTAAATTTCTGATACATTTTGCGAAACCTTTTCCATGACTGGCAAGTGAAACAATGATAGTGAAAATAATTCTTCATGCCACAGCAAAATCCAAAGCTACGGTATTATGCTCACTTCAGGATCTTTAATTAAACGTAGCTCCTGCAGTGAGGAAAGGTGGCAAAAAGTATGTGCTTGTAACCTTTCTTTTCAAAGTTCTAAATCTTATTTGGGTACTGCACTAAGATGATTTTTTTAAAAAGTATATATTTTCTTCTTATTTTCTACTTCATTTTTTTATTTATGTAAAACACAATCATGGCTTTGTACATAGAAGCATGGATCTTTGCAGGGAGGTCACGACAGGTTTCCTAATATCACATGCACGTCAGGTCCCATAAACCTTTGTATGGCTCTGCAGTCTGCACTATCTAAGATGCGGTTTTATCTTGAGGCCAACTCTGATTTTTAGAAGGATCTTCATGTTTTAGTTTAGTGGCCATGTCAGAAATAAGCAGTAGCCCATATTAAAGTTGAATAGGCTTTTTAGCCTTTGGGAAAAAGTGGAAGTGGATTTCATCTTGTAACTTTACTTGCTTGACTTTATTTAGCATTTACATACTGTGAGCTTGTACAAAGACAACTCAAAGTATTGTGCAAAAAAAAAGCAAGCATAAAAGTTGCAAATAAGCAATAAGCAACAAAATACAATTTAATACCCAATAAAACGGGGAAAGCATATAAATAATTAAAACTATTTCACATACAACTAATTAAAACAATTTTTTAAAAAATTAAATGAACACCAACATGGATGTAGTGAGAATATTCTCAACTGCGTTTTTAATGTTACTGAAAATTTATTCTCACCTCTTGAGTGAAATTATTTGCTCCTTTCCTTGTTAATGTTAAATGTTTACATTGACTTAGTAGATCTAAAGGTCTGGCTGTGGACACTAAGTGAAGCAAATAATAATAATAGAGGAAGTGGTAGCAGTATCAGAGCTGCAAAAAGGACCAAGATGAGAAGCTAAATATATGTTTATAAGGAACATAATGTAGAGGACATCACTGTTTAGAGACTCCCAAAAAGCACAGGAAAATGGTCAGGATATAATGGGAAGCTGTTGAGATGAGTTGGAATTACAACTGAAATTGGCATTTTTGGAAAATAGTTTTAAGGATTTGCTTTCCTGAACACACTGTTCTACTTCATCATGATGTGGAGATGGATTTAGTTTTTCGACATTTATGCCAGTGGAGCAAAAGCTGTAGCAGGTTATATCACGCTAGTAAGACTATAGCTATGGCCAAGGTAGGAGACATGGCCTGCTTGCCAGCCAAGGAGCAAACTTACTAAGCATAGAGAGGCTCTTCAGCAGAAAGTTGGCCTCTCGGTGACAAACTGGTCACGACACTTATGAAGACACTGACCATGTAAAATAGTTATCATGTGTATCGGTAGCGGGTCTGCCTGCATGGATGAAATCATGGATCTTCAAGGATCCCAAGGAAGTTATCACGATTGGACTCAGTGGGGCTTTCTTTGGGGTAGGCAGCGCCATTAACACGACACCTCAAGCATCTGTTGCACATTTCCTGAGATCAAGGCAATTGGACTTGCCTGGATTTGTGATTAAAACTTATTTTAGCAGCAGGAGAGCCAAACTGAGGTTGCTTGGGCCATGAAAGGGCGGTTTTCAGTACCAGCCTACTCCTCCGACACCTTCTCTCTCTCTCTCTCTCCTTAGCTTGAAAGTCTCTTTGACAGTTGAGGGAAAGAAAATGAGCTTGTTGGGGTTGAGACTTGAATTCCCTGTCACAGGTGGGGGCAGTGGCTGCCAAAGTGAGGGACGAATGTGAGAGACACAGCCCCTCCACTGGAAGGGGCAGGAATCCATGGAGTGGGAAAGGGCACGTGGGGCCCTTTGCTTCCAGCAGCTGCCGCTGCCTCTGCATACATTCCTCACCTCCTACCATCTGTCCCAGTGCACCACCTTCTCCTGTCTTCTGCGATTCCTTCTGTGACCCTGTGCCATGCTGTTCTTGCCACTGCCAGGTTTTTGCGCCCCCTAAAAAAACTGTACTCAGTTTGGAAAGCTCCTATAGCACCCTGCACACTATGTCACTCGTTACTCCTAACCCACTCCCCCCCCGTGCTAAAGTACAACTTCCATGTTACATCCTCTCCGTGAAGGAAACTCAAGAATGTGTTTAATTTATCTGGATGTTTGGCTTTGTTTGAAGGCAATATACATTCACTTTTCAAATATATGAATAAACCCATGTGGTTTTTCATACTGAATGTGGTTTTTCTATCCAGAGCCTTCTGTGAGGAAGCAGATCAAATGTGCAGGTGAGGGGAAAGAGGATGTTATTCCACCAAGGAGTCAATTTTGAAGTTATTTGCATATCAACCTTTAAAACTTTGCCTTTTTGGATTACTAGTCCAAGAACCTTTCACCCAGCATGGTCGTTCACACTCCAGAATGACTTCTAGAAGGTACAGTTTAAAGAAAAGAAAAAGTAACTACAGTTTTTCCATGCTCTGGCTTTTCAGTATTTTGACATTTTTAATGTTCTGTAGAAATACAGAGATGTATGAACAAAATCTGAAAGAAGATAATAAGAGTTCTGCTACATTGGCTTGAATTACCATTCAGTAGGGGGCCTGCCAGATAATGCCCCAAGTCTTTAAGAAATACTATGGAATATCATATCTTCAGTTGTTTATTATAAAACTGCCCAGGCTAACATTAATGTGTTCAAATTAAAGGAAATTAAAAGGGAAAATGGCTGAGGGAACATTCCATTGCTTCCTGTCACCTGTTATTTGAAACAGTTTTGCCATGGGTGAATCAACATTGTAAAAGTGTCTATGTAACCAGTAGAACAGCTCAAAGAAATGTTGCTTTCTTAGGCATAAAGTTGATTGATTGCAGCAGCATCTTATGGAGCATCACATGGTTCACATGATAAGCACTAGAACAACTGTTCTCCCTGGAATTGCACTCCAAGTGATAAGCATTTATCAGGCAGATGGAAACAAACAGTGCACAATAAAATGAAGAGGAAATGAGATTACTCAGACATCTTTGCTGAAAGTGTTAAGTATGTAATAAAGTATGTTAGTGAATTATAATCGCTTACACAGATTCCCATGAGTACATCCTCGGTTAAGAAAGATTGAATTGTATCCTTCTGTGTCCCTATTTTCTTGAGAACATGTTGGTTTAATCTCTGCTGAAGGAACTGCTGCATGGTAAACTTAAAGGGCCTAATTTAGTTGCGACTAAGAACTGGATTTACACCATTATGTATATGCAGCTAGAAAAAACTGGGGCCTTGGGAAGGTTGTTCCTCTGATTTCTTTCATGTCCTGATTCAGAACAATAGGGAGTGGAAGGGCTTTTGCTCTTTAGGGCTGGTGATGATTCTGGGCCACTTTTCCAAAGAGTATTTGACAAGTTGCTTTTAAATAGAGCCAGGATTGATCTTAGTATGGCACCATCCATTCTGCCCCCTTCTGAGTCTGGCACAGGGGAAGTCTATAACTTCCCTTGACCTCACCTCCAATACCCAGTTTTGTTCTCCTGTTGGGACTTGTTGACCCAAATCCTGCTGCTTAACATAGTAAATTGCATATTATTTATTTATTTATTTATTTATTTATTTATTTATTTATTTATTTATTTATTAACTGAATTTCTAGACTGCCCATGTGGCAACAAGGCCACTCTGGGCAGTTAACAACAGTGGTACAAAAATACAAAATAATAATAATAATTTGCCTGGCCGCAGGCAAGTTGCGTGAGAATTTGGGGATGCCCTTCCCAGCTGCAGTGGTGCTGGGACCTGCCCAGCCACAGGCTAGGCGCATGCAGGCACAGGGATCGCCTGCCCCGCAGCGGCAGTGGTGCTGGGGCTTGCCTGGCCATGTGCGCGTGGTGGCAGGAGACCCTACCCAGCTGCAGCAGTGGCAGTGCAGCCCTGCCCGGGTTGCAGCAACAGCAGCAATGGGGCCCTGCCCAGCTGCAGTGGCAACGCTAGGGTGGAAATGTGCTGCTGCAGCTGGGTCCACAGGCCTCTGCAGCTGGGACCTCTGCTGGGGCCTCAGCGAGGGCTGGAGGCCTCCGTGGACATGGCGAGGGGAGAAATCTGGAAGAGGTGGCAGCGGGCCCGCGAGAAAGGATGGGATGCCCCTGGCTTGTGCTGCCATCGCCCCCTCATCATCACTTTCACCATCACCCCCTGGCTGGCGCAACAGCCACAGTGGCAGAGGAGGGGGTGATGACCTCCAGTGCGTTTTGCAAGACATTGTTTGTTGATCAAGGCAAAAATGATCGAAAATTTTTGCTCATTGACCGAAATACTCCTTAACCAAGGTTAAACTGAGATTAACAGTACTGTACTAGTTTTCTTAGCTAGTTTCCCTCTCATGCCCCCTTTTCTCAGTTCATTTGCTTCTATAAAACTGCTGGGCATCTGGCTCCGGACCTGAGGTTGGAAGTTTGTGCTTCCTTGACGGGGGTTGAACCTGAAGATCCATAGGGTCTTTTCTGGCTCTGCGGTGATGATTGTTAATATCCTTGGCATAGAAGGAGGGGGCTCATTTTTAAGATCTCATTACAAATTGTTCTCATTATTCTTGTTGTTTTCATACAAACACATTATTTTTGGCTTTGAATAGATTAGTTTCTCTTTGATGTTCCCATCCTTGGCAATACAAAAGTCATTTATTGGCTGCATCATTGTGCATTTTCATATCTATAATCTGGGTAGGTTATTTTCTCATTTGGAATTCAAACTATTTTAAGAACCAGAAAAAGTTCTGATCATGCAATGAAAAGAATTTTTACAGTTCCTCATTGTTGTGGGATGATGAATCAAAGAAGCATTGTTATGGCAGAATGGAACAACGAAGAGCTTTCCTTTGTGTTGGGGTGAGAAGTGATTAACTGATGAGAAAGGGAGTTAGGTTCAATGACATTTTCTTACTTTTTATCTCTTTGTGAATGGTAGTGATCATAAGAGGATCTCTACAGACTATCTTGATTGGTTCCTTTGAGGTTGTCAACGTTCAGGATTCCCTTTGCTATGAATATAAAGAGTGACATTCTTTTTTTCCTGGGCATTTCCTACTGTTTTGAACCATGGGTACAGAAAGAAAATATTTATATTTATTATTTATTTATTTAGAGTATTTTTACCCTGCCTTTCTCCTTGGAAAAGGACCCAAGGCAGCTTACAGTAATGAGGGACAATATACAGTCCAGTACAATTAAGACATATTTAAGTATTGAGAACAGGGAATTGAGGGACAAAATAGAAGCTACAAGAGAATGTGAGAAGTTAAAAAGAGAGTAAAAATTCCATGTGAAAATCATGAGTGATGGAAACTAACATTGAAAATGCAGTGTCAATGCAATCACACGAGGTTATAAACACAAAGTCTATTTGCTCATGTATGGTAGATTCATATAAAAGACACATAATAGGTAGTCCATCATTTAAGAAAAGCTTGCCTGAAGAGAAAAATGTCTTTGCCTTTTTCCAGAAAGACATC
Organism: Phrynocephalus guinanensis; assembly: GCA_037367245.1. Classification (NCBI taxonomy): domain Eukaryota; kingdom Metazoa; phylum Chordata; class Lepidosauria; order Squamata; family Agamidae; genus Phrynocephalus; species Phrynocephalus guinanensis. The sequence continues at coordinate 45,289,605 of CM074735.1, read as the reverse complement.
AGAGGTGGGGCAGTCCTGGCTTCTAGTGTGAGTTAGTTCCAGAGTCTCAGCACAGCAGCCGAAAACGTCCTTCCATGTGTTCCTACGAGACGTACCTGTGAGAGTGTTAGGATGGAAAGGCCTCTCCTGATGACCTTAACACCCGAGTCAGTTCATACTGTGAGATTTGAGGTAGCTAGGACCCAGGTTGTACAGTGCTTTGTAGGTTAAGGTGAGCATTTTGAATTGTGCTCAATAGCTGATTGGTAGCCAGTGGGTGTAATGTGATCTCTGTACTCTGCCCTAGTCAGCAATCTGGCTGCTGCATATTCCACATTCATAAACCAGAGACTTGTTGAATAATTGAATGTTCTGAATTTTTAGAACAGAAGTTTTAAGTACACATACATTACACACAAATTCCATCTTCCTGTAGTGTAGAATACCCATTTCCAGATGATCCCAGAGGATGATTATATGATCTGTAATACGGTTGCTGGGTGCAGGCAGGAAAAGAATACCTGGGATATAGCTACGGTCTGTTTGTGCCAACATATTTTGAAGGGCTATTACAGAGTTAATGAAATCATGGAGCTCTTGCTGGCAAGCCTGTACCAGCTATGTTCAGTAATTTAACAAAGTAGCTCTTTTTTCCTTGTTGGTAGCTTCTTTTGAGGATCAATATTTCAGCTCCTGCAGCCTGGATTCCTTCCAAACAAAACGTGGGTGGGCCCTATACTTTTTCTTTCAATATAAGCAGGATTAGTTTTTTTAAAAAAATCTTTGTGACCTATTTCAAGTCTGGTGTCATTGGGGGTCACCTGTTTTTGAATATGGGTTGGTGGGAAACAATTTTACTTTAAAAAAACCAAAACCTAACGTGCAGCTATAATATTGAGTCTATTGGGTGCTTTTCTTGTCAAGGTCCACTCTTTGCATGGTCTCTGTAGGCTGCAGGGCACTAGAATTAATCCCAAAACTCATCTGTACCCAAAGCACTCTAGGGTGGATTTTATTTCAACTATTTTTTAAATTTTTAAATGGTGATTTAAACAAAACATTGATTTTTATCCACCTTGCCACTGAACTTACTTAGAAGGGGAGCAATCTGGATAACAGCTTGGTAGCTGCCCTAGTTAGAATGGATTTCTGTTTTATGGCCAGACACATGTGTTGACACCAATGAGCCAGGTTGGGGTATCTTTTCTGATAATGGCATACTCAGATATGATGCTGTTTAAGCTGTGAAAAACTTCAACGACATCCCCAAGTGAAGAGTGTCATTGTGTAGTAGAGATGGGCACAAAATGAAAAACAAAGTGCTGTTTTGTTGTTTCATTAGCTAATGAAATGAAACGAAATGAGGAATCAGCATTTCGTTACCGATGAAAAGAACAGTAGTTTTTTTCCATTAAAATGAACAATTTTGTCTCATCTATAAAAGAGGTCCCTTATTTGCTGGGCTCAGGGGCCCTGTTGATTCTGCCGCCACTGCCACCGCCGCAGCTGCAGCTGGAGAGGTTGAGCGAGGCCTGCGGGAGGACTCGTGGATACTGCCACTGCCTCTGCCACTGAGCATCCCAGCTAGGGAGACTAAGTCAGGACTGCGGGAGTCCCCACGGGCACTGCTGCTGCCACAGCTGCTGCTGAAAACCCCAGCCGGCCCAAGAGGGAAAGCGGCCCGATGGTGGGCCATGCCACTGCTGCCAAAGGCCCCAGACGGCCCAAGAGAGTGAGTGGCCTGGTGGTAGGCTGTGCTGCCGCCACTGCCAAAGACCCTGACTGGAGCAAGAGCCCAGGAGGCAGTAAGAATGGGGCCCCAGATCAGCAGGAGGGGTGGGCTGCCCAGGAATGGGCTTGCCAGCCCCCTCTATTTCATTTTGTAAAAAAATTCATTTCATATGAATTTTTTGAAAAAAAAAGTACAGAGCGGTACAAAACGAAATGCAAGGGGGATGAAATGGAAAAAAAAATGCAATTCTTTTGTTTCATGCCCATCCTTAGGAAAAGACCTGCTGATGCCCAGTAATCTCGTGGAGCCTGCTCAAGTGTTTTGCAGCAATACAAGAGTGAAATAAGATGTCTGATTTTCCAACAAAACTGCCTGTTAGAGCCAGTGGATGTGCAGGACAAGAATGAAGAAGCTGGATAATGCAAAGTGACATGATATTCAATGATGTGAACAGAATTACTGTATTATATATGCAGATGGTGTGACACAGATGGAAGGCGGCTGGCTGCACACATTTTTTGATGAAATTTGCTGTGCCCTAGAAAATTACAGGTCTCTCTTTTTTTGCTATGGTAGAAAGTGATAGTTCTCTCTCTGTGGGATATTAATTAGCAAATTAAATCTTATCATTTAGTAATGTGTTGCAGTGTCATAATCAGATCCTTGTGGGGATCTGTCTTGTGCACTTTGTGTGTCTGCTTGCTTTGTGAATTTCGTTTTCGATAACTCTGAAGATTAATGTCCACTGAAGCATTGTGTGTGTGTGTGTGTGTGTGTGTGTGTGTGTGTGTGTGTGTGTGTGTGTGTGTGTGTGTGTGTGTGTGTGTAATGGCAATTACGTGAAAGATGGCTCACAGAAATATAGTACAGTGGTACCTCAACTTACAAATTTAATCCATTCCAAATGCATGCTCTTAAGTCAAACTACTCTTAAATCAGGGTACCTATCTAAAAAATCAAAACAAGTAAGTTAAAAAAAGAAAAAAAGAAAAATATTTGTAAGTCGAGCAGACCATATCTAAAATGTGTAAGGCAGCAGTTAAAACGCCAACAGTTTTCCGCTCTTATGTCAAATTGCACTTAAGTCAAGGTACCACTGTAGTAGTAAATCATATTTAAGCCTCAGCATACTTTCCCGGGAATCTGAATACAGATACCCAAAGCAACTGAAAATGGATTTGGGAAGTTTGCTCTTAATAAACAGTAAAACTGGATAGGTTACAAACCTGTAAAACTGATGAACATTCAGACAATGTAAGCCTTTTTGACCACAGAGCTATGCACAATATCTGATTATTCTGCATGTGTCTGTTATAATTGGCTTCTAGAGTCGGTGAGGCTGTTGCTTAATTGTGATAATTTCCTTTTTATTTATGTTAATTTTCTGTGCACACTACAGCTTTTACTCTTCATGGAGCTAAAGGTTTTGAAAATGCAGGAAGGATATTTGACTTGGTGGCTGATCTATATACACTTGTAAAGTAGCAGCATCTTAAGTTTGCCTAACAACATTCCTTCCCATTAAGAATATTTTTAGAAATGTGAGAAGGATGGGTATGCAACAGTTCATATGTGTACACACACACACACACACACACACACACACACACACACACACACACACACACACACATTTATGGATACCTCGTGTGGTGTACTGGATAAAGTAACAAAGACTCAGAAATATGGGTTCAAATCTTCACTAAACCATATAAACTGACTAGGGGAGCGGAACTGATAAAACCACTTCTTTAATATCTCACTTACCATGAAAGCCCTGTTAGGGTTGCTATTAGTGGATTTAACTAGAAGGCACATGACAACAAAGACATGTGTACAAGCAAATAAAAGTCTGTCCCAGTGTCTATACTGCAAGAAAAGTAGAGGAGTGTGATTGATCAGTGATGAATACTTGGTGAACAGGTTACAGCTTACTTTATGACACAAAGTTGTCACAGTTTCGTACCATATTACCTTTTACCTATTGGACGGGCATAAACAACTTATATGTTTTTCATGATGCAGTGAGTTTTATAATTTCAGCATTACCCACGATACAGCTGAGCAAAGAATAATTAATTGCATTGGGATTTGGCATAGCTTCTTTATGAACTCTGCATACTATTGTAAATGGCTCCATTGGATCCCATGATTAAAGAGAATGATGTGTCCAAAAAAATTATCAAAACAAAATATCTGATTTACTAGCACAACATCATCTGCTTAGAAAGTGCTCAGAGGCAAAACAGTACTGTGTATGTTTTGTTTCATATTTCCCTTTATGACTATAACATTTTATGTCTTCCGTGGGCTTTTAAAAATATACTGTATATTTTTGAATAGAAGTGAATGCAGTGGGGGTAATCTATATCTCAAGTTTAACAGTTGCTATAAGCAAAATCATTTGCCATTGCAATTTCCCCAAGCTATAAAGTGTTATGAGATACTGAAACTTTTCTTGTGCCAGAGTTTTCAAATCCAAATGTTCTTTCTGGACTTTTCTTTACGTGTGTTTTCTGCTTGAAGCCGATACACAACATGTACCTTTTAGGCATGTTAAAAAGCTCACTCAACCTTTTTGTTACATTTTTACATTTCATGATTATCAGTTTTAGTATTAATGCATATGCTGGTTTGAAGTCAGGTCTTTCTGCCCCATATTCAGTGCTCTAATATTGCATATTCAGCTGTCATAGGAGAGGGACTATGCTTTACGTTGCCTCACTGTATTGCCACCCAGAGACCACTTGGCATTGGGGCGGCTAGTTTTTTTTGTAAATAAATAAATAAATAAATAAATAAATAAATAAATAAATAAATAAATAAATAAATAAATAAAATATATCTGCCCCTTCTTGCTAGCTAGTGTTTTTGAGTCATGTAGCAGTCATGTTTGCCTGTTTCCGTTAAAGTATTTGATTGTCTTAACCTTAATCCTTTTCAGTAGAGAGAGAGAGGAATTTATTTGTATGTTTTTATGAGAAAGAGGGGTGGGTGGGTAGGGGGAAATTGCAAACTGGCAGATTTTTCTCACAGGGAATGTGGTATTCAACTGGTGGTGAAGGAATAAGGTTTAGGGGTTATGTAGTATTCTCTGTTGCCAGAGATATTCCTTGGTAACATGAGGACAACATGCACTTGCAATCTTCACCTTGCTTTATTAGTGGCTGACATTTTCATTCAATAGGCAAATATTAAAATAGCTGTCGGCAGTATCTAGGACCCATGTATCATCTCATTGTTGACCATGGGATGTTTATAAAACCTCATTATTTTAAAAGTGGATCATTATGTGTGTGCGGCTGTGTATCTCACTTAGGGATGGGAGGGGTAAAAATTACATTCGTACTACAGATGTCATGAATACTTCCTAAATCAGGCATGTCCAAACTTCGGCCCTCCAGACGTTTTGGACCACAACTCCCACAGTCCTTTGTCAGTGGCAATCTAAGCTTAGAATTCTGGGAGTTGTGGTCCAAAACATCAGGAGGGCCGAAGTTTGGACAAGCCTTCCCTAAATGCTTTGTTCGTATTACCAAAAAGTCAGTCAGGAATCCCCCAGAAGCACCTTCTCCTCTATAAGGGTCCAGTGTTAGTAATTAGATGTGGATTTTTTGTTTTTTCCACCAGAGCTATGACAATTCCACCGGAATTTCCTCATCCAAAATGCAAGCACCTGTATCCAATAAATCCAAGGAATCAGAAGAATCTCAGTACACACAACTGAGACCCAGCATTGTTCTTTTTAGCAGCCATTGCAAAGGGAAAGTGGATAGGGCTTGCTAAATTCCGTGGGGATTGCAAGGGTTTGTGAGATTGGTAGTCTGTCTGCTCATTGGGCTCTCTCACATGATGGCTCACAAAAAAGATGCCACTCGCACAACCACTTATTGTTCCTCTGGAGCGTCGCAATTCTCACCCACTCTCTCCCTTTGCGACAGCTGCAGAAAAGAACATACTTTGCGCCTTTGATATGTGCGCTGAAACTCTTCTGATGACTTGGACTTTTGGGATACAGGTGTCTAAATTCTGCCCGGGGGGGGGTGCCTGTGGAATTGTTGTAGCTATTGTGAATTGTTTTTTAAAAACCCAAAATCTCCTGCCTTCGTATGGTGAAGGACATGAGGTTAACAGAATCTCTTATGTGTCCTAAGTGCACAGGCTCAAAGCTAGTAAAAATGTGAAATGTGGGACCTGATGTGGAGATGGAATCCAGGCTGTTTGAATTTTAATTGGGGGGCAGTTTAAGGGTAACTAACACCTTGTTACTTTCCTCTCTATCATTGTTCCATGTCTGCCAGCCTTTGCCATCTCTCCCTCTTTACACAGTATTTCTTAAATAGCCATTCCCTGTTTCCCTCAGTAACCCTTCTGGCAGATAACCAGCAGTAGCTGCTAACTTAATGTGAGCCTAAGAAGGGAAAAAGTTATTGGTGAAGAGTTGCTGGTGGAAATTATTTGCAGATAGAGGAGAAAACAGTTATAGTTTAGCTCAGGGAATTTCTCAAAGGGTTGGGAACAGATATGGGCACGAAACGAAAAACAAAATGCCATTTTGTTGTTTCATTAAGTAACAAATTACTTCATTAGGTAACAAAATGGTAGGTTGCGTTTCATTTCATTTTGTAACAAAACACCACCACCACAACCCCTAGAATGAAAGGCTTTGTCCTAGAGCTTCCGCAAGTTCTTCCCTGTAAGCCCACAAAATTTGGAAAGGTTTTGAGGTCAGGGGGCTTAGTTATGAAGCTCCAAAGGGGGTACCCCTTGGAAAAATCTTTTTAATTGGAATTGGAACTTTGGAAGCCAATCCGTGGGCAAGCGTAGCGCCGCAGTGGCTTGGCTTCCGATTCCAATGGAAAGATTTTTTTCCTAGGGGCATCTCCGTTGGAGCATCATAACTCAGCCCCCTGGCCCCCAAACATTTCCAAATTTCGGGGGCTTACAGGGAAGAGCTTGAGGAAAGTCCCGTGCCATTTTGGTCCTTTAGGATCCAGGGGAGCATTGTGTTTTGTTTCATTTTGTTTCATTTCATAGTGAAACTACTTTAAAAATTCATTACATTCAAAACAAAACAAAACAAAACACTATTTTCCTGTTTCGTGCCCATTTCTAGTTGGGAACACGGTGCTCTTGAAACCTTCAGGTCCTCATTGATGGGGACCGGGTAGCCTTATCCTCAGCTATGGCTGTATTAGTAGGGGTTGATTGACCTTTATATTACCCCTTAGTGCAACTCCAAGTGGGATGCTAAGTGCAGACTTAGTGTTGTACTTTGTGTGACATAGAGGCATCTGTGAAGGGGGCTGCTTCTGACAAATTGTCTACTTCAGATACAGGAGGGAGCCACACACACACGCTGACTCTTTTGGGAAGTTAAGGTGTTTCAGCTCCCAACTTTTTTACACCAACAGCCAAAGATGATATAGGAAGGAAGAGAAGAGAAGAGAAGAGAAATAAACTGTGGGGCAGATCACCTTTGACCTATCTAGGCATATTTCTTCTTTGGCAAAAATGCAGATGCTTTGTAGAGGTAACTAGTTCTCCAACCCTACTGAAGGGGACTGTGGGGGGGGAAGCAGTAGGACAGAAAAACAGTGAACTCTTACAAACAAACAAAATAGTTCATAAAATGTTCCTGAGAATAATGAAATGTCTGGAGCTTTGCAGAGAGTGGTGTAAATTGTTTCCCCTCACCCTTCTGCTCTCAAGCATGGAATTACTGTTAAAGCTCTGTAACCAGCAATGGCTAAAGGGATATATGACTTCTGGTAAAAATGAAAATCATCTGAACATGTGGATTAATAACTGAGCTCTTGCCTAAGGGAACACTGGACCTGGCTAGCTTTTGCCATTTATCTGTGGAATGCGGAACTCTTTTTATTACAAAGCATCTCTGTGTAATGGTGTTGTCATTGCTGAAACTCTGAGCACCATTAAGTCAGTTAATGTTTTCTTAATTATTACCTTTAAAACTAAATTGTTTTTTCTGTCAGCATTGGAGAAGAGGTGCATGTGAAGTTTTTCTTGTTGGAATGTCTCTCATTATTTTCATCTGCTTAACTCACAAGATCTTTCCAGTCATGGCTCCTCTGGGTGGCTACCTGAAGCCTAAACCAAATTTATCCATATGGATGGGCGCAAATTAGGCTCAAAGTGTATAATTCAGAATCAGTCCCGAGCATTTTGGTAACTTGGGCAGTTTAAAAAAAGACAGACAGTGTGTCTCTTTAATGTTTGTAACCTGTGACTGAAGTCCTATTGTAATCTTTAAGCTGAGCAAGATGGATGACATCATCAGATGCAACTCTCCTGTATTAATTAATTTTTTCCAACCTAAATGTTCCTTTGGGGGTCTCTTGAAATAAGCTCCACAGGAGACGGGGTCTTCCATATATGAAAATTGCTGCCACCACTCCAAGTCTCACCACTGGTTCTGGATTGTTGACATTAAAGACTTGCAGCCACCCTGCCCCATAGCTCCCAAAGGCTTCCACAGAATAACAGGGATTTGAAGAGATTCTTGGAACCATTAAGAGGGGGAATAGAAATATGTAATATCCAAATTAAAAAACCCATTCCTGATTTGGTCATGTGACAATGTGTGGCAGCAGTGAGGAAGGCCAATTCCATGCTAGGGATTATCACAAAGGGGATTGAAAATAAAACAGCCAACATTATAATGCCATTATACAAAACAATAGTAAGGCCGCACGTGGAATATTGTGTACAATTTTGGTCACCGCATCTCAAGAAAGACATAGTGGAACGGAAAAGGTGCAGAAGAGAGCAACTAAAATGATTACTGGGCTGGGGCACCTCCCTTATGAGGAAAGGCTAAAACATTTGGCGCTCTTTAGTCTGGAAAAAAAGCACGTGAGGGGGGATATGATTGAGACGTACAAAATAATGCAGGGCATGAGTAAAGTGGATAGAGGGACACTCTTCTCCCTCTCACAAAATACCAGAACTAGGGGACATCCACTCAAATTGAGGGCTGGGAGAGTAAGAACAGACAAAAGAAAATATTTTTTCACCCAGCTCGTTTTTAGTCTGTGGAACTCCCTGCCACAGGATGTGGTGATGGCATCTGGCCTGGATGCCTTCAAAAGGGGATTGGACAGATTCCGGGAGGAAAAGTCCATCACAGAATACAAGCCATGATGGAGATGTGTAATCTCCAGGCTTTAAACCGGGGTACTTCAAGGGCCAGATGCAAGGGAGTGGTATCAGGAGACAGATATCTAGTCTCGTGCACTCCCGGATGCATCTGGTGGGGCCACTGTGAGATACAGGAAGCTGGAGTAGATGCACAACAGAATTTGAGTCTCCTCACTTCCAAAACCTTTTTCTTGCTACTGTGAATATCATAACATAATCCTCTTTTTCCTTTTCTCGCTATTTTGTTTATTGGGATGGTAATTATCTTCTGTCTACCCTACTTCTCAAGTTTCCAGTCTGATATCATTAAAAAAATCCTTCCAGTACTCTCTGATCGCAGTTTTTGAAAGAATTTCTTTGAAGTTTAGTAGTCATTTTTTATTTACTGGGGCTTGTGCTTGTCATTCTTCATTCCATCAGTGGCGAAACACCAAACCACCTTCTTAATTATTTCTAGTCCCATCTCTGTTGAATCTTAACACTGGTTGCTTATTTGAGAAAGTCTCACTGCTAATCTAAGCATTATTTTGCTTGTGCTTTTCATGGTAGTTCTACTCTTATCCCTTCACAACACATTGTAATCCTGAATGTTTAGATCATGTTTGGCTTTTATTTGAATCTCTTTTTGCCTAGTGTGAAATTTTATTGCATAAACGTTTTTTTAAAAAAACACAAATTTTCCCATAGTGCAAAGAAGGAAAACACAAATTAGTAAGCCTTAAGCACATTAAAACACATTTCGAGGTAGATAACATAAAACCGTACATGCCAAAAAAATTCAGCCATTTAAATGTTTCAGACAAAGAAGTGATCTGATTTGTGGATTTTAGCTTTAATTTGGATTTGCACGAAATGGGATCAAATCCCAAACAGATTTGATTCAGAATCTCTCTTGCTTTCTAAACTGATTAACAGGGTCCTTGCTCAGCTCAACCCTGTGATTCTGGAGGCGATATACTTACTGTATGGACATCATACCATGCATTTGTTCCCTTTTAATGCCATCTAAGGTGGGCCATTAGTACATCTTGAGCCAGCATATTTTGGGCCAGCCAATGGTGTACTCCTTTAACTATGCACTGTGTAAACATATTATCCCTGTTATTTGTTTTGATTGTCCAGACATTCCTCATGGATGGGAGTTTCCAGTAGTAGTATTAGTAGAGAAACCTTCTGTTCACTTTTCCCACATCAACAATAATTTTATACATCCACATCATTATCTTGTACATCTTTTATCTTTATTCAATTTAAATCACTCTGAAAGCATTAATTTACTAGAGAAGCTAGCTGGTGGCAGCGGAAGTGTGAATTATCGATGGTGCTTGTCAATAGCCTGCGAAAGGGCTGGGGGCAACGGACAGCAATATTACACTTTCCTCTAAGCTAAAATGCCTCAAGCATTTTACCTGTTTCTGAAAGGATAGTTTATTTAATCATTTATTTGAAATAACTGACCCCGCTTTTTCCCTTAACATTCATTATATTTATTTTATTTATTAGCCCGAAGGCTACTCTGGGTGGTTAAAAGGACCTAAGGCTGCTTCTGTCATTAAAACACAATATAACAGCCCTGTGGCACAGTGGTTAAATGCCTGTACTGCAGGTAAAACTGTGCTCACGACCTGGGGTTCAATCCCAGGTAGCAGGCTCAAGGTTCACTCAGCCTTCCATCCATCCGAGGTCGGTAAAATGAGTATCCAGCTTGCTGCTGGTGGTGGGGGCAATGTGTAGCCTGCATTACTGTAATTAAAACTGCAAACCGCCCAGAGACTACTTGAAGTGGTATGGAGTGGTATATAAGCAGAACACTTTATATAAAGGCTAATGACAGTGAATATGCAAATACTAAAAAGGATCAAACAAAAACAAGCAATACCAATAGCATTCAAGCCAGAAAGGTGCAACAATCCTTTTAAAAAACCTCACTCAGGCGGCCAGTCACTGAAGGAAAGCTTGCCTGAGGAGAAAGGTTATTCCAACTGCTCCATAGTTTGGGGTTGCCCTTTTCTGCACACTGATAGTCGTTCTAGCGATAGGCTTTATTGCATCTGTGTTGGGATTTTGGCATTCTTTTGTAGCCCTGAACTGCTGAATCTTGGCATTTCCTCCCATCTTCAGTAAAGCGCGAAAGTCTTGTCTAAATAATACTCTTTTACTTCTATGCTGCTTTCTTGCTGCTTCCTGAGTGCTCTAAGGCTCTGCGTGAGATTTGCTACAAATACCTCCAGTAAAAGAAATGTGGTCTATGTGAAAGATTTAAAAATATATCAAACCGGTGAGTGATTTTGTGGAACAGAATGATTACTGAAAGGAAGCTTTAAATAAATGGTTTGACAATATATATGAATACTTATTTATAAAACAGGGAAATCTGTAAATAGCTGAGCTCATTCTTTTGCCCAGTGCTTGCTCAGTAGGCAATAAACTATCAAGAAACAATGTTTCTTGTGAATTGTAGTGCAATTTGAGTGCAAATAAGGTACAGTACCACCTTCTTGTAGTGTATCTTCTTAAGCTCAGTTTACTTGTAACCTTTTCCCATATGCAATTACGTTTAATTGTGAAATCCTCAGCAAACACTGTTCAGTTCTCGGAGATTAAAGAGAGCTTGTTCAGAAATGCATAGTTCCTTTTTTAATTTGCATGGCCAAAATACTCTAAGCTTTCACTAGCCTTCTTTGCAAACCTTTTACACCGGAGCTGATAAACATCATAATCTGAAAAAGAGATTAATTGGCATTGACATTATCATGATCATATTTAGAGAAGTAAGAGGGAGATAGTAGAAAGATATGTGGTCAGTGGGCAACGGGAAGGAATGGCTAATGGTCAGAACCATGCAAGATTTTGCCTGCCAGAGGGAGCTACTATTTCGAAGGCCTTGTGGTAAGACTGAAGTTTTTGACAAGATGGATGAATATGACAGATATACTCACAAGGGTGTTGGTGGCATGGGCACTATCCCTGACTGGAGTAGGGAGTTGGACCTGATGGCCTTGTAAGCCATTTCCAACTTCATGATTCTATTCTATGATTCTCTGATATCCAAGCTGCAGTTATAACAGCTGTTGCTTTGAGGAAGCACCTTGTTTGGCAATGTGCAAACTACCTGTCATTGTACAGGAAATAGCAAAAAATAACCATATTTTCCATCTATAAAACGTCCCCATGTATAAGACGAACCCCAATTTCCCAGCCTGAAATAACAGTTTCTCTACTGTGTTTTTTCTCTCATTGGCTTACTTCTGTGTATAACAAGACTCTCAATTTTTAGTCTTATACATGGAAAAAATACAGTATTTTGCCTCGGAAGGTGATCAGAAACAAGGAATACTTCCCTGGCTCTGCATTTTATAGCCAGAGTCACTGGAGCTGCAGCATTCTGTAGTTTTATCTAGATGGAAACCTTTGGATTGTAGGAGACAAGTGGACTGCAATCGGGTGTCAAGCATTCCTGGTTTTAGAAGTCTTCATGCAGCCCCAATTTTTGTTTCCTAGGGAATAATAATGACATTGCTTCGGACATCTTGCTGGCTAGGCAGATAAAAGGCAAGGGGTAGACTAGATGGCAGAATGGTAATTATTATGTTCCAGACATTTGATAGTACACCCATATCATCTCTCACCATTGGCTATCACAGGGACGATGACCTGGAGTTTCAGTCCAGCATCTGTTGCACTGCATTTGCTACAGTCCACTAGCATTTGCTACAGTCCAAAGCAGGGTTAGTGTTGGCTGTTTTTATGTCTGTTTTATACAGAATTATGATTATGGTCTGTTTGCATCGAATGCCATTGTTCTGTGAAATATTATTTTAATGGCAAAAGCCACATTTCTGTTTGTGTTTTGTATCATAGCCAGTGGGCTGGTCCATATTGAGGTATAAATGCGTAGAGTCTTCCTAGGGTGAGAAAGAAGGATCATATTCATTCTGGAATTGCTTGCCTTCCCTTGGGACCAACGGGAGGGTTGGGTGTTCACTAGAGGAAACATTGGGATTGGTCTGTAGGCCAGTACGCCTAATCAATGTGTATAGCCTTGGAACATTTGCCAGTTAAGCTGAAGAATATGACTATACACATGTTTTCTGCATGTGCATCCACCCAGTGTGGTGCAGTGGATAGGATGATGGACTAGGACTTAGGGGTCTGGATCAGCCATGAAAGCTCATTGAGGTGTAAAACTGGTAAAAAAACACTCCTTCAATAACCCACTTACTTTGACAGCTCTATTAGGATTGTTGTAATTTGGTTCTGATCTAATAACACATAACAAATGAAATCAGTAACTTGAACTGACTTTCATTCTCTGTCCAGAATTAATGCATCAAATGCTAGTATTCATCCAACAGGTGGTATGTGGTATACAGTGGTACCTCTACCGTTCCGAATGCATGCTCGTAAGGTGAACAATTTGTAAATAGAGCAGCGGTTTCCCATAGGAATGCATTGGAAATGGATTAATTCATTTTGGAGGCTTGGAAAAAGATACAGACATCAGGGTTTTTTTTTTTTTGCAAAACTCTTTATAAAATGCATTTTAAACACAAACACACTGCACAGCAACATTACTTTTCAAGAATAAACATTTCCAACACCACATATTACTTTTTTTACATGATACAGAACAGTTCAGTGCAGTTTAAAGCCAGGCAGGCACACTGACCATGCCTCACCCATCCTCAGCCAAGATTTTAAAGCCCAACACAACACAGGATTTGGACCTGGTGCAGATCCCTTTTTAGTGCACACTTCCTCACTCCATGCCTTGTGCAACCCACAGAGGAATGGAAGCATGGTGTGGGTGTTTTAAAGCCTCCCAGATGTAAAGCACCTTGGGAGAAACATTTTTCAAAAATATATATTTTTCCGTAAGCAGAGGCAACTGCATCTAATATTTGTAAGGCAGCAGTTAAAAACGCCACAGGTTTTACAACTTGTAAGTAGAGCCGCTCGTAAGTAGAGGTACCACTGTACATGTTTCTATCATCACCTGCCATGCATTAAAAGGAATTAATCATGTTCAATGAGGGTCAGACAGGCAGACAGACATCAAGATAAAGAGGATTCTTCTATGCAATCAGAATCATTCTTATCACAATCTTTCCAGGTCACCGGTATGGGACTGCAACTGCTAAAACTGACAGTTCTGGAGGTCATAAAATAACTTGCCAATCAGATAATATTGTGGTACTTACCTAGACACATTCTGTTAGAATTTGATTCTATTTTAGATGTGATGTTCTTGTGAATCAGCACCTTCATTTCCAAATAACAGTGTGGGATTAAGTGGCATGGTTCCTACTGACACTAATGGGAGTCCTATGGCTTAATCCAAGTCTTTGGAAAAGTATGTGTTACCCAATCATCTTTTATCCGAAAGTGAGATTGTTTCCTCTCCCCCTTTTTGCCAAAAACATTAACTCACACAACAGATCATGTAGGTAGGAAATAGACAGCAGCATGCAGATTATATCACTCCATAAGTGTAGTGAGGTGAGAACAATTACATTTATTAATATACTTTGCATTGAAGTCAGATGTGTCTGTTGCTTTCTTATTCTCACAAATAAGAAAAATATATATTAGGGAACTATTTGTTATATATTTGTCTTCTGTATGGCACACTCTCTTCAAAGATTAACATTTTCCTTTAAATATACTAATAAATAGTGTTGTTTTATAAATAATAGAATAAACAAATCAGTGCTAAGCGCTGAAGAGAGTTTGTCCATGTAAGACCTCCATACAGAAAACCTGACTGATTTTAAGTGGATTTATTCCTAGGTAGAGCTGAAGTACCAGAATCAGATTGATTCTGCAGCCAAAGATGGAGGAGCTCTATACAGTCAACAAAAACAAGACCTGGTGCTGACTGCAGTTCAGATCACCAGCTTCTTATAGCAAAATTCAAACTTAAACTGGAGAAAGTAGGGAAGGCCACTGGGCCAGTCAGGTACAGTCTAAGTCAAATCCCTTATGAATACACAGTGGAGATGCAGAATAGATTTAAGGAACTAGATTTGGTGGACAGAATGCCTGAAGAACTATGGCTGGAGGCTTGTAACATTGTACAGGAGGCAACAACGAAACCCATCCCCCCAAAAAGCAGAGTGGCTGTCCAACAAGGCCCTACAAATAGCAGAGGAGAGAAGGGATGCAAAATGCAAGGGAGAAAGAGAAAGATACAGAAAATTGAATGCAGACTTCCAAAGAATAGCGAGGAGAGACAGGATGGCCTTCTTGAATGAACAATGCAAAGAAATAGAGGAAAGCAACAGAAAAGGAAAAACCAGAGATCTGTTCTAGAAAATTGGAGATATTAAAGTGGCATTTTGTGCGAAGATGGATATGATAAAGGATAAAATGGTAGGGACCTAACAGAAGCAAAAGACATCAAGAAGAGATGCCGAGAATATACAGAGGTACACTGAGGAATTATATCAGAAAGATCTGGATGTCCCTGATAACCAAGATAGTGTAGTTGCTGACCTCAAGCCAGACATCTTGGAAAGTGAAGCCAAGTGGGCCTTAGAAATCATTGCAAACAACAAGGCCAGTAGAAGTGATGGCATTCCAGTTGAACTATTTAAAATCTTAAAAGAGGATGCTGTTAAGGTGCTACACGCAATATGCCAGCAAATTTTGAAAACCCAGCAGTGGCCAGAGGACTGGAAAAGATTGGTCTACATCCCAATCCCAAAGAAGGGCAACCCCAAAGAATGCTCCAATTATCATACAATTGCACTCATTTCACACACTAGCAAGATTGTGCTCAAAATTCTACAAGGGATGCTTCAGCAGTATGTGGACAGAGAATTCCCAGAAGTGCAAGCTGGATTTTGAAGGGGCAGGGGAACAAGAGATCAAATTGCCAACATGTGTTGGATTATGGAGAAAGTTAGTGAGTTCCAGAAAAAACATCTACTTCTGCTTCATTGACTATGCCAATGCCTATGACTCTGTGGACCACAACAAACTATGGCAAGTTCTTAAATGAATGGGAGTGCCTGACCACCTTATCTGTCTCCTAAGAGACAACAGACTCAGATATGCAGATGATACTACTCCGATAGCAGAAAGTGAGGAGGAATTAAGAAAACTCTTACTGAGTGTGAAAGAGGTGAGTGAAAAAAATGGGCTCAACATAAAAAACCCCTAAGATCATGGCCACTGGTCCCATCACCTCCTGGCAAATAGAAGAGGAAGAAATGGAGGCAATATCAGAGTTTATTTTCTTGGGCTCCCTGATCACTGCAGATGACGACTGCAGCAACGAATTTAAAAGACGCCTGCTTCTTGGGAGGAAAGCAATGGCAAACCTAGGTAGCATCCTAAAGAGCAGAGACGTTACTTTGCTGACTAAGGTCTAGATAGTCAAAGCTATGGTTTTTCCAGTAATGATGTATGGAAGTGAGAGCTGGACTATAAAGAAGGCTGATCGCTGCAGAATCGATGTTTTTGAGCTGTGGTGCTGGAGGAGAGTCTTGAGAGTCCCCTGGACTGCAAGGAGATCAAACCTATCCATCCTGAAAGAAATCAACCCCGAATGTTCACTGGAAGGACAGATTTTGAAGCTGAGGCTCCTGTACTTTGGCTACCTCCAGAGGAGAGAAGACTCCTTGGAAAAGTTCCTGATGTTGAGAAAGATTAAAGGCAAAAGGAAAAGTGGATGGCAGAGAATGAGATGGTTAGATAGTGTCATCGATGCAACCAGTATGGATTTGACCAGTGGAAGACAGGGGGCCTGATGAGCTCTGGTCCATGGGGTCACGAAGAGTCGGACTCTAGGGATGGGCATTTCGTTCCGGAACGAGTAGGTTACGAAACGAACCATGCAAGTCCAGGTGGTGTTCAGAACCGGCTGATAGACACTGATCCAATTGCTGTACCTTTCTCTCTGCCAGCACGAAGCTGAGCTGCAATGAGGAAGCACACTGTGACGTGCTGCTGGCCATGTTAAGGTGGCCTGACATTCCATTGAAGGGTGTTTCCTCTACTGAGGTGGTTTTATAGGAAAAAAACATATTCCACACTATAGCTTCACAAGGAGGTGAGATGGGCACCTCTGTTGATGATCCTAAATGCTGGGAAGACATATATGGAAGGATGTAGTCCTTAAAATATCCTGGGCCCAAACCTTTTAGGGCTTCAGGCAACCATTTTGGTAAGAAACTAGAAGCCAGTGCAGTTGATACTAGACAAATAATATATGGTTCTAAAGCCACAACACATGAAGGAAAAAAAGGGATTTAGAAGAGAATAGCTCAATTTGAGCAGTCTGAAGAAGATAGGTCTTTGCTTGCTTGCAACCTCACTGTAGGAAAATGAACGAATGTTTTTTTCTGGGATTCTTGTTCTTTTTAAAACTTCCATGTGAATAGAAACCTTTCAGCTTCAGACTTACTACCATTCCTGTGGAGAAAGTGATGAAGGAAGAAGTGAGAGTCAGGGCTAGGGTCTAGGCCCTTTCTTTTAACATGTTGATAAAAAAGGATTTGATAATGACTGTAAATGGCTTCTGTGAAGCATGAATGCCATAAATTAGGTAACCATACAGGAAGGACTGGTGTAGCTGCAGCTGAAAACCCTGACTCATCAGGAATACATTTTTCCCTCTCAGTTTCACTCCGAAGGTGGGAGTAATAATATTTAGTGTCTGATTTAGACGTCGTAAACACTGCTAAATTTTATTTGAAATCCAAACAGTTCCGATAATGAGCAAGCTCTTAGGTCAGTGCTGCTCATGACCTGTTTCACAAGCAATAGCAGAAGACATCACACAACAAAGTATTTGGAACTATATTGTGGTCTACAAGGGAGTTATGCCATTAAATGCCTGTCCAAATATTTTTATTTTTTCATTTAGCCAGAAAAGTCCCAAGGGCTTGCGCTCAAAGAGTTTTCCTTTGCAAAGCCAATAACTTTGCAGAAGAGGTTTTATTCTTGTACAAATCTCCCTCAGGGCAGCCATGGAAGCCCACTGAATCAGAAGCAATGAAGAATCTTATGGCACTTTTAAAGGCTAAAAGTTTCATGAGGTATAAACTTTTGTAGACTGGAGCTCACTTTATCAAATGGGCCTGATGACATCTTATTTGAGTTGTAGTGCAACATCTTTGGGTTGAATAGAAATTGTCAAATCATTTGCAATTTCATAAAATGTTCTATAAATTCTATATATGATTATATTTATAAGTATCAGTGTTTCTATAATAATAATAATAATAATAATAATAATAATAATAATAATAATAATAATAATAATAATAATAATAATAATAATAATAATATAATTTTATCACAGTCATTGACCACTGTTATTTATAAAAACAAATAGACAATAAGCACTGCAGAAATAAAAACATACAGGTCCGTTAGAGAAGCATATTATAAATAATAATGTACATCAAAGGTGAAGATTTGAAGAAAAGAAATATAATTAGAGTTGTACAGTATTAAAATGAAACAAAGCATCTTATTGTGACAGTCACTAAATTGTTTTTAAAAATTGAGTTATGTCCTAATATCCTGAGAGGTAAGTACCGTCATTATATAATTCCTTTTCTTTTCACATAAAGTAATTGTGTACTAATTAGAGATGGGCACGACTTGAAAAAAATTTTTTTCGAGTTGTCGTTAGTCGGGCCGGTCCCGTTTCGGGTCGTTTCCGGTTTTCGCGAAAATTTGCAAAAATTAGTCGGTTCGTTTTTTCGTTTTTTCATTGTCGTTAGTACTGGTTGTGGGGGGGGAGCGGGCTCCTGGAGGCACCTCTGTGGGGTGGGTGCCTCCTCTGGCCCGCTATAAAGGGAAAGTGGGCTCCTGGAGGCACCCGTGGGTGCCTCCTGCCACTAGGAAGGGGAAGCAGGCTCCAAGAGAGACCCCTCTACATGGGGGTCTCCCCTCCTCACCTGCTGCTGCTGCAAAATGCTATGCAATAGCCATATGGATATTGCATAACATAATGTGCAGACAGTGAGACCAGTGTGAGAGTGATAGCGTCATGCCCGCCCTTCACAAGGCTCTGGCACCACCATGTCTCACACAGAAGGGAATTGTACTTGCTGCGTGTAGTGCAATGCAAGCAAGTAGATCTGGCTTTAAGGTGGCTTAGTGCAATGGCTAGGGTTAGGCTAGTGACGGGTAAGGTTACGGTGGGCTAGTGGGTTGCACCTCTGGGTGCCTCTCTGACCCACTAAGAAGACAGTCTGTGACGTATGGGTACGGAGTCAAGGGTTAGGGTTAGGGCTAGGGCAGGTTTTAGGGGCTTTTTGGCACATCCCAGAAGTCTCCATGGCCAAGTGGCCATGCGACTGGTGGGATGGCTCCAAAAAATTTGCATGGTTGTCCACTCCCACATGGCTGGCCACTCGGCCAGCCCATCATTGCGCACTGCGCAGGTGTAAAAAAAATAAAATAAAATAAAATAAAATAAATGGAGGACAGAGGAGGAGAGGAGAGACATTTTGTTGCAAGAAAAAACCCACTGCTACTGTGAAAAATCTGGCAGTTTATAAATTTTCGCGTGTTTCTGTTGTGCTTGTGTGTTTTTGGACCACGATTTCAAAAACAATATTGCGTTTGCCGCCCCATTTTGGATCCCCCGCCCGTACCGCATGGCATGGCGAAATGGCAACTCGAGTCCGGCTGCCCAGGACGGGGGGGAGGCGGGACCCCCCCTCCAGAAACCACCCCTCCGGTAGGTGCCCTGCGCCCTTAGTCAAGCAGGCATTTTTCCGCCTGCTTTTTTGGCCCGGGAATGGGTGGGGGGAGAGTTTAAAAGTTTTTTCCTGTGCCGTCCGTGCCGCTTGCTTGCGCTTTAATTGCGGGCGGCCGGCGGCGAGACTGGGCTTTTTGCTGGCTGCGAGCCTGCGGCGAGTCCCACCAGAGCAGCCCAGGAGAAGCAATTTTAGGCATCCAGGAACTCAAACATTTCAGATAAACTGTCAGTAGAAGAGTGAGTTCCCTAATTGCAGAAAACTATCTGAGTGCACAGCAGGAGTTTTTCTCATTTTCAGCTTGCTCTTTTTTGAGATTGGTCTTCAGGGCTTACACACTGAAGTCTGCTTTCTCTAAAAGGAAAGGCTGCCAGAGTTCTTCCTCTCCAACATGTGTGTGCATTCAGTTTTCTGGCACAAGCTTTCTATAACGTTTGTCTCTGCCTCCACTTTCCCTGGTCAGCACGTTTCAAAAGGTCATCAGTCTTGTGGTGAAATTGGCTATCGTCCATATATTGTTGAATTAGAATGGAATAAAGTGTGCATTTCCCTGCCCCATACTCAAACCAGATACTGCTGCTCTGTTATTTGTATGGCAGCACACAACGATTGCTCTGTTTTTGAAATAAATTTTGCCTGGGGCAAAGCTGCCAAGCCCTTAAGTGAGGGAGGATGATTCTTTCTGTAATGTATAGAGTATTGTGTTATTTTAAGAGCATGGCTTACAGCAGTGAAGCCAGGTGGACCTGGTAATGAGGAAATGCCTCGTGGGGTGAACTGGGGGGCGGAGCTATGGGTATTTATGGAATGTGAGTGTTTGCCATGCAGCTCGTGTGTGGAATAAAGGAATCTTTCGTAGCATGCTGTTTGTCTGGACTCAATACATAATACTGGCGACGAGGGGGATTTTTTTTCTCGCCTGCAAACTGCCGTGGGAGAAGAAGAGCGTTTAGGAATGGCTGCAAAAGGACAATTAGAGCCTTTCGACCCGGCTCTGACAGACTGGGAAACCTATTTATCAAGGTTTGAGTTTTATCTTGTTGCTAATGAGATAACAGAAGCGGAGGCAGTCAAGGCCACGTTCCTTAGTTCGGCGGGACTGCATGCCTTTGAAATAGTGAGGGCACTGTGTGCACCAACGCCATTGAAAAATGTAACATTTGAAATCATTAAAGACAAGCTACGAGAGCATTTTGCGCCTCGGCCATCAGAGATTGCTTGTCGGCATGCATTCTATAAGAGGAATCAACAGCCGGAGGAGTCAGTAACTGAGTATGTCATAGCCCTCCGACAAGCTGCAAGGCATTGTAACTTTACAGACCTTGAGGAGGCTTTGCGAGATAGACTGGTTTGTGGTCTGAAATGTGAAAGAACACAACGGAGTTTGCTGGCAAGGAGAGCATTGGATTTTAAAACTGCATATGAAGAAGTCTGGGCCTTAGAAGAGTCACAGAAATTTACAAGAGAAATCCGACAGAGAGAGACTGTAAGTGCCGCACCTCCCTGGGAATTGGAGAGTGATAACCAGCAGCACCTGCGCATGAAAGAAGAGGGAGAAGGAGTAATGCAAGTCATTCATCAGAGGACTCAAAGAGTAAGGCCCCCACCAGGGAACGCTTGTGCCGGGTGTGGGGGGTCTCATCAGAGAAAAGCCTGCCCTTTTCAGAAGGCCAGATGCCATAGATGTTCCCAGCTGGGACACCTGGCCCGTGTCTGCCGGACTACACTAGAATGGGAGACACCCAGAAGGGGGAGTCGAGCAGCTGGAGCAGACAAGGGGAGGTTGGACCAGCGGGGCGAGTGTTATACTATTACCTCACACTCGGCTGAATTGTTAAACAACTCCGGAGAAAGCTTTGTGATGACTTTACAGTCAGCAATTCAATCGAAGATTAGAGTGACTGTAAGAATTTATGGGGGACCGTGTCATATGGAGGTGGATACGGGCTCGGCATTATCAGTTATCGCAGAGCAGAGACTCCAGCAACTGTGTCCTAAGGGGTGGAGGAACAAACTTGTGCCATGTAATGTGTTACTTAAAGATTTTCAGGGGAATCAAGTTCCAGTGATAGGAATGAGTACCTTGCAAGTAGCCTACAAGAACTTTAGGGGGCCCTTAAGAGTGGTAGTGGCAAAAGGGAACTTGCCAAGCCTGCTGGGGTTGGAGTGGTTTGAACCATTGGGTATTCATATTTCTGGTATTCAACAGAATAATAATGTGGACATAACAGCTGTATGTAAGGAGCATGCATCAGTGTTTGAGGGACCTCAGGGGGGCCTAGAGGCAGTACCACATGCTCGATGGAAAACATCTATGGTGACACCCCTTAAGGCAAATGGAATGGTGCAGAGTTGTGCTGGTTATAAATGTATGAGAAATAAGGCATTGCAACAGCATGCTACACCCCAGTCTACAACGAGACGTAGGCCAGAGGAGTTGTTGATGAAGAGAAGGCTAGTTACAGTCCGGGATAGGTTACACCCAGATTTGTCAGTAGGAGATTCACAGCAAGTAGGGGGGAATGTGCGGGTATTCCGTCCGGGGGATTTGGGTTATGCTCGTAATCACAATGGGGGCCCTAAATGGATACCAGCAAGGGTTGATAGAGTGACAGGACCACTATCCTATCGAGTAGCCACAACAGATAGCCAGGCGTGGCAACGTCACGTGGATCAGTTGCGACAGAGGTGGTCTGGGAGGGCAGTAGCCACAGGGGAGGCATTAGAGGAATTGGAGGATGATATATCAGTGGGTACTGCACCTAATAGAGTAAGTAGCGTGCCTCAGACCATGACAGAACCATCAACAATGTCACAACAAGAGGATAGAAATGCTGAGGAACGTGTTGAGACATCAAGGGCAGGAGAAGTGGAGCCATTGGAGCCGGACGGACAGATGGAGGACAACAGCCTGAGACGATCTCAGCGAATATGGGCACCCCCCCGTTACTTGCAAGACTATGACTGTAACAGGGTACAATGTTATTTTAGGGGGGAGGGGTGTAATGTATAGAGTATTGTGTTATTTTAAGAGCATGGCTTACAGCAGTGAAGCCAGGTGGACCTGGTAATGAGGAAATGCCTCATGGGGTGAACTGGGGGGCGGAGCTATGGGTATTTATGGAATGTGAGTGCTTGCCATGCAGCTCGTGTGTGGAATAAAGGAATCTTTCGTAGCATGCTGTTTGTCTGGACTCAATACATAATACTTTCAGTTGTTGAACAGTTAGCTGTCATTGCTAACCTGTCATTTTCTTTACTTATGAAATATCTCTCATCTGATCGCTTTCTTTCTGCACAAACATAATAACACATTCACTGCAATGCAGTAAGTTTCAACGATTTAGGTTGACACTTGCGAGAGAGTAAATTTGTACCATGCTAAATGTTTCTTGCAAACACGCAGCATGCTTTTCTTCACAAAAGCTATGGTTTCTAATAGTAGCTTCACAAATTTTATTTAGAGAAGAACAAAACAGAGAATTTTATGGGACTGCTTTCTAGCTAGCAACAGCCTAAGAAATGTGTCTGTATTGACGTGGCACTTTCCCCAAATAATTTCAAAATTTTACTTTCTGGCCAGCGATCTTCACGAGAGATTATCTTCTTGGGAGGTTTTGTTCACAGTTCATTTTTATTTCTTAAAACAGCCAGAGACAAGCAGCCTTATCTCTTTTGGTGCCCTGAAGAATGCAGCGGTGTATGCTAAAGTAGATTTTAAATTAGGAAAAGTCAACAGGGAACCCTGAGAAAAAGGTTTATCAGTGGGATTATTATGGACAGCAGCATCTTAATGAGAAGGACTGTTTCGCTGCTGCAAGTGAGATTGTGTTTATTCTTAGGGGTCCTGACCGGATTTCCAATCAAGCAGCTGGGCACCTTTCACTACCCAGAGACTGGTCATCCTATCCTGTTCTAGATAAAGACTTGTGATCTGGCTTAATTTCTATTTAGTTTTGCTCAACAGAAGACTGTCACAGTAGATAATGAAATATTCTTTTTTGTCTCTCATGGCACTCAATCAGATGCAGTCCATTATAAATAAAAAAGGAGATAGTACCAATTGTTTCTTTTCGAATAGCCAATTATCTCAGTGGTCTGTTAAGTCTTTATTATTATGATTTTATAATTAATAACATTGACCTTTAATAATTTACCAAGTGTCCTGCTTGTAGAGTATCTTTGTTTTAATTACTTTAATATTCATGTCATGTTCAGATATATATCAAAATGTGAATGTGTTACTTCCAAAATAACTGCAATAATGATTCCTAATACTCAGAGTCCCGTGTACTTCTATGGATGAGAAAGTGAAAGGATAGGTTTCTGCTAGTAAAACATGTTTATTTGGCTTCGTGGAATGATTTCATGAGAAATTAACATAAAAGACACATGGGCACCAAGGACATGAAGGTGGAGAACTCTATTTCCCCTCATTGGAATTACCATGCGTTTCTCAACGGAGAGAGATAGAGTGAGAACAAAACCTGTACATGATGTCTGTCTGCACTAAGGCAATCTAGAAGCAAGCACAGACACCAGAAGCTACTTTCATTTACTTGGGTTCCTTACAACTGAAAGTGGGCATAGCTGCTTTTAAACCTCCTGAGTATTTGCTGTTATGCTGATATGCTCTAGTGCAAGCCTACATTGTTTAGTTTTCTCTGTGTCTTTTTCTGAACCTTCAACTTACATTTACAACTTACGTAAACTGATGGGGTCTAAACTCTCTGCAACAAACCAGGAAAGGGACCTTGGTGTCCTGGTGGCCAGCTCAATGAAGGTGTCAACCCAGTGTGCTGCAGCACTGAAAAAAGCAAACTCAATGCTAGAGATCATTAGGAAGGGTATAGAAAATAAGTCAGCAAGTGTCATTTTGCCGCTTTATAAATCTATGCTGAGGCCCCATCTGGAGTGCTGTGTACAGTTCTGGTCACCATACCTCCAGAAAGATATTATGGAAATGGAAAACATGCAGAGGAGGGCAACCAGAATGATTAGGGGACAGGAACACCTTCCTTACCATCTGAGGCTGCAACAGCTGGGTCTCTTCACAATTGAACAACTGTGCCTAAGATGTGACCTGATTGAAGTTTAGAAAATCACACATGGTATGGATAAGATGGGTGGTATAAAAATAAATAAATAAATAAATAAATAAATAAATAAATAAATAAATAAATAAATAAATAAGGGAAACTGTTTTCCCTCTTGCACAACACTAGAACTAGGGCGCACTCCATGAAACATTTGGGCGCTAGATCTCAAAAAAATAAGAGAAAGTACATTTTTATCCCGAGGAACACTGGTCTGTGGAACTCCCTGCCAGAAGAATTGGTGACAGCTGTCAGCCTTGACAACTTTAAGAAAGGATTGGACAAGTTCATGGAGAACAAGGGTATCAGTGGCTATCATTATGGATGCCTAAGGACAACATCCGGGTTGGAGATATAGGCAGGATATCTCTCAATACCATTTGTAGAAAATCTGAAGCAGTTGAAGACATCTGCTTGGGAATACCCTGAAGCAAATGGTTAGCCACTGTGTGAGACAGAATGCTGGACTGGATGGTCTGTGGTCTGTTCCAGCAAGGCTGTTCTTATATTCTTATGTTCTTATTTATATTCTGTACATCTCATTTCATATTATTATAGTTAGGAATAAGATTTAGCATCAGTAGATTCATTGAATAATATGTTATAAATCAATAGGGAACTATTAGGTTTAGAGCCCTTTGGGTATATCAGGCAGAGGAATAAGATTTTGTTCTATAACCCTAACCTATTATGTTAATAGATTTTGAGTGTGTGTGTATGTGTGTGTGTGTGTGTAATTTTTATTGGAAAGATTTGTGTTCTGCCATCATGGAATTCAGTGCTGTTTGCTTTGGGTAGAGTCTGCAGGCAATATGAGACATGGGTGGGACAGATAAAGTAGACACTTTGGGAAGGCTGCAAGAATGCAGCCTGCACCCATTGCAGCCACTTCTCCTGAGAGGAATGGGAGAGGGGTGAGCTTCTCAAACAAAATCTGTCACCCAGCTGCCTTATTCAGCATTGACACTATGAAAGGTACAGGTGCAGCACAGTGTGTGTATGGATGTGTGTCTGCCATGGAGATGGCAGTGAAGCCACTAGTGTGAAGTGGAACAAATGTGAGTGAGCCTTAGGCAAGTTCCAGTGCAGTCAATGCAGTTCAGCCAAGGCATCCAGGGCAAGGGGCCAAAACAGGTGCCAAAGAAGGCACTTTTCTCTACAATAGCTGATGTGCCAGAGACGGATAAGGATGGCATCAGCACTCAGGCTGACACTGTCAGCTTAGGCAGCAGCAGTACTTCTGCTTCTGTGGTTAGGAAATAGCTTTATGGAGAGCACCAGACATATTGCTTTTTTTTTCTGCCACTGAACTGAAAACCTAAAAGTGCAGATTTAAGTTGCATTGTGCTAAGTCCTCCGTCTTGTTAACCTCTGGCCCTTAGTAACCAGACCAAGCATAGTTCCATATATTGGATGTTTGTTCTCAGAGCATTGAGAGTTCAAAAAGATAACATGAGGGAAGCATGGAGAAATATTCATTGGGGTGCTTCTTAGCAACATGTATGCTTTTGAAATGTTGGCTTCTTGTAACCTTTGATTATGAGGATGCAATGGTGGTGGGGATGGCCTAACAAATATGTATGGGAGTCTTACACTTGAGACATCATTTTAGAGGAGATTTTCTATCTAACTTGAAGCTTGACTTCAGCTGTTGCTTTTTCTGAGCCAGAATTATCCAGCGATTTACATTTACTTGCTATCACCCACACAGTTAGTATAGCTAGCAGCACATCTGCTTTATCTGGGCTTTTAAATCCATCGATGCCTTAGGTTCCTGTTGTGCCACTGAAATAAGGATGATGACCCACATTACATGTGCTGCAGATGTTGTACAGGATTGTAGAGATAAGATTAGCTGATTGCTTTCTAATGTGCTCTTTCATACTTTGTCCATCTTGGCATTTTTGTAACACAAGCGTCCTAGTTTGCTATCTTTATATTCAAGCCTGATGGGGTGAAGAACACAGAAAACATGGTAAAAGAAGTAGGTTCAGTAGTGTATCACAGATAGCAAGAAGAGACAGCACCAAGAAATGACTGCGTATCTACCCATGTTGACATCTAACAAGGCTCTTCAGCACCTTGAAGCTCCCAGAGAGGCTTATCTATTAGACATGGGCAGAAAAAATTATGTTTTGAGTTTTCATTTGTTGGAACGGGTCCGTTTCGGGTCGTTTCTGTTTGTCGCGAAATTTTTCAAAATTTTGTCGTTTCCGTTTGTCATTTCTCGTTTGTCATTTCCACCGCGATTTAGCGCGATTTGACTTCCCAGAGCATAGGGGTGTCCCACAATCAGGGCCGGCGCTAGGTGTTTTTGTGCCCTAGGCGGCGGGCAGGGTGGGGGGCGGGCGGCGGGGGGAGGCGTGGGCAGGCGGCGGTGGCAGGGGGCCATGGGCAGGCGGTGGCCGTGGTCGGGCGAGTGGGTGGGTGGCAGCGCGGGCCGCAGGTGGGTGGCGGCACGGGCGGACGGGCGAGTGGGCAGTTAGGATATCACTTAGGATAGAGGTTCTGTTCTTGGCTTGCACCCCAAATGTGTGTGTGTGCAAGCAAATTGAAGTTGGGAAAATAGAAAATAAATGGTAGTATATAATATATATTTAAAATAAATCCACACCTCCCACTCCCAGTCGAACCTCCCCCTTTATCCAATATCAGAAAAAAATCCTCAAACTGCCAGAGAAGAAATAAAGAATAAACTGCTATTCCAATCCCTTCAGCAGACAAAGTTGCAGGGAATCAAAGAAATTATTTTCTAAATTCAATTCCCTCCCTCCCTGCCTAACTTAAATCCTAAAGCCTCCAGCCTCCCTCCTCCATCTCGATCAGATCACACCAGCACCAGCAGCCAGCCCTCCTCCCTCAACCACATCCATACACCCGACTGCAATTTCTGGAAGGTGCCTCGGCTTTTTATGCCCTCCGAGACATCCAGAAGTGTCAGTCAAAAACCTGGCAATGCCATTGGTGGAATGGTTCAAAAAATTTGCATGGTCCCATCCCATGCCCAGCCCAAATGGGCAGGTCTAAAAAATAAAAAATAAAACAAAATAAAATATAATCAATACGACGTTTTATTGCTATAAAAAACCCACTGCTGCTACTATAAAAATTTAGGCATTTAAAATAAATAAATTTCACATGTTTCTGTGGTGATTTGGTGTGTTTTTTGACCACGATTTCAAAAGAAAAATTGCGGTTGCCATTTTGGATCCCCCCCACCGCATGGCATGCAGCGAGACAGACGACGAGGATGACCCCCCCTCCCAGCCTGGTGCAAGCAGCCCAGGACAGGAGAAGAGGGGGGGAATGCTGGGGACTCCCCAGAAACCACCCCTCTGGTAGGTGGCAAAGCCTCAGGCAGGCATATTTTCGCCTGCTTTTTTGGATGGGAGTTGGGTTTTTTTAAAAAAAACACCTTTAAAAACTTTTTCTGTGCTTCGCATCGCACAATCGCAGCGATGCCACAAACGGAAATGAAAAACCCAACCAAATTTTTCTTTTTTTCGGTTCAAGTTCGAGTTCTGACGGCTTAATTATCATTACCGTTTCCGTTACGTAACGGAAACAATAACCGAAAACGGAAACGACAATTTTGCTGAGTCGTGCCCATGTTTATTATCTACTTTGGCTTTACTGGAAAGCCTTACAAAATTCCTAAACATGAAAAACCCTTTCAGCTCCCATTATACTAGCTGCAGAATAGAAAGTCTAAAAGGCATAGATAGCCCTTTGGCCTTGAACCTGGTCTTTTATTACTTCTCAGTAATAGAAGTATTGAGCCCTAACAATTGCACTGTTAGGGCCCATTCTGGCATTATGGATACAGTAACCCCCACCTATCACGGGGGTTAGGGACCCACCTGACTGCGATGCCAGAAAATCCGCGATATGCGGGGGGGGCAATCCGATCCCCCTGCCGCCGCCAGCACGCACCGGTCCGAGAAGTCTTGGGGTGGCGCATCCAGGACCGTCTCCATTGAAATGCATTGCCAATGCATTTCAATGGAGAAAATTTTCCCCACTAGAAAACATTGGCTCAATGCATTCCAATGGGGGAAATTTCTCCATTGAAATGCATTGGCAATGCATTTCAATGGAGATTGCGGGGCAGCGTGATTGCCCCCCGCCGCCGCCCCCCAGCGGCCGTGAGGCTTCTCGGAGGAGGGGGGCAGCGCGGAGCCATGCGATCGCCCCCACACCCCCCGCGGCCCCGAGGCTTCTCGGAGGAGTGTGGGGCAGTGCAGGGTGATGCGATCGTGGCCCGCCACCCACCCCCAGTGGCCCTGAGGGTTCTGGAGGTATGGGGGGTGGCGAGGGGTAATGCGATCGCCCCCGCCACCCCTCCTGCACGGCCCGAGGCACAGGTACTGTGATCCCGCAATATAGTGGGACCGCAGTACCTGAACCACGAAATGGCGGGGTGACTGTACGAATAATAGAAGGTGATGTCCCATTGCCAGTGTAGAACTGCCTTAAGTTTCCTGGCAAAAGCTTTTTCATGCAAAGTGGAGATTTATCATGAAAAAGATTCCAACGTGTAAATCATGCAGAATCCTCATCAAGGAAAACATCTGAGAATTTCATTCTTGTCTGCAGTAGGTAAGTATTTAAATCCCTACACACAGCAGAATAGACTGGGGGATATTAATACAACCACATTCATTTTACACAGCTATTTCAGAAGGTAACCTTCACCGTTCTGCACAGTTGGGCTTTCTTAGATACCACAGAATTATGCAAGTGCAAAGAGATACTGATTTTGTGAGGAACAAGGCACTTGTCTTTTGAGTTTCATTTTTTTTTATGTAGAATGTTGGCTGGCTACATAGGAGAAGTGAAGATGTCTATTGGTCTTTAGTTCATTTCTCACCTTGCGTTTAGTCCATAGGAACGGCTGCAAAGTTGCTCCTCCTTAGGTGCTCAAGACAATGCCCAGTGAGATGGGCATTGTGGGCAGTTCCTTCGCATTCCAGCAGAGATGGGCACAACTGGCACAGAACAAAAGAGCAGAATGAATTTTATCACTATTGCCCATGGTTTCCAACATTACCCTTGAGGCATGTGAAAAATTTATGCTGTAGCAGTTGCCTTGTCACAAATAAAATGTGGAAATACTTTGGAATGCCTGGGTGACTGATGGCACTGTCCTTGTGAGAGTGTTATTGTGGGAATTGCTGAATGCTTCCACAAAAGAAGAGTCAGTTCGTCTTCTAGTGCCATTTAACATTGTTATGCCAAGAAATATTGAAGAAGACTGAGCAAGTTAGCTCCCTTAGTCACAGAGGAAATGAATTATTCTTAGAACTCACTGAAGAATATGGAAAGTGAAATGAACATTTTTAGCAGGTCAGCATTTCTTGATGAAGGTTAAAACATGTTGGGACCTCTTGGTGTCCAGCATCTACTTGAATCAATTAGTGCTTCTAAGTTTGTGACACTGCACTCTTAATTGGGGATGGCTATTGATTACATAACATTTGGCTCTTTGCGAGCTTTCCCCAGATGATGGATAATCTATTATGTGTCTTTATATGATTACATAGACTTTGTGTTTATAACCACTTATAACTTTGTGTTTATACCTCCCTTTTGGATGGTCTACCATGCATGATTACATGGAATTTTTACTCTCTCTTTAACTGCTCGTGTTCTCTTGAAGCTTTAATGTTGTCTTTTAATCCTGTAAGATGTCCCTCACTTCCCTGTTCTCAAATTTGAATATGTCTTAATTGTACTGGACTGTATATTTTCCCTCATGACTGTAAGCCACCTTGGGTCCTTTTCCAAGAAGAAAAGTGGGGTAAAATACTCTGAATGAATGAATGAATGAATGAATGAATGAATGAATATCTTGGTTTACAAGCATAATCCATTCTGGAAACGTGCTTGTAAACCAA
Source organism: Phrynocephalus guinanensis (assembly GCA_037367245.1). NCBI lineage: Eukaryota > Metazoa > Chordata > Lepidosauria > Squamata > Agamidae > Phrynocephalus > Phrynocephalus guinanensis. The sequence goes on along the minus strand of CM074735.1, from coordinate 45,259,019 downwards.
AACAATCTTATATCAAAGCAACTGTCCCCATAAGAAATAATGGAAACTCAGATGATTTGTTCTACGGTCCCATGGACTACATAATGTCCACACAAAATGCCAAAACCCACAAAAGAGGTTAGCTAGAAGTCCACGTCGACACCATGGTTTATGTACTTGGCTGCAGAATGTGCACTGCTTGGGACTAACAACTAGATTTTACTCTGTATTTTTAATGCGACAATAATAAAGTGCAGTTTTCAGCCATATACACACTTGACTCATTGCCCCATGACTAGAAATTTGTTTGAAAAATAAGAAAGAATGTTGAAAACAAATTAAATAAAAATATCAATATAGAGAAAAATAAAACCCTAACCTGCCCATCCCTGGCTGGTGCAAGTGAGACCGCCATTCTTCTCTCCTCTGTCTACTTTGGAGGCTGCCTGCGATGGAATGTTCCAGGCAATCACTCACAATCCAGTAGGGGAAGGGAAGGAAAAAGAGCCACTGTTGGCTTATTGGTGATCATGTGACCTGCTTCAGTGCTTGTATATCAAGACACTGCTTGTTGATCAAGGCAAAATTTAGAAGAAATGTTTGCTTGCTTTGCAAAACATTCTTAAACCAAATTACTTTTAAACCAGTGTATTACTGTATGGTTTTAAAAACAAATCAAGAGCTCATTTTCCCTGTTCTGCAACAATCACCCCTTCCATTATTGTTCTTAACTATGTTTCATTGTTAATTATTCAACATAACTGGGGTTTGAAGGTTAGATTTGAAGTGGGATTACAAACTGAATTTTGGAGAAACTTATTGTTTCTGACTAGCCTGTACAGAAAGCTTAGTGGAGATTAGCTGTAAGTAACAGAATGAAAGATAATTGCATTCTTTTTCAGATTTTGGGAAATTTACTTTCTAATACGACTCCCATAATATCACATAGTTCAAATGCTAGCTCATTCTATCTGCAGATATTGGAATTTGTAGTTCAAAAGTAATTTTTGTTTCTGTACTTTCAACGTACTTCTGTAGTTACAAGGGAGAGGGTATTTTCACAAAATGTTGAAGGAATATCACATAGTTCAAGCGCTAGTTCACCGTTCCTTCTGTTGCTGTTTTCTAGTTTATTGAATAACAATTGCTCAGGAACGTGTGTTGTAAAGCATTGGAGGTGCTAATATATTATCATTTCTCATTGATTCAATATAGTATAATCTTGAAGTGTTCCCAGCTGTTTTTCACATTGTTGAAACTGCAGCAGTAAAGATGCCTTAGCTAAAATGCTGGATGCTTTATTTAATTCCGGTAAGTATTAAGATATTAGAATTGAAATTTCATAATTGCAGAGTGTTGCTGCTTGTCAAATGTAGATTTTCTTTATTGCCCCTTCACAGTGATGTGTATTTGTTTTTGACTTTTCCATTCCATGTTAGTATTATCTATGCAAGCAAGAGTAAGTAGAAAGCCAAGATATATACACTGGATATTGATACTGTGAAGAACAGCTTTTGGAATTTCCTTGGGTATACAGTATATCTGCCTTGAATTTCCTCCATTACACATGCATTTGGAGAGGCTGTAAAAATGGAAATAGCCAAGATAAATGCTGAAGCATTTGAACAGCTGTTCAGAAAATCTTTTCAGCAATAGAGAAGGCCCTGTTAACTTTGTTTCAAGTGCCAGTTGGGAGCTGTAGAAGAACTTTGGGGTTTGGCCATAAAAGAGTCATTTTCAAATCCTTGTTCAAACATTAAGCTTTTTGGGTATTTTGGGTAAGTATTTTCCAACTTAATGTACCTCATGAGGTTTTTCTTAAGATGAGTTGTAAAAAGAGCAAAACATGAAAGATATAAAATTCAGTAAAATATTCTACATGGTCATGGCCCACCACTACCACGGGGATATATAAAAATACAGATTGCGTAGAATATGTGTGTATGTCTGAGGAAGTAGATTTGATCCATGCAAGCTCACACAGGAAGAAATCTGGTACAATATTTAGTTTCATTACCCAATCAATGAAGTTTCCTATTGATTTCAATAGGTGATGAGTACATCTGCCGTCGTGGGAGAGAGCCTATCTGTTCCTTCTTGAGTCGTATTTTGTTAATTAACCTTTATGAGTTAATTCATTCTCTTTTGATGTATGATGTAAGAGGAAACCAACTGTAGCAAGAATTAGGCAAAATTTGCATCAGTCAAGATTTTCAGTTTTAATGACTGTTCTTAGGGTGGGACTCATTCCTCGTTCCTGTTGCTCATTTGGTGTCAGGATGATAGCTCCTTCTGATTTGGTTCCTTTGTCATTGCCACACAGCAGCTGGCTTGGAGAAATTTTCCAAATCCCCAAGATGCTGCTATGCACAGAACTTTTTTTTTAAAAGGAGTGTATTATGATTCTGTGGTGTGTAAGAGCATGAAAACAGCCAGCTGTCAGAAGTCATTAAGCAAAAAAACCTGTTCCAGGAACAACGCTCTCTGGATTCTTTCAACTTTCAGATATGGGAATGATAAGTACTGAAGCAGTGCATAATTCCCCCCCCCATGGTCCCACGCTACCCAGTATTCCGCCGGGTACTTTCAGAATGATTAGTTCTATTATCACTTGAAGAGACAGATAATTCCACATACTTCTGGCTAGAAAGAAATATGAATTATGATCTCCATGAGCACTGTTGCTCCTTGTGCACTGAAAAGCAAGAGGTGTCTCTTTTGGCGGCAAAGTGCCCTAAGTAAAAATTATCTGTTGCCTGTTGAATTGTGAAATGCAATGTGCAACTGATATGTCTACAGAGAGTTCGAAACTTGAGGCAATTTGAATCCAAGCGTTAGGCCTTTTGTATAGCAGCAGCACAACAGGATTTCAGGTGAAAATGCTATAAAGAGGGGGATATACACAGGAAATATATTCACTGCAAAGCGGACAACAATTAATATGTACTGTATTAGTTTGGGTGAGATGTATCTGCTCACAACACTGCATACACTCCTCATGCCTGCTTTTCTTGAACCGTTTTTTATTCTCTGCAGTGGTCTGTCATTAATCCAGTGGTACAAAGTTGCAGAAATAGTCATCCTTTAGAAAATAAAAATGTTTGTTATGTTGTGGGTTACACTTAGAAACGAGTCCCCTTTATCATAGTATAGAAGTCCTGGCGGTCGCTTCCCAGATATCCTTATTTTCACATTTAAACAATTGTCAAGTTTATACTGTTAGCTTCTGTCTTGACCTTCATCATGAACACTAGAGATGGGCACGACTTGAAAAAAAAATTTTTCGAGTTGTCGTTAGTCGGGCCAGTCCCATTTCGGGTCGTTTCCGGTTTTCGCGAACATTTGCAAAAATTAGTCGGTTTGTTTTTTCATTTTTTCGTTGTCGTTAGTACTGGTTTTTTTGGGGGGGTAGCGGGCTCCTGGAGGCACCTCTGTGGGGTGGGTGCCTCCTCTGGCCCGCTATAAAGGGAAAGTGGGCTCCTGGAGGCACCCGTGGGTGCCTCCTGCCACTAGGAAGGGGAAGCAGGCTCCAAGAGACACCCCTCTACATGGGGGTCTCCCTTCCTCACCTGCTGCTGCTGCTGCAAAATGCTATGCAATAGCCATATGGATATTGCATAACATAATGTGCAGACAGTGAGACCAGTGTGAGAGTGATAGGGTCATACCCGCCCTTCACAAGGCTCTGGCACCACCATGTCTCACACAGAAGGGAATTGTACTTGCTGCGTGTAGTGCAATGCAAGCAAGTAGATCTGGCTTTAAGGTGGCTTAGTGCAAGAGCTAGGGTTAGGCTAGTGACAGGTAAGGTTACGGTGGGCTAGTGGGTTGCACCTCTGGGTGCCTCTCTGACCCACTAAGAAGACAGTCTGTGACGTATGGGTACGGAGTCAAGGGTTAGGGTTAGGGCTAGGGCAGGTTTTAGGGGGCTTTTTGGCACATCCCAGAAGTCTCCATGGCCAAGTGGCCATGCGACTGGTGGGATGGCTCCAGAAATTTGCATGGTTGTCCACTCCCACATGGCTGGCCACTTGGCCAGCCCATCATTGCGCACTGCGCAGGTGTAAATAAAATAAAATAAAATAAAATCAATGGAGGACAGAGGAGGAGAGGAGAGACATTTTGTTGCAAGAAAAAACCCACTGCTACTGTGAAAAATCTGGCAGTTTATAAATTTTCGCGTGTTTCTGTTGTGCTTGTGTGTTTTTGGACCACGATTTCAAAAACAATATTGCGTTCACCGCCCCATTTTGGATCCCCCGCCCGCACCGCATGGCATGGCGATGGCGACTCGCGAGTCCGGCTGCCCAGGACGGGGGGGAGGCGGGACCCCCCCTCCAGAAACCACCCCTCCGGTAGGTGCCCTGCGCCCTTAGTCAAGCAGGCATTTTTCCGCCTGCTTTTTTGGCCCGGGAATGGGTGGGGGGAGAGTTTAAAAGTTTTTTCCTGTGCCGTCCGTGCCGCTTGCTTGCGCTTTAATTGCGGCGGCCGGCGGCCGGCGAGACTGGGCTTTTTGCTGGCTGCGAGCCTGCGGCGAGTCCCACCAGAGCAGCCGAGGACGGGGGATGAGGGGGGAGGCCGGGGACCTCCAGAAACAACCCCTCTGGTAGGTGCCCTGAGGCACGGCAGGCATTTTCCCGCCTGCTTTTCGGCCGGGAACCGGGTTTTTTTAACTTTTAAAAACTTTTTTTTCTGTGCCGCGTGTGGCATCGCGCGATCTCGCGATGCAAGTAACGAGCACGACAAATCAGACCAAAATTGTTCGTTCGTCGGTTCGAGCTCGAAGTCTGGGGGAGTAATTCCCGTTACCGTTTCCGTAGAGTAACGGAACCGAGTAACGGAAACGGAAACGGGAATACCGCTAAGTCGTGCCCATCTCTAATGAACACCCTTCCTCTGCAGTCTCTTCCAGTTTTGCCTTTCTTATTTCAATTTCCCTCCCCCTCAATGGTTACTATGTGTATCTCTCATTTTGTTTTAGTGAAGATGACTAAAATGCTCACTTCCCTCCCCTTCCTTCCCCTTCCCTCCCCTCCCCTTCCCTTCCCTTCTCATGTGTTTCTTCTCCCCCAGATTCTGGGTTAACTGAGAAATCTCCTAAAATTTATTCTAATATTTAAGAATGGTTGCTTTCTTGCAGTCTCCTTGTTCTTGAGTTCATTTGCATTTTTTTCTGCAATCTGTGTTACTGAGGTCTGGATTCTTTTTTAAAAAGTGTTTTACTAATACAATAATACCTTGCTTTACAAGTATCTTGGTCTACGAGTGTTTTGCAAGATGCGCAAACATTTCTCATCAATGTTGCCTTAATCAAAGAGCAATGTCTTGCGCTGGAGCAGATCACATGTTGACAAGTGAGCCAATGGTGGCTCTTTCGCTCCCTGCTGGATTGTGGATGATTGGCCAAAATGTTCTGTCTCAGGCAGCTTCCAAAGGAGAGAATGGAGAGAGGAACAGAGGTCTCCCTTGCACCAATCACAAAGGTTTACAAAGTAGAGTACAGGTGAGGGTTTTATTTTTCTTTATATTTATTTTTGTATTTAATTTGTTTTCAACATCCTTTCTTATTTTTTCTAACAATGTCTGATCCTGGGGCAGCTAGTCAAGTGTGTATATGGCTATAAATTGCATTTTATTATTGTCCCATTAAAAACCAGAGCAAAAACCAGTCCCAAGCAGAGCATGTTCCACAACCAGGTACCTAAACCATGGTGTGGATGTTGACGTCTAGCCAACTTTTTTGTGAGTTTTGGCATTTTGTGTGTACAGTATGTGGTCAATGGGGCCCCAAATGAATCATCTGAATTTCCATTATTTCTTATGGGAAATTTTGCTTTGATTTATGAGTGCTTTGGTTTTCAAGCATGTTTCTGGAACAGATTATGCCTGTAATGTAATCCGAAGTATTTCTGTATACATATTTTAGTGTGCATTGTTAAAATATTACAGGATTGCAGGTATCTTATCCCTGTATTGGGATAGCAGGATAATTTCAATCAATACCCATGGTTTTTTTCATAAGTGTGCTTCATCTTATTCAGCATCACTATAATTTCATTTCAACTCCAGGAAATTATGGCTATTTAAAGCCATGACTTCTCTAAAAGATATATAAAATATACATTATATCTGTAAATTAATCCTCTACAATAGGGTTTTAAATGTTTTAACATAAAATGTACATTTTTTGCATAGAACAGTGTCACAACATTATGAAAATTGTGAAAAATGAAATATCGGGTTGGTTGGCTAAAAATGTGGGCCCATTGTATCTTCAGTTCTTAACTGAAAGGCATTGCGATATTACAACTCTGTAAGAGCAAGCTAGCAAAGCCTCGTAGCTTTCTTCTGCTTTGCTTGGGATAACATGATTTGCTCAGTTTTATCATTGATTGTTGCCAAGAGGTTCTGTGCCTTGCAGGCGTGGGGTAAGGGGTACCTTTGACAGTCTTTGTTATTTTTTTTCTTTTGTAGATTCTTATACACATTTTTTTTTGTTTCCTTGAGACACAATCTTAACTTCTTGGGTGAAAATTCAATCTCATATAAGATATAATTCTGTGAGTTATAACATTCAACTGGAGGATGAATAATGGTATTACCTGTGAAATGCCCTGAAATCCAGCTCCTGTGCAAAACACATAAAGGCACCTAAAAAGACCCCCACCTAATGGGATGGCAATCTAATTTGGTTGAAAACAATGTGAACAAGAAAATGAAAGGCAGAAAAGTGGAGGAGGAGAAAACCAAAGGCAATTACATATAGCCTAGTTGAAATAAATGAGCATAAGACTTTATTTTTTTTTAAAGGACAAGCATAATTCTAATGAAGAAGCATTCCACAGATAACCAGAAAAAAGGCAAGGCAAGAAGTGGCAAAACAGAAAAGAAAGGAGTGATCGGGAAAGAAAGAATGAGAAGCGTTCAAAGACAAAAGATCCTAGAACGAAAAGAGAAACACAGATTTCAGGCATGTCTAGCATTGCTCAGCTTTGATTTCATCTTCCTGAAAGACATATGTAACATAGTAGAATTCCGGAACCATTTGCGGATAAAGGTCATGGTGGTGCTAAATTTGCCAACATGTTGAAGCACGGTACATTGGCAAGGCACTATTAACTTCTGACTCCATCTGCTACAATGAACAGAGGGTTCTTTTCAGTACTTCTCCGTCCTGATGCATTTTGGGATTCCAGCTTCTCTAGGTCACATGTTACCTAATAGTATTGGTTTAGCTACTGCCTTTTCCCAGGACATTTGTCTTAATTAAAATGAAGCCACATCCTAATTCATAATGTATCTCTAGCTATTTTTGTAAGCATCAAGAACATTTTTGCATGGCCGTCCAGACATATTAAAAGTCATGTTTTGGGATTTTTAAAAGGAGGAACTAATACCTCCCATTTTCTAAAGAAGTGTGTTGGAAACATTACAAGTGAGTTTTAGCACCCCCCCAGCAGAACCAACATATTCTGTGTTCTTTAAAAAAGCATGTTAGAAAAGTTAAAAGTTAAAGAAAAAAAAGGATTTTAAAGACGGACAGATTTATTTCAGTGTGAATTTTCATGCAACAAAATCCACATCTTCAGATGCCTGTCTGAAGTGGATTGGGATCCACAATAGCTTACAAAAGCTGAAATAAATTTAATGTGCCACAGCATTTAGCCTTTTGTTTTTATTTTTGTTTCCCTTTACTTTTGCTAACCTTGGCTATCTCCTGATACGAATGCTGGAACATCATGCAAGGTACATATGACAGAAACTCACATACAGGGGTTCCGACCAGGCCTGTACTGGAAGGGGCTACTTTGTCTACACAGCTGAGCAAGGCATGCTGGCTAGTGGCCAGGCTAGCCACTCGGGCATTGCCAGCACATCTGGCCATATTGGCCAGCGCCTGACCACCTGATCAGTTGACCACCAGGAAAAGCCACAGGTAAAGGGCTAGCAGCTGGAGAAGTAGTCCGATAAAGCATTAATAAAAGTGTGGCCCATTATTAGTCCCAAACAATGAGTCTCGTCTCTTTATTTTGGGCTGTGTGGACAAAGTATAAGGCTGATACTTCACGTCCATCTTATTGCTGTTCGCGGTCCTGCTGGGGACCGGTACGAAAAAATTTAAACGTACGTCCATTGTGGGATGAGGGGAGTTCATCCCGACCACGCCCCCTGAACTGCGATCTAAGCGGGATGAGAGATTCCCCTCCCTGGCCTCAGGAATCTCCTCATCTCACTTCTCGTTGTGATATAAGTGCCCGTGATGTAAGTCTCGTCACGCAACGTGCCATTCGCCAGTACATTCCCTATGGAGTCAGCAACACAGTGCAGAGAGATTAAAAGACAAATGCCTCAAACTTAGCTCCATAACGCATTGAAGGCAAGGCTTCGGAAAATCAAAACATTGAAAAACAGAAGGTCGGGCCAAAAAAGGAGAACAAAGGCATGGAATTTTACATCTCATCATGGAACGAGGATGTGTGGAAACAGTCATGCCAGTATCAGCAATCATGCCAGTGCGTACACGGGAACAGGGACAGAACTGCAAGAAGATCACGTGACTGTGACCAACATCAACACACAACAAATTTCCTCCCGGGACGAGAGTGGAAATGGAGTAACTGTCTAAGTTTGGGGAAACAATTGCTAGTGCGGGTGCAGACTATGGTTTGCAGACTATGCGCTTAAGAATAAACTTAGGTTTAGGTTTGGTTTGACCAGGATATCAGCAAATGGCATTGCTGCTGTTAGGAAAGAAATGGCCACTGTATGTAGATAGGAAAAGCCTTGGAACAAAGAGAGAGTTTCCACATACCGTTGTGCAATAACCAACCTAAACTTGCCTATTGGTCTCCAGGTATTATTAAGAATGTGAAAAGACTTGAAGGTCCCTCAATATTTCAGGCTCGAAAGGGCTAAAAAAAATAGTGGAATCCAAACATTACACTGTACTTCATGTGCTGGACTTTATCAAATATCAAGTTTTACACAAACCTTCAGATGTGGAAAGCAGTTCAGAAATGTTTTTATGTGTTCGGTAAGTAGATTGATATTCTTCTGTCCCAGACTTGTTGGCGTGGCTTGTGGAAGAGGACAGATTGTTCAGTTGTATTTGCCAGCAGAAGCTGTCACACAGAAGTAGTGTCTGCTCTAATAGCTGCTTTTACTGCAGCAGTGACAGTGAAATTCACTTTTGAAGTGCTGAGTTCATTTTCTGACTTCATTTCTGTACCGAATAGTGCAGGAGACTGCAACAAAACTCATTTCTTCCATATTTCCTTTTCGTTTAAACATCAAAAAGCCTCCCGCCTGCTCATGATCTTGCTCTGCCAAGCTCTCAATAGTTTTAGTGCATTGTTTTGTTTACTAATTGGGAAGGATAAGATTTTAAGGGTAGAAGACCCTCATCTTTGTTGAACGCCGTGACGACACAAAAAATGCTTCCTTTGCTTGTGCCACTAGTGTAAGATTTCTTCTTCAGCAAAAGACACAATACAGAAATCAATCTTAGTTGTTGCTTTTTAAGGTCCTGTATATAAAACAAGTCTATGATGGTTTCTTGTTGTGGCAGTGAAGTTTCTGATTTATCAGCTGATCTATATATATTTCAAGTGTCCAGAGAACAAAGCTCCCAGAATGTTTGCAATCCATTTTCTATGAGGAAGAAAGTTGACAGTCTCCCTGTGATTAAAAACTCCCATGGCAGAGCTTGGACTAGGCCTGTTTAGAATACCACCCAGGAAGCAGCACGTAATAAAAGCAGTGGCAACTAGATATGGGCACGACTCAAAAAAATGGTGTTTCATTTGTCATTTGGTCGCTTAGGGGTCCGTTTCGGTTTGTTTTAGTTTTCGTGACATTTTTTGCAAAAAATTTCATTTTCGTTTCGTTAGGTAACGAAACGAAAAAACAAAAAAACGAAAAATTGCTGTTTCGTTAGCATTCTTTTTAGTTCAATGCATCTGCTGCAACGAAAATGAAAAACATGGCAAATTTGGTTGTTTCGTTTTCGTTTTGTTTTTTAAAAAATTCATTTCGTTTTCGTTGCATAATGAAATGAAAAAATGAAAACGAAAATGAAAAATCGCTCGTTTCGTGCCATCTCTAGTGGCAACTATACTTTCAGTCAGCACTTGCAATAAGATCCAAAGAAGCATCCGGCCTGAATTTCACATATTGATTTGAACTTACCAGCAAATTTCTAAATTGCAAATTGTTACTATACAGTGTTTAAGTGTACTGCAATTACATGTTTTATTTCCCCATGTATGTGTCCTAGATGCAGATACAAGGTATAAGCTTCAGTAGTGTGAATGATGCTGCCCAGAAACAAAATGAGAGCCCTGGGAAATAAATGCAAATAATTCCTTAATTTATTTTGCTTGCTAGTTTATTACAAGTTGTCTCAACATCGAGTCTGGAAAGCAAAAGTCTTTCAAAGAGTATGCTAGAGAATTACCTGGCAAAAATGTTGAATGAAGAGGCCAGCTGATATAAATGCCAATATTTTAAGAGTCCCAAAATGCCTAGCTCTACACTGGTTCGTATATTACAAAGCAAATTATTTGAAGTTATGTTAAAAGAAAACTGATAGCAAATGACATTGGATTGTTGCATTCTCTAAGCCTAATCTCATAGACAGTGGAGTGATGTGGAAGGATAGGGAAGAGAAACAAAAACGCCTCTTGTGAATAACAGCATTAGAAGGTCCTCTTAGTTATTCTGATTGAGTAGGAGGCCTGGTCTGCATAAAAATCAGGATGTACTACTTGCTGTTCTTGGGTGTGTATAAGACTATAAAAAGGGCTCCATTGTATCAATCATTTCTTCTAGCACCTCCATCCCTAAGATGACTTAATCTTTATAAGTCATCTGAAGTTGTTTTGTGCCTTTTTCAATTTGTATTATATAAAAGGTAAAGAAGGGAAAGGAGGGGAGGGAATGCAAAACAGACCCCATCTTTAAGTCTTTCATAAAACCAAATATGCAGAAATGTTGATGATTTTTTTTAAAAAAGCTGGCCTAATAAAATTCACGTTGATGCAGAATTTGGATGTTAGACTTTGTTGGAAAACATGGTTGTCCCTGTCTTCTGAATTGCTTGAAGAATATAGAATCTAGCCATCCAGTAGGGTTGGACAAGGGGCTACAGACCTCTGGAAGCTGATTGCTTCGTCACCAGAAAATGCTAATCAGTATGATTTTATTGTCTGTTTTCTACTTTGCACAATATATTAAACTATATCCAGACATGTAAGTATAGTGTCTGCCTAGTAAATGCTTAATATGCCCTGAAAATGTTCATTCTAACCCACAGGCCATATATTTGTAGGCCATTTCAGACTGTATATCCGCGGGCTTTCTATCCATTGCACTTCTTCTTCAAGTGCCATGTCCTTGTAGAACGTTGGCGATCAGTAGCCTGAACTGGTTTCTAAGGCTATTCTAAACAGAGCAGCTGTGCTCACTGCAGGCCATTGGCTTAAGTTCTTAAGCCAGAATATACTTCTATGCCCTGGGTCAAACTTTCCATCTATTTATCCTTGAAGTATAAATTGTAGCAGATGGTTTTTCTTATTGCGCATTATGTGTCCGAAATATTGCAATTTTTGTTCTTGTGCCATGAAATAGGACCTGATTAACATCTCCCTAACAAGAGGACACGAGCTTCAAATAGGACAGAGATAGGCCAGCCTTCAAGATAGAAATTGTTTTTGAAATAATGGAAAATTGTATATATTTTTTGTTCTCAGCTGGAAGTGTTGTAGTAAGTCAGCCCAAAACAGCCACATTTGAATATCTGATGTGCCCCCAATCTCATCTAGGATTAGGGTTTTGCCCCTTCCTTTTCCCTGTCTGTTAGACTAAACTTGCTGGATTTAGTGAAAGATTATGCAGATCCTGTCTTTGGCCACTTTTATGATATTCCTTCAGTAGTCCTACTGCAGATTAAACTTTAAACTTCATGTACATGGAAATTGTAGCCATTGTATCATAACAGGATGACTGCAATAAATATCATTCCTGGGGAAAGTGGGGGGGGGTTGTTTCTGTGATATTACTCCCAGCTTCTTCAACATTATGATAATATGAGAACGACTGCATTGGTGTATTCTTGAAAGATCATTAAATAATGTATGTTATGTAATTATATTCAATAAACACCCTTCCGGTACTTATTCCTTAATTTTAGAATTACCTGAAGAAACGGGGGCCTTAACTTTTATGTATGTGTCCTTTATAGACTGTTATTAATATTTTTGTTCCATGGTGGATTTAAATGTTTAAAATAATATGGATATTACTTAGAGTTAACTTCATTTTCCCCTGTAATATATAGTACTGATTACACCGGTGTTACATATTATAAGCTGTGATCCTATTTCCACTATCCTAAATTGAAACGAATGGAGAATTTAATTGACTGGTTATATGTCGAGATGTTAAACTAGTGATGGATATCTTATGAGTGTACTCATCCACAACATTGGCTTCTCATTGTAAACCCTTTTTCTAAGATCATCTGGTTATTAAAGCATCTAACATAGAATTGCTAATGAAGCTGGTTTTAAAAAATAACTTCACTTGAAAGGCATTCTGTTTGATCAAAACATCAATAAGGTCCCTAGATGAATTATAGTTTGATAGATTGCATTATCCATTTTCTGAACTTCAAAGGACAAATGGGAGGAGCAGCTATTCTGAATGAACATTTGATGTGTTTGCAAGTATGCTGAATTAAACCTTTCCCCCACCCACATCAGCACAGTGAGATCACTCATTCTTCAGCAACAGTTGCAAAAGGCATTTCAGATTCATTGTAGAATATTAATAGACTCCCAGGAGACGTACATATCTCTGCATGTAACAGACTGCAGCTGTTGAGAAGGTGCATTTGTTCTTGAATTTCTATCAAATGCATTCAATATGTTGTTGGAATTGGGAGAGATGTCTCTCTGAAAGGATCTGTACATCTGAGTAAACTCAACTAGGAAAATCTGTTCTGATAGCCTGCTACAATTTGCTTGGCTGGCTCTTTGAATTGTACTCAAAAATTGACCAAATGCCAATTGCTATTGCATTCAGAGTTCTTATAAAGATTACAGCTAGGTAATGCATGTGAACTGTTTGAACATTTGGATGTGATCTACCAGCGTTACATCATAGACAGACAGACAGACAGACAGACAGACAGACAAATAGATAGATAGATAGATAGATAGATAGATAGATAGATAGATAGATAGATAGATAGATAGATAGATAGATTATTTATTTATTTATTTATTTCTATACTGCCCATCTTCTAGCAGGAACTCTGGGCGGTTTACAACAGATAGATAGATAGATAGATAGATAGATAGATAGGTAGGTAGGTAGGTAGGTAGGTAGGTAGGTAGGTAGGTAGGTAGGTAGGTTGTTTGGTTGTTTGTTTGTTTGGTGGGTGGGTGGGTAATAAACAACCATACCTAATTGTTAGAGTTATACATCAGCTGTAATCTCAAAATAAAATTAAGTAATTAAGTAAATAAAAATGCTGTTCTTCCCAATGTCCCTAGTCAGCAAGAAAAATCTCAAGCCAAGCAGTTTCACAGGAGGAAAAGCTTGATATTGGGGGGGGGGGGCATCTTTTCCTATTCTCAGTTTAGGACAGACTGCTATATCAGTATGAAAATATCTATGAGTATCTACTATAAGTAATGACACGCCAAAAAGTCATGGACAAGGGTTTTAGAAGGTGTAGAGAACTGCTGTGTATTGTGTCATTTGGAGCGAGGCACCTGCACTGTGACTTCATGAGCCATCTTTCTGCACAAGTCCTGGCAGGAGCAAGAAAAAGCTCTAAGGGGAAAATAATTCTTGTGATGTGCCAATTAGCCTTCCATAATCAGAGCTGTAATGTAGGGTCTAGTAAGGTGTTACATTTGCTTTAGTAAGACTGTGTAGATGTGAGCGCAGGTGCAAAGGATGAAAAGCAATTTGGTTGCCTCTCAGATCAATGAAAAATATGGCATTTGTAACATGTCATCAGATTGCCTGATCAGCTGGGCTTTACCTAGATTCTGGACTTACCTGGATTTTTTTTCATGAGGACATGACAACTTTCAACAATCAGTCAGCCTTATATCAACAGTCAGCCCGGGAGCACTTCTAGACCCTGCCAACCCTCTGCTGCCCTGCCTCTGTGACATCTGTGTAGATTATAAACCTCTCTTTGTCTCTTCCCTGCAGGCATGCATAGGAACAGCAACTTTTGTGATGTCAAACATGGCAAGGGATTTCCTGCCATTTGTAATAGTTGCATTTTAAAAGCTTGGCAAACTTGCCCAAAAGGAGGCCTTTAAAGCTGATGTACCTTTATTTCAATGGAGCATATCTTCAGTTCTGGCAAATCTTCTGAATTCGAAGGACACACTAACAACAGCTTCAGTGTTGATAGCTCAACAGTGAATTCCATTCCAGTGAAGAGAAAGAAGGCTCTATTTCATAGCAAAATTGTTCTCTATGGGCTAATTTATCACATAGGCTCACTGTGATGCCCAGACGATGAATTGCATGAGTGAGCATGTCATTATAAAAGGCACACCAATGACAGAACATTTCATTCATCACACATTATGTCAGACATATGTCTTTTCAACAGAGTCACATTTAACTGGTAATTACTAGGGATCGAGACTATACAATGTTCCATTTGCCATATACAACTTTCTTTTATTCAGCTTCAAGATTAGATAGAGGGCCTTGTGTGGAACACAGGCATTGTGATGCCATTCTACTAGCATTTCCTTACTAGGAACTGAGGAACTCTAGCATAGAAACAATCCAAATTGTGAATTCTCCATGTGGTGCTGAATTTCATTTTTACAGAATGTTTAACTAAAACAGTGTGATTCACACTTCCCAGACCCAAATAATGATTGAAACAGTTATCGTTTAGACTGTACATTTCTCCAAATTTGCAATGCTATTCTCAGCTCATAATTTTCAGCTTCAGTAGGTTGGGAGTTCAATTCTCCACTCTGCCTCCCTGATTATGTACAGGGTCCCTTCCAGCAATGCAAATAATAATATTTTCAACGAGCCTCGTGGTGCAGTGGTTAAATGCCTGTACTGCAGCTAATACTGTTCTCATGACCTGGGGTTCACTCCTCGGTAGCCGGATTATGGTTGACTCAGCCTTCCATCCTTCTGAGGTCGGTAAATTGAGTACCCAGCTTTGGGGGGGGGGGAATGTGTAGCCTGCATTATTAAACTGTAAACTGCCCAGAGAGTGCTTGAAGTGGTATGGGGCAGTATATAAGCAGAACACTTTGCTTTGCTTTTAGAAAAAAACCCCACATGTGATGTAATTTCTTTTAGCCACAAAAAAGGAAACCATACAAATATTTATATAGTGGATCCTTGTATAACAAACAGCTTGTATAACATAAAATTTGTACAACATAAAAAAATCCAGAGATAGAGGAAATTTGCTTAACATAATTGCCTATGGGGCGAATCCATACAACATAAAAATGGGATCACTCTGTTTTCAATGCATTCCTATTGGAATTTGTATAAAGGAAAATTTGCTTAACAATTCCATTTGGAACGAATCAATTCCTTTATACAAGGTACCACTGTACTACAGTTTGTATGTTCCACTTATAACAGTAACTGCTGGCTTTATTTTAGTTTTTAACAGCTACTAATTCTAATCATAGCATCATTGTTTCTCTTTTGTATTTTTAATCTACTGTGTGCTACAAGAGAACTCTAGTTATTGATGCCCTAAAAGTGCTGTCAACTAAATTGATTTGCATTAGGAAATGTGTGAGGTTAGGGTAAGATGAGCAACCCTTGTCCCACACTGAACCTGATTCAAATAATTGTGCCATACACTCTATGAGTTTTATGTAAACACATATTTGTCAGAAGGGACAATCACTGGTCTCCTGTATGATATGGACCTGACTGGCTCTGAGTGAAGCAAACTTGAATCTATGTAAATTATTCTCAAGCCTTTAGCTTCATTTGGTGGCTGTGATCTTCTAAAACGCTTAGTTTATAAAACTGAAAAGTTGCTTCCCTCTTCATAAGACTACCATGATCATGGAAGTCACCAGATGGTGCTGTTATGACACACTGTCAAACCTTTTGTGTGTGGTAATAGATAAACAATAGTTTGTCTATAATGGTGATAGATTTCCATAATTTTCCTGAAGTACCACAGAAACAGCAAGAGTGTTTTTTCTCAACATGATTCTCTCAAGTCTGATTAAAACCTAGCTTTCTAACAACAACAAAAAATATTTAAGGGCCTCAGAAGCCAAATAGAAATATAATACAGGATTTTGCTGGAAAAGATACACAGGTGTTCTTTTCAGAAGGTGTTTGGTTTAAATGAACTCTCAGCTGTATTGTTAGCATGCCAGCATGGTACCAGGCCAAACACAGATCCTGCTGGCTTAATAATACATGTTCAGGTGGGGCAACCTTGGTTAAATGAGATTTTCTTACACATTATAAACCAGCTAAATTATGAACAGCTGCACTGCGAAAGATGGACTATACTGTGTGACTTGATGTCTCCATCCCTACATAGATATCTGCACACTGAGGAGTTAACCATATGTTTGCCTTAGAGTTCTCCTGATTGCAACATCATATTTTATTTTCCCTATTACATTCCAGATTTCCTCAGAGCTTAGGGAAGTTGCTGTTTTGAATTATACCTCCCAGAAATTCATACCCATGTGTTACTGCATTGTGTGTGTGCGCGGGGGTGGGTGGGTGATTTTAGAAGTGATAGTCTGAAAAGTATCCTTAAGAAGCTCTATACAACCTGTGCCTTAAAAAAAATCAGATCAGAAGATTTCTACCTGTGTAGTTTTTGGGGGTTTGTTTAGCCTGCAGAAGAATTTAGAACGTGAGATACAGGAAGCTGGACTAGATGGGCCTTTGGCCTGATCCAGCATGACTCTTCTTATGTTCTTATGTTCTTATGTCGCTGACATTACTGAGATCTGCCAGTAATGCTGCCATGGATGAAGATTTCCCATATCAGTAAAATACAGGATATACCCTTGATGCTTCCCATACAGCTGTCACACTCTGTTTTACTCTCCAAGTTTCATCATCTGCTGAGTTGCAGTAGAACTCTTCTTGTATACATGTCTGGAAGCTGAGTCATGACAACTGGGCTTATTTTCTTGTGAGATCGAAAAGTTTCGTTAATGATCCAAGCACTTCATCACTTGAAGCTGCTTGAATGAGTAGTAAAAGCTTTTAATCTCACAAGAAAGGAAGTCCAGTTGCCATGACTTAACTTCCAGACAATCTCAACTGGATGACTGAGAATCTTCACAGACATCTTCCTGTATGAATGTATGAAGAAAAGCTGATCAAGAAAAAAGGTGATGAATCTCCTATGACTGTCTTCAGTGGAAAACTGAATTTAAAATCTTCCATAAGGCAGGCAAAACTACAGTGTTACTCACCATGCTCACACAAAACAGTAAACTAGAATTTCTGAGGATTCTCATTCATAAGCATGCAATCTGACTGTTCCTGTATGGCTACTAACCTGAAACTTTTATTGCACCAAAAATGTAGCTTTACATCTGAACTGAGAGCAGATTACATGCAAAAAAAAAATGGTAGTACAGTTTGTTGAGAAGATAATGCTGTTTGAATAGCAAGTATGATTCATAGGGTAAACAATAAAACCTTGTCAAGATAAATCCAAACATGTGCAGAAAAAAATAGTATCAAAAGATGCTACAGATAACTAAATAAGTGTAATATATGTGTTTTCAGAACAATATGTTATGAAACATAGGCCTGCACAAAAAAGGGAAAGCTCTGTTTCAAGTTCTCTTCTTCAAGGAAACTTGGCCTGAGTCCTTGGTTTGTAATCTTCTTTCTTTGTTCCTGGTCTGTGTCACTGGCAATCAAGCATTAGCAAGTATCAAGAAATAAAGCGCCATGACATGAAGATATACGAGATGGGTTAATACATCTCTGTCTTACAGCACTCAATTCAGGGTTGATTGATCTTCTCTCCCCCCCCCCGTTTCCCCCCTTGTGATGCATAATTCCACCCTGAGCAAGAGCATTATATATATATATATATATATTTAAAAACCAAGCTGTTTTATATTTTGTTGCCACATTTATATAAATAAAGCATTATTGCAAAATGCTTTCTCAGAAAAGTGATTTTTACTTCATGGTTTCTTTTGCCTATTCTTTAATGTATGTGCATACACCAAAATCCATGTTGAATGTGTTTGCCTTTATAGCTACAGTGGTACCTTGTATAAAGGAATTAATTCATTCCAAATGAAATTATGTTAAGCAAAGACAGATGAGCGAGGTTTGAGCATAGTAAATGGACAGAATTTGAGTGTACCTGCTTAGAGGAAGTTCCAATTAAGGGCACACTAGAAAACCTGAAAATGAAACAGCTTGTTGTATTCAATAAACATTATTTTTTAAAATTAACATTACAGCTCGACTGGGACTCGGTTATTTCAACTGGGTAACCCTGAATGGTAGCAGCAAGAGTAAAAAGAAGGTGTGTACAGGTCAATGGTCTATGAAACAACTGAAGGCTCTGTATGGGTAACACTGTGATTCCAGAGAATTATTTGTTGGTCATTTTCTCTTGTTTATTGTCCTTGGCTCCTGCTTGCCTTCTCTCACCAGAAGTAGATGGGCAGCAGAAATCCCTCAGAAACTACAGGGCAATGCAGAGTTCTACATTGCCCTCCCACTCCTGGAATAAAGAGATGGATCCAAATGATGGGGTTAACTAGGGCCACACTTTATTAATTTGTACTTTCAACCTTCTCATTCTGCATAGGGGCCTGAATGTTGTGTGGATCCCTAAGGCAGGTACCAGGAGTATCTCTTACTCTCTTCAATGTCCCCCAAATGGGAGAGTCCCAAGACCTTCCTCAGAGCTGACCCTTGGACACTTCATACCCATCTAGCTAAGCTAGGAAATCCTCCCCATCATCCCACATCCAGTCCTTGTAATTGCCAAGATGCTGGGTGCAATAACAGCTTTGTGACTCTTGGGAACTCACTGATACACACTTCCCATTCTGCACTACCTGCCAGTGTGACCTATCAAAACACGGCACCACTTACAGACCTGCAATGTTCCATAGGTTAAGCAGTATGGGATAGGAGACAATACACCTATCAGCTTTTTCAAAATACTTGGGTGAGAAAGGTCCAAAATTCCTAACTGGTCCCAAAGTGACCACAATAGCCACACTGGACCCCAGGTGGCAGTGTGTGTGTGTGTGTGTGTGTGTGTGTGTGTGTGTGTGTGTGTGTGTGTGTGTGTGTGTGTGTGTGTTGCCACAAATGAAAGAGGTCTGGCTGGGTGCAAGCTACCTGGGCCCACAAAGGCCCTCTAGTTCCACCCCTGGCCAGCCTTATGAGTAATGCCTATTTGTGTCCCCACTTGTCCATCTCCCACTGGGACAGGGGGACAAAGAATCCTGCAGCCAGAACATTATTCAGCTCTGACAGAGAGAATATATTTGTGATTTTGGATTACAAATTCCATTCCCTAGGCATTGGGAACTGCGGTGCAAAAACGCACATAGGTTTGGGATTAGGATTGGGTCATTGGGTTTATCTTGTGCAAATAAACCAGTAATATAAACCAAGTACAAATCCTGTTTTTTGGGGTGCATCTTATTAGTAGATGAGCAAATCCAGAGGTATTTTGTTAGAATTCTGTCTTTTTATTGTACCTGAGTTGTATTGCATGAAGTCGTAAGGAAGAGACCTGAGGCACATTGACTGACTAACAAGTTTTGTCATAACCTTTTAGGGAAGTGTTGTCCTCTTTCTTTTTGTCATTTGTGGGGGTGGATGTGGTAGGTTGTTGTTGTTGTTGTTGTTGTTCTGTTTCTTCTCTTATAAGCTAACATTTGCTGTGAACTAGCTAGAAGTCATCTTATAGACTGTATGCCTAGAATAATTTCAAACTAATAATAATGCATGGATCAAAAATGGAAGGACTAGAAAGAGCAATAAAGGAGTATATATTTCCCATCCTCCCTCTAATAGCAGTGATAGTTAAGTACATGTGGAAGAGAGAGTTTATGCAGAGCAATTTTTTCCCTGCAAGAGCCAGACAGAGCTGTATAGCTCTTTTCAACTCTTCTGGCATGGCAGTTGGGGCTTGGGATGCAAGGTGCTCTCTAGATGGTGGGCATATAAGACAGCACTTGCAGATATTGCTTAGCAGTATTAGCACAGCCCTTGAAGTCAACCACTTAAATCGAGTCTGCACATACAGCAGGAGGGGGGGACAGGAAAAATTATGACTACTCTATTCCCTAAACTCACCCCATGCTGGTGAGTTTATATTCCCAAAACATGACATCTCTAAGGTCTTATGGCCATTCACCATGCTTTATGCGCCAGCATGGTCATCCTTAGGGAATGATTCTCATTTGTGGGAAGGGCATCAAGATCAATGCACAATGTGACGTGCTTGTGGTGTCACCGTTCGAATTGCTGCTTTCACATCTACTAACGGCATGATGGGAGCAACGGTGGTGTCTCTGCATTTGGGAAATATTCATGTAAATGGGTTTTCAGTTTTAAACATCCTGCCCTTCCTACTTGATCAGATGCCCAAATCTTAAGAGTTTTCCCCCCCATACAAAAGCACTCAAAAGGACTGAATTGGATTAGAACAGTGTTGGTGGGATTATATAATTCTTCTTCAGCCCTGTCAAACTCTTCCTCGCTTCCTCCACCACTGTAGTTAGCTGTAATGCTGACAAATGCAGGGAGAGCCTTAATTTTTCTTCCACAGAGCAAATGTCACCTAAGGATGAGGTTTTGAATGGTAGAAGGCACTGTTATACAGAATATTCACAAAACTCTAATTGATTTAAGATGTCTTGCAAAGACATCTTCTCAAGTTAATTAACAACTTAATGAAGAGTTTTCAAGCCTTGGGAGATTGTTTGCTTCTAGATGAGAGGTAGACAAAGAGTGGTATTTTTTTAACTTGTCAAGGTCTCTGTAACGTGGGTAGAACAACTCTGTTTAAAACTCGTGATGTTTTGTTTTAGGAAGTAGAGCACAAACATGGGAGGCTGGCATGACTGACTGATATTAGAAAAGACACAAACAACCATTGTGTCATTAAATGTATATATTAGAACAAGAACCACCATCGTTTTGTATAATAGGCAAAATTTGTTAAATTTACATCAAAATGTCATTTTCTTGTCAAGAATGCCACAAAAAGCATCTCCCAGCATGAGAGAATAATTCTTCAGTTCACTGGCCTTACACAAAAGCATGAGACAGGCTAGAAGTTTAAACGTCTAGTGAATGATTCAAAGATCAATACACCTTTGTCCATTGCCATCAATTCAGTTAGAGGATCCATAACGCTGTTTTCTAAATGAGATTCAAAATGCCAGGAGATCTGTGTAGTGCTTTGTGCTTTATTGGAGTACAACACAAATTTCCATTTGGGAACACAGGAGGAAGTGAAACCCATTGTCCCTAATGAGCACCTTATTAAATTTGTGTGTGCACAGACTTAGAGAGAAAAAAGAGAGAATGATTTGAACATTGGGTAGAATTTTTCCAAGAAGCTATAGTACTTCAGCACTCCTGAAATGGAAAAAGAGGAGTGAAATCCATTGGGGAACTAATAGCTTCTAGTGGGTAAAACATGTGTGGGTGTGCATACATTCTGAAAGGTGCTGCCTGCTGTTGACACTGTCTGATTCTGTTTCTTTGTTTTATGCGGAAATATTTATAGCAACACATTTTCTTTGATCCCTGAACTGAAATTCAAAAGTGTCAGCTCTACTGTTCACATTTTTCTTTCAAATTGCTATCAGGAAATCTTTCAGTGAAATGTTACTTTTCTCAAGCCTGCTTTGATTGCTGCTTTAATTATAAGGAGGTGGACAAGACATGTAAATCTGAGTAAGTTATGATAAAATTGCTGCCACAAGCAATGTTCCTTATCTGGCAATGCTGAGATATCACAGCAAAACAAAATGGTTCAGTGGCATCTTAATTATTTTCCCCTTGACAGCTAAGTCATTACATGACATTTATTGTGGCAAGGTGCATAGATTAACATTTCACTTAATATATTTTTTATTATGTGGCTGTTTTTGACACATACATGACGAATCATTTCCAAAGATACATGTCATTGATTTTCCTTTGCTATCTTGTTCTTTTGCATAACTTCACCCTTACATAACCTGATTTTTAAAGCTTATTTTCTCTCTCCTTTCCCATCTACTAATATAATTCTGAGGCGGGCTACGATAACAATTACATGTGTATAGAGAGATAAATGTTGACATTTGGTTGCAGCTAATTTTTGATATCGACAGTATGCTAAGAAACACTGAAGCTGTGGATGTCTAAATGTTCATCAGAAGCTTAAAGAGTTTTTTTATCCCTTTACTTATCTCTCTCAGCTTCAATTTCCTGTCAGTGTTAGTCACTTGTGCTCATTCATGCAAAAAAAGAGGGAGAGAGAGGCGGCTGCCCCTGGTGACTTAGACAGCCATTTAAACAAACCAAACATGCATAAACAAATCAGCAGCAAACCTCTTATGAAATTAGCATTTGACTAACTCCAATTAAGCTCCAATTTTGAGTACTGTGTAAAGGACCACAGGGTTTGCTCTGATTTTCCTTTACCTTTTAAAAAAACTTTTGAGGATACCTAGAAAAGCTGCCTCGGCACCAGTGAGGTTACTACATGGCCTCATGACCTTAGACCCAAGTCAGTTTGGACTACAGCTGAGAATGGCATCTACTTGCAACACAACCCCCAATAATTACTTAATTTGGAATTAATTTGGCTTTGATTGGCTTTTTGCTGCTTGGTGAGTTAACCAAAATATAATAGAGCTTTAGGATGGGGATGGCTAAGTTTCTGTGTGGCCTTTCTCCCCCCCCCCTTGTCCCCAGCCAAAATGGAAGCTTGATTTCCAAAACTGGCAATATGGGGATAGGGCACATTCAGGGATGTCCTCCTCTCCTGGAGAGTGACTGGAAAATTCCAACCACATGGCTCAATGGGCTGAAGCATTAAACACATAAACACACCCAAACTAGTTAAAGTCAGCTTTGAGTTCCCCTAAAAATTTATGCCTGGTAGACATCTGCCATGTCAGTTTTGGGGACATTCATTTATAATTTTTCAGCACTATGTGTGAGCAAGTAAATTTATTCATTAAACCTTGCACTGATTTTTTTTATTTTTGATTGATTGATTGATTGATTGATTGATTGATTATTTATTTATTTATTTATTTATTTATTTATTTATTTATTTATTTATTTATTTATTTATTTATTTATTTGATTATTGAGTATTTTTTACTTCGCCTTTCTCCTTGGAGAACAGGAAATTGAGGGGTATCTTGCACCAATAAGAACCAACTTTAAAGCTAAAAGAGAATGTGAGTAGTTCAAGAAAAGAATAAAAATTCCATTATGAGGGATGCCAGGATCCTGCCTGTCACAGAACTTGACTCTGAGGGGTTAAATGGTGAAGACCTGCTGGAGGAGCCTTGCAGCTCAAGTCAGCAGGCAGCTGGGTCTGATGACTCAGCTGAAAACATATCTTCTCCCCCTAAAAGAGCTTTGAGCAGGATTCTGCAAAGACGTGCTACCAGGAGAGCTAGGGAAAGGGTCTTTGATGCGAGATGGGGAATCAGGTCAGGAAGCCCTGAGTACTAGCAGGAGCCTTTCCAGAAGTAAGGGTGTGTTCCCTGTTTTGAGATAAACCTGGTAAGCTCACCTTGAGCTCTCTGTGGGAGCAACGCTTCATTTGAACTTGCAACCACATTCCTGTCTGTGACCTTGGCTCTGTTTCCTGATTTTGGACTGGCTTCCTGGACAACGGCTTAATCTGTTCCCTTGGGTTTGGCATCTGGTTTCCGTGAGATATTCTGGTTTGACTTGGACTGTTAATTGCTTGGAGTTAGATTCTGTTATTTATCTGGCACTTGATTGTTGGCAAAGGACTTGAACTTGCCTGGCTTTCCACTAAAGATCTTGGCAAAGAACTGAACCCTGTTTGTGTGCGTGCTCTGTGTGCGGGGCTTGACAAGGGATGATACTAACATTGAAAACACTGGTGTATTTATGAAGTCAGTCAATGCAACCATGTACGGTGGACCATCTAAATGTTATGAGGGATGGAAACTAACATTGAAAACATAGTTATAACAAAGTTATAACTTATAAGTGGTTATAAACACAAAGTCTGTGTAATCATGTATATTGTTCATATAAAGACACATTGTTCATATAAAGACGCATAATAGGTAGTCCATCATTCAGGGAAAGGTTGCATGAAGAGAAAGGTCTTTGCCTGTTTCCGGAAAGACAGCAGAGATGGGACCTGGCCTCCAGTTGGAGGGAGTTCCAGAGTCTGGGCGCAACAAATGAGAAGGCCCTTTCATGTGTTCCCAGGAGATGTACCTGTGAGGGTTGCAGGATGGATAGAAAGGCCTCTCCTGATTACCTTAGTACCTGAGCTGGTTCGTACTGTGAGATTCGATCTTTGAGGTAGCTAGGACCCAGGTTGCACAGTGCTTTGTAGGTTAAGATCACTGCTTTGAATTGTGCCTGATAGCTGATTGGCAGCCAGTAGAACTGCTTTAGTAGGGTTGTGATGTGATCTCTGTAAACTGCCCCAGTCAGCAATCTTGCTGCTGCATTTTGGACTGGTTGAAGTTTTTTTTTGAGAGTTTTCATTTGTAGTCCCATGTAGAGCATGTTACAGCTGTCTAGTTGGGACGTTACTAGGGCATGTGTCACCATGGCCAGAGCTGGCTTCTTAAGAAATGAGTGTAACTGGTGTACTAGCCTTAATTGTGCAAATGCGCTCCTGGCCACCACTGTGACCTGGGAATCTAGGTTCAAGGAAGAGTCCAGGAGCACCCCTTAGCTGCGTACCTGTTTTTTCAATTGGAAGGTGATCCCATCCAGTACAGGTTGCATCCCTATCCCCTTTTCTCTCTTTTAATTGACCAGAAGCACCTCTGTCTTGTCTGGGATTAGTTTCAATTTATTCATCCTTATCCAGTTCATTACAGCAGCTAAACACTCATATAGAGTGGAAATAGCAGCTCCCTCCGGAGGTGACAAGAGGTAGAGGTCGGGGTCATTGGCATACTGGTGGCACTTAACCCCAAAACTCTTGATAATCTTGCCCAGTGGTTTCATATAAATGTTAAATAACATAGGAGCAAAACAGTACCCTGAGGGACTCCATGTTCAGCGGCCATGGTGCTGAACATGAACTACCTAACATTATTTTCCACGTTCCCTCCTGCAGGAAGGACTGGCCCCCTTTAATGCAGTTCCCCCAATTCCCCTTTCAGAGAGACGAGTCCAGAGGATGCTGTGGTCTGTAGTGTCAAAGCACACTTCCTAAAGTTCTTTGTGAAGTGTTATTTTGGTGTGCCAGTACTGGTTACCTACAGGGCAGAAAGGAGATAAGAATCCAAGCAGGTGGTACAGTCAGAGCACCATCTTATACAAGTCTCTCTTTTCCCCCCCTTATCCTTAGTGGGATGGGGGCTTCCATTTTCCCCCTTCCTCTGTGTGCGGGGGGGGGGCTTTAAAAACTCACAAATTTCCCCATCTGTGGAATTGAATGAGAGGAAAGTAAGCTGCAACAGCAGTGGTGTAGTTCTCTCTTATTCTGGGGCAGGTTGGAGGAATGAGAGGTTTCTTAATTCTGCAGTTCCAAAGTCTCTCCTAGTACACCCCTTAATTTTGTCCTTTTTGACAAAGGAGCTCTGACCTTCCTGCTGCTAGACAAATGAGGAACACGCATGCAATTTTGCACTCAGAACAGTCAACTCTGCTGCTATGGATAAACAGTGAGCCAGATTTGTTTTTGGAAGCTAGTTCTGGAAAAGCCAAGAGTTCATTGAAGGTTGTGCATCCTTCATGAAAGGACAGGAAACTCACAGGAAGCCCGGTGCATTAACCAGGACATTTTAATTTCTGTTTTACCCAGAGAAAGACAGCTGTATCCCTACTTGCAATGGAATGTGACATCTTGCATTCATTTGCCATGTTTCATCTAGCAGTAAGCACACCACTTCTTTCATGCAGTTATATTGGCAGCAGTCACTTCGTTCTTTAGAGCTAGAAATCATGGCTGGTGTCAGCTCAGGATGAAGTCTCACATTATAAGAATAGGCAGTACAGGTACAGAATGTCTTCTTTGCTGTCAATGGATCTGACAGTGTACCATCATTCTTTCTTCTGTTATCTCATCTTGTTCACCTCCCTCTCTTTCCTAACTTCCATTTCTTTTCTTGTTCTTCACTTACTGGACTCCCTGCCTTTAGGACTCGGTGCTATGATGCTGTACATATAAGAAATCATTCTTTGGTGCTTTTGAAAATGGAACAGGATCTTCAGACAGGCCAGAATGCTGCAGCTCACTTCCTGATTTGTTGTGAGGAAAAAGGAATGGAAGCAGTCAAACGTGTATCGGTTGTTTTGCCTTCTTTTTAGCTCCCCAAAATTCAGTACACAACTTAATCTTCAATGTTAGAAAATGCATATTTCAGACAGCATGCTCTCTTTCATGAATCCTCTTGTGTGTCCAGATCAGAAGCAAAAGTGCAAGGTTAAAAACATGGGCTCAAATGCAATTGCTGTTTTCCACTGATTTGTTGACTCCCCTTGGAACGAGGATCCAAAATGTAAATATAAATTTTACTATTCAGCAAGTCTACCATGGTTAGGACTACCAGTTGGATTCAGGTGGTGGTCCGCATATGAGTAGTATCTAGAGATGGGCATGGAATAAATTTTTATCATTTTGTTTTTCATTTTTCATTTCATTCCAGAATGAAATGAAGAACAAAGTGCCCCCTTTTTAAAAAATGAAATAAAATGAAACAGAAATTTTTGTTTTGTTCCATTTTGTTTTTGTTTCTTATTTATTTTGACATGCGCTGATCTTGGCACTTGTCAAAATAAATAATAAAAATAAGCACTGATCAGCAAGCTCCATGGGCCAGCTGGTCAACATCAGGTTTAAAAAAGTGCTGATTGGCCCACAAATCAGCTGGTCGGTGTGAGGTTTTTTTTGTTGTTTTTTTTTAAAGTGCCAACAGGCCCATGGGCCAGCTGGTCAGCACAAGTTATTTTAAAAAAGCACTGACCAGCCGGCGGGCCAACTGGTCAGCACAAGATTTTTTTTTAAAGTGCTGATTGACCCGTGGGCTAGCTGGTCGGCACAAGGTGTTTTTAAAAAAAAAGCCATGCCAACCGGTAACTGGAAATTAACAGGATTTTTGCCAATGATTAAATTAGTCTGACTTTTGTATAGAGCTTGATGTTTTAACTATAGGTTCCATCTGATTGTCAATTACTTTGTAATGAGATGGAAGCAATGTCTCAATAAGTAATGAAATATCAGTATCATATTATACAAGTCTCTTTCTTTCCTTATCCTTAGTTCCAAATGAAACGAAAAACAAAAACAAAATGAAAAATGAAATGAAACACCATCTTGGAGTTTCGGGCCCATCTCTAGCAGTATCCCCAGTTTTATATACTGTTTCTCTTCTTGGGGATTAGGGATCTGCACCCTTTGAAGGAGGGAGGTAAGATGAATAAGAA
This sequence comes from Phrynocephalus guinanensis, assembly GCA_037367245.1. Taxonomy (NCBI): domain Eukaryota; kingdom Metazoa; phylum Chordata; class Lepidosauria; order Squamata; family Agamidae; genus Phrynocephalus; species Phrynocephalus guinanensis. The sequence continues at coordinate 45,231,374 of CM074735.1, read as the reverse complement.
TATACTGAGACACCTGAATCTGTAGTCTTATGAAGTTGGATACCTTCCTAAATATAAATGTCAGGGCTGTGTTTCCACTGACTGATAATGGGTCTCAGTCATTTTAATGCTTGCATTAGATTCTTTCTCTGATAATGGGTAAAAATCTACCATGGTCTATAGTAGGCCCATTGAATTTAAAGGGATTTGGTGAATCAACTCTAACTTCTATTAATCCAAATAGGCCTACTCTGAGATTTACTATGTTAAAGTAGATCATAGTTAGAGTAGGCCTATTTGAATCGGAGCTTGCAGAGGAGTTGACTAAATCACAATTGATCCTGTGCACTGACACTAATGTGATTTATTACACGAAGCTACAGGATTTCAGCAAATGGTTCTGATATAGCCAGTTACTGGTACACAGGATGTCACGCCGAGCACCAGGGCCTGATGATGAATTAACCACCCTGTTCTACCACCAGAATGTATTGCTTAGGAGAAGTCACTGTATGAATTTGGAACATAACACCATTTTATCTGTCTCCTCTCTGAAGATGCTGTTCTGGTTTACCTGCGAGATCTGTGTCTAAAAGCTGATTCAAAATCTCATCTATAAAAAAGGGTATATCATTAAAGGGGAAAAAACATAATTTTCCAAACTGGGGTTCCAAGACTGTGGGATGGTTTGCCAGTGCACTTCTCTTCTAGTTTTCAAGGAGCAATCTGAGGCACATGTCCAACTGGCATTGGAAGATATATGTTGATGTTTGAGAAACTAGATATCAGCAGTTGTATTTGCCATTGTGCCTTGTAGGAGAACCACCGACCATTGTGATCTTAGGTATACATTCCCCGAATCTACCCACAAGAGGGGAATGGTAATCACTTTTGTGCCTAGGAAACCCTAATAAAGGTTGCCATAAGACTGGACAGCATTAATTAATGGATTATTTTAAGCACCCACTGTTTAAATAGGTTTCCTGCTTGATTAATATCATAATTTGCATTTATATGTTTTAATAATTTAATTTTTGAACGTTCTGTTGTCAAATATAAACAGACATACCAAATCACTGTAGTAATGAGGTCCCTAGTTTAACAAGAGATACTGATCTCTCATTACTTATTGAGACATTGCTTCCATCTCATTACAGAGTAATTGACAATCAGGTGGAACCTGGAGTTAAAAAGTCAAGCTCTATAGAAAAATCAGACTAATTTAATCATTGGCAAAAATCCTGTTAATTTCCAGTTGCCCGTGTAAAGCAATTGGTGTACATCTCAATGGCACATTGTTTCAGGTTAAGACGTTGCACCAGTATTTGCCCCTGCGTTGCACAACTTGGTGTGCATTAGGAAATGCCTCTGCTGAGGTCTCAGCTTGTGTCAGTTCAACTGAGAAAGGAGACAAAAGGAATGAAGCAAGACTCCTTGGAAATTGACTAAAATCCCAATCTTAACTTTTTTTCTTGCCTGAAATTTGTAAGCAATATATATTTAGAAGCATCCAGAGATCCTGGTAGCCTATGTAAAAGGGAAAACATTTCTCTCCTTCCCCCATCCGCATGTAAGGAAAATGCTCAGGTTAGGAGAACATGGAGAAGGCAGAGGGAATGGGGTACTTTTTTCACTGACCCCATCAAGCCCAGAGACTGGTTTTAGTACAGCGTCCCAACCCTATTTCTTTGCAGTGGGGATGTATTACAGGACTGTTTCAGGGCCCAGTGGTGCTTATGAGTTCTTTTCCAGGAACAAACTGTTTATAGTGTTTGAAAGGTCTGGGAGGCTATAGCATAGGACTCTTTCTTGAAAAACGCAGATGCTTAAATATTGATTATCGTGCCTTCATAAACACCACATCCATAAACCATTTCCATCCTATTGAACATTCAGTGACTTATGTGCCAGTGGAGTACGTAAGTCTTAAACTAGTGTTTTTATTTTATCCACTCTCTCATCCTAGCACTAGAGGTTGTTTTAACAATGGACATGGAAGCTAATTCAGGTTTGAGTTACAAAATTATGGCTACGCATTAATTGATTAATTAATTCAATTTATATACTGCCCATCCGACAGCAAGTCACTCTGGGCAGTTCACAGTAGAAATGACCCTATTTTGAGGTGCATATTGTGTATATTTTATGAATTTTCTTCCAAGAAAATCCTGGTTATTTATTTCTCCTGCCACCATATCTGTCTTATGTAAAGGTATCTGGTTTACAGGAAGAGAGAAAGATTGAGAGAGGAGGGCACATGTACATAAATATCCCTTTTATCTGTATGGTTTATTCACTGACAGATTATATAGCATTGTTGGAAAGGTAGTACTCTTCTGTTATGTTGATGCCATTCAGTTGTGGGTATTGTTTTGTTTGCTGCAATGTCAATGTTTTGTTTATGAAATCTCTCTGCTCTGCTACAAGTCATTTGAGTCAAAAAGGAATACCCCCCCCCCCCGAAGCATTTAGAAAATGCTGTGACAGGGCTACTTTTGTTAGTTTAGCTCAAGACTATCAACAATTGTTCATTGCATTCTTAAACATATTGCCTCTTCATGTTTATTGTACGTTTCCATAAGCAAGCAACCTGCCAACCTTTCCACTGTTTGAGGCTTATGTTGATATGATGTTTCAAAAGTCATCTTTTGTGACTATTAATATTGGCTTAAACCCTGTTGCTTTGTGCAAGGACTTCTGTATCATTCTCTCTGACCCTAGTCAGTAAAAAAAGAGTTCCCACTGCAGTTCTCAAGGGTACATGTGCACACTGTATTCTTGTATGCATACTTGTATAAACACACGCACACGCACACGCACACGTGCGCGCGCACACACACACACACACACACACACACACACACACACACACACACACACACACACACAGAGAGAGAGAGAGAGATGAGAGAGAGATGAGAACCATGGCAGGGACTCTTTTCATTGCTGGTTAGGAATGAACTGAATGATATAAAAATTCGTAATGTGGGCAACAGGATTTCAGCTACTGAGTCAATGTGACACATAAATAAAATATTAAAAATACACATTGGCAATATTAAATATTGAAGATATTGGATTAACTATCTGATAGCATAGGCATATGCTATCGGCCTCTGACCCAAGCCCCTGAGGGAGACTGGCAGTTGGAGAATGTTGTAAAGGAGGCATCCAAGAAGGGAAGCCTGGTTATAATGGGGGACTTTAAGTACCCTCACAGAGACTGGGTGAACTGTTGTTTACCACATGATAAAGAGATAAAGTTCCTAGATATGCTAAATGATTGTTCCCTGGAACAGATGGTTTAAGACCCAACTAGAGGTATAAGAATCCTTGACTTGATCCTGAGTAATACACAGGATTTGGTGCAAAATGTTAATGCCACTGACCCAATAGGGAACAGTGAAGACAACACAGTTACTTTTAACTTAATCATACACTGCCAATCACTGATAAAATCTAACACAGAGATCTTAAACTTTCAAAAAGAAAATTTCCCAAAGATGAGGAAACTAGTAAAAAAGAAGGTGGAAGTGAAAATTGAGAGTCCAAACACTCAAAGAGGCATGGAGTCTGCTCACAAAAACAATAGCAGAGGCCCTATTGGAATGCATACCCAAAAGGAAAAAGGCCACTGCAAGGTCCAAGAGGACTCCTATGTGGCTTACAGGAGCTGTTTGGGAAGTGATCAAAAGCAAGAAAATCTAATTTAGAAGGAAGGCTTGTCCAAATGAGGACTACAGGAAGAAACAAAAATTCTGGCAGAACAAATGCAAGGCAACAGTCAGAAAAGCAAAGGAAGACTTTGAGGAGCGTATAGCTAAAAACACTCAAAGTAATAACCAGGAGTTCTTTAAGTACATTAGAATTAAAAACCCAACTAGGAAAGGCCATTGGACCATTAGACAACAATGGAAGGCAAGATATTATTAAAGAGGAATCAGGAATTGCAGAGAGACTCAATGAATTCTTTGCTTCAGTATTCACTGAAGACAGAGACCACATGCCCCAAACAGAACCCAACTTCGTAGGGAGAGAAACCGAAGAATTAAGCCAGATAGGAATAACCAGGGAGGAGGTCCTTTCATGTCTTGTTAATAGAGATGGGCACGACTAGGGAAAATGACGTTTTTGAGTTGTCGTGTGTCGGAGGCAGTCCGTTTCGGCTCATTTCCGTTTTTCGCAAAATTTCACAAAAATTAGTTGGTTTGTTTTTTCGTTTTTTCGTTGTTGTTAGTACTGGTTTGGGGGGGTAGCGGGCTCCTGGAGGGAGCTGCAGGAGTCAGCCAGAGCCACAAGTGACGGACTGGCAGAATCTTTGCACCCGCTGTGTCTCACGTACTTGCATGTAGTGCAATGCAAGTAGATCTGGCTTAGGGTTAAGACGGGTTAGTGCAAGGGCTAGGGTTAGGCTAGTTACGGGTGAGGTTAGGGTGAGTATTGGGGTGCACCTCTGGGTGCCTCTCTGACCCACTTAGAAGGACAGTGTACTGGCGTATGGGTTAGGCTTAGGGTTCGGGTTTGGGCTACGATTAGTGGGCTGTTTATGCCCGATTGGCACATCCCAGAAGTCTCTGTGGTCAACCTGGCCAAGTGGCCATGCAATTGGTGGAAAATTTGCATGGTCTACTCCCATGGGCGAGCCCATCATTGCAAATGTGCAGGTGTAAAAAAATAAAATAAAATAAAATAAAATAAAATCAACGGAGACTTTTTTTGCAAGAAAAACCCACTGCTGCTACTGTAAAAATTCAAGCATTTAAAATAGCTAATTTTCGCATGTTTCTGTGGTGCTTTGGTGGGGTTTTGGGCAACGATTTCAAAAAAAATATTGCGGTCGCCATTTTGGATCCCCCCCACCGCATGGCAAATGGATGCGCCCTCCCAGCCTGGTACAGTCAGCAAAACCTGGCCATGCGATTGGTGGAATGGCTCCAAAACTTTGCATGGTCCACTCCCATGGGCGAATGCGCAGGTGTAAAAAAATAAAATAAAATAAAATAAAATAAAATAAAATAAAATAAAATCAACGGAGACTTTTTTTTGCAAGAAAAACCCACTGCTGCTACTGTAAAAATTCAAGCATTTAAAATAGCTAATTTTCGCATGTTTCTGTGGTGCTTTGGTGGGGTTTTGGGCAACAATTTCAAAAAAAATATTGCAGTCGCCATTTTGGATCCCCCGCACTGCATGGCAATTGGATGCGCCGTCCCAGCCTGGTACCAGCAGCGGAGCAGTAGCAATAGCCAAGGAGAGGGGGGCGGGGAAACCCCCCCCCAAATAAAACACCCTTCTGGCCTGGTAGGTGCCCTCAGACAGTTTTCGCCTACTTTTAGGGCCGGGAATCGGTTTTTTTTTTAACTTTTAAAAACTTTTTTCTGTGCCGCTTGGCATTGCGCGATCGCCGCAATGCAAGTAACGAGCACGACAAATCAGACCAAATTGTTCGTTCGTCGGTTCGAGCTCGAATTCTGGTGGAGTAATTCCCGTTACCGTTTCCGTAGAGTAACGGATACGAGTAACGGAAACGGAAACGGGAATACCGCTAAGTCGTGCCCATCTCTACTTGTTAAACTAAATGTCTTGTTAAACTAAATGCTAACAAATCACCAGGACCAGATGGCATCCATCTCAAGGAAATTAAAGATGAAATTGTTGAACTCTCTGCAACAAATCAGGAAAGGGATCTTGGTGTCCTGGCGGACAGCTCAATGAAGGTGTCAACACAGTGTGCCGCAGCAGTGAAAAAAAGCAAACTGAATGCTAGGAATCATTATGAAGGGTAAAGAAAATAAGTCAGCAAGTGTCATTTTGCCTCTTTATAAATCTATGGTGAGGCCCCATCTGGAGTACTGTGTACAGTTCTGGTCAACATACCTCCAGAAGGATATTATGGAAATGGAAAAATTGCAGAACAAGGCAACCAGGATGTTTCGGGGACTGGAACACCTTCTTTACCATCTGAGGCTGCAACAGCTGGGCCTCTTCACTCTTGAATGACAGCACCTAAGAAGTGACCTGATATACTGTATGTTTATAAAATCATACACGGTGTGGACAAAATCATACATGGTGTGGACAAAATAGATAAGGAAAAATGTGTTTTCTCTCTCGCGCAACACTAGAACTGGAGGGCACTCCATGAAACATTTGTGTGCTAGATGTCAAACAAATAAGAAAAAGTACTTTTTCACCAGAGGATCACTGGTCTATGAAACTCCTTGCCAGAGGAATTGGTGACAGATGTCAACCTTGACAGCTTTAAGAAAGGATTATACAAGTTCATGGAGAAGAAGGGTATCAATGGCTATCATTATGGATTCCTAAGGACAACCTTTGGGTTGGAGAGATAGGCAGGATATCTCTCAATACCATTTGTGGGAAATCATAAGCAGGTGAAGACATTTGCTTGGGAATACCCTGAAGCAAATGGTTAGCCACTGTGTGAGACAGAATGCTGGACTGGATGGGCTGTGGCCTGTTCCAGCAAGGCTGTTCTTATGTTAACCAGCAGTGTTGTTTGTCACAGCTTCATTGGTAAAAGAGGTTGATGAGTAAAACATGCACAGAATGTCTTTACTTCCTCTTCCAGAGCTCTGCAGTTGGCTGTTTCTTGAGGTGCCATCTGTTCTGTTCCAGAAAAACCAGGCTTCCCTTATCCTGTGCTTTTAAGATTTCTCCTTTACTGTATGTGAAAATGGTTTCTAGGAAATAATTGCCTTCCTTCACATGGACTGAAAAAAATTAAGGTGAAAAGACACAGATACACATATCACACCTGCCATTTGATATATGACACAGGTAGTTTTTATTAGAGATGGGCATGAAATGAACTTTTTTCGTTTCTGTTAGTTGTTATTCATTTCATTACATAACGAAACGAATAACGAACACTGCGATGACATTGGAATGAACCGAACAGAACCACGAAATTAGGTTCATTACGTTTCGTTTTTTCGTTAATGGCAACGCACAATGAAATGAGCTGTTTTAAATGTTAAAAAACGCCCTGGACATCCATAAAAATGCAGCGATAATTATATATACTGTCTGATAATACCTACCGGGGGGGTTTGGGGTCCTTAAAATGTTTGTTTTTGTCTTCTCCCATCGCAATGTATTTTTCTTTTCCCTTTAAGGATGATAAAATGGCTGTCTCAACCAATAGGATGCCCAGGTTGCAGACTGGGCAGGTCTGGCAGCCACAGAGGACATAAAAAGCTCTGGCAGCCCCCGTCCTCCTTGCAGTCTCTGGTGGGAGTTAGGGTGGGATTGCTGTCTCTGCGACTCATTATTTTCACTTTAGGCCAGCCAGGCAGATGTGTGTATCTGTGTTCCAGCTGGCTGCAGCCTGGCTCTTAGGGGAGAGAAAGAAGAGATTTCTCTCTAGCTTCAGTCCTGCAGCCTCCCTGTGTGCGTGCATGCATACCTCTCGGTGAGTACCCTCCCCTGCCCCGCAGTGCAGTCTTTCTGCGGCTGCCTTGCACCCTGGGCAATGCCCGCCGCTGCCTTTGCAGCCTCCCAGCGTCTGTGTCTCTGCCAGCATAATTTTTTTTTAGTTTTTTTCCCTCTGGTCTGGGGCGTTGGGGGATGCCCACGCACGGAAATGCTTTAAAAATTGCGCAAAAAGCGGGTAAAAATGAATAACGAAAAACGAATAAATGAAAACAATTTTTTTCAAAAATTCACGAAAAATGAAAATGGACCAAAACGGACCCCCTCAACGAAAAATGAAAAACCGAAACACCATTTTTTTCGATTCGTACCCATCTCTAGTTATCATAAGATTGGCTTTGTCACATAAGAAGTACTGTATAGGGCAAGCTGAAAGACAACCAAGTCTAAGGCTTGTACCACCCTAACAAATACTTGCAAGGGTATCCATTGAGGTGTGAAGCTTTTTACGGGTGACCTTGGCTATGTCTGTTATAGTACCTTCTGACTGTTACTGTAAGGAGACATAAGCTAAGAATGTTAATATTTTTAAAACCATTTGGAATATTGAGAAAAGGGACCTGTGGGATCTTACGTTACTCTAAATACTTTATACTTCCAGCAAACACACATAGAGCAAGAGAGAGGAAGAACATGACACTGCTGGTTTTGGACAATTCAAATATGGTTTGTGAAGAAGGAAATGGGAGCCTGTGATTTAAGGGTAGCTTGGGGGAGGTAAAATGCCATATATTTTGAGGTAAGGGGGAAAAGTATACAATTGGAGCAAGTACCCTTATATCTCAGTAAACAAAAATGGAATTGTAGCAAAACCAGTGTCGTAACTCCTTGAAGGTATACAAAAGCAACCTCTAGATGTTTTAGATTTCCACTATTTCTATCCAGTATGGGTGTTAGGAGACAACTAAAAACCTGGTTGTTTTCTCAAGACTTCCAATAGCTTGCCTCTAATTAAGTAATTTTATGTATCTCTTCTGTTGCCTTCCTGTCATTAATTTTACTTTTTTTTCTTTAGCAGTTCTTATTATCTATATTTGGAACACCTTTTTTCCACTGTTGTTGTTGTTGTTGTTGTAGATGATGATCATAATGATTGATGACTGTATGTCCTTCTGTTTGCCACCTAGAGTAGTTGCCTAGCTACTAGTTTGGCAGAATATAAATGTACAGTAATAACTTGGTTCATGAGCATAATTTGTTCTGTAAAGAAAATATTCAATCACTATTTTGAAGAAGTGACTCTTTTAAATTGGAGATCTGTATGTGTAGGGTCTTAAAATCATCCTACACAATTTCCAGGTAGATACTGCAAACTGAGAAAAGTCTCATTTGCAAAGAAGCAAGGCTAGGCATGCGGAACTTCCTGCAAACAAAGAAAACAATGAAGACCTAGGTGAGCCCATTCAAAAGAAAGCTAGACAGCCACCTGTCAGATATACAGTAATACCTTGATTTGTGAGCATAATTTGCTCCAGAAGTATGCCTGCAAACCAAAGCACTCATATATCAAAGAAATAATGGGAACTCAGGTGATTTGTTCTGGGGCCCCACAGGACCACATATTGTACACATAAAGTGCCAAAACTCACAAAAGAAGTTGGCTAGAAGTCCACATCCACACCATAGTTTAGGTACATGGCTGTGGAATGGTCTCTGCTTGGGATTAACAACTGGATTTTACTCTGTTTTTAATGGGACAACAATAAAGTGTAATTTGTAGCCATATACATACTTGACTAGCTGCCCTTTGGGTAGAAATTGTTTGAAAAATAAGAAAAGATGTTGAAAACAAATTAAATATAAGTATAAATATTAATATAAAGAAAAATAAAATAAAACCCTAACATGCACTCACCTTTGAAAACGTTCATGGCTGGTGCAAAGGAGACCTCCCTTCCTCTCTCCTCCCTTTGCTTTTGAGGCCTGCCTGAGATGGAATGTTCTAGACCAGGCATGTCCAAAGTCTGGCCTGGGGGCCAAATATGGCCTGATTTTGAGTGGCCCTCAGCCTCTTCCCCCTGCTGGGTCAGCCTGTCACTCATCCCCACCGGCCAGGCCTTCCCTGTGCTGGCTAGAGACGTCAGCTTGTGGTATTATGGTTTGCCTGCCCTCCCTGCCTCTGTCCATCCTCTTGACCACCTGTCTTACCTACCCGCTCCTGGCTCCATTGCTGCAGCATCTTCCCCACCTCCTTGCGAGGGAGGGGAGCCTGTGCGAGCAGTGGTGCATCTTGGGTGCACGTGAGCCGATTCCCAGGCCATGCAACAGCTGTCGGGCCTTTGGGTGCCTTGAAACACCCAAGGGCCCAGCAGTTGGAGACCACACCCTTTCTTTCCCCCTTCAGGCTGAATGGTCAGCCCACACACATTTTCACCTCACCAAATCTGTCCCTCCTTGCAAAAAGTTTGGACACCCCTGTTCTAGACAATCACCCACAATTCATGGGTGGGGGGCGGGAAGAGAACCACCACTTGCTCACCTGTAATCATGTGATCTGCTCTAGTGTTCATCTTATAAAACATTGTTCGTTGATCAAGGCAAAATAGAGAATAAATGTTTGTTCATTTTGCACTTGTAAACCAAGGTTTTACTGTAAATAAACAAATAAATAAATAAAGACAGATAGACAGACAGACAGACATCTTACGTATTCCAATTTAGAAGGTCTGAATGATGATTGACTTTATCAGATACATTTTGCAATTGTTCACTTGTCTATAAAAATATATGACATTAAAATATTTTTAATATGTTACAGGATTATATTAATTGTTCTGCAGTAGACGGACATGGCTGCTTATGTCTTCAACATACATAAGAGTTGATTCATTAGATGATTCATATTATTTATTTGCTTTTTTGCATGTTACCTGCTGATGGTGTGTGAAAAGAACTGTGCTGCCATTGTTGCTAGGTTTTTTATGGTCAATCATGGAATCCCCCTGAGGAGGCTCTCTAGATTGGGGATTGGGGGTCAGGTCTTGACTTGGTTTCACTCCTTCCCGGAGGACTGTCCCCAGTGAGTGCAGCTTGATGAGATGGGCTACATCCTGTTCCAACTTCTCAATTGTGGAGTTCCTCAGGGGTTGATCATCTCACCAATACTATATAACATTTGCATGAGTCTGGTGGGTCAGGCCATCCAGGGATTTGGAACTTTGTACAGAGATTGCCTTGAGTGCTGCCTTGGGGCCATGCTGGACTGGATGAGGGAAAATAGACTGAGGCTGAATCTGGGCAAGATGGAGATCTTGTGGGTGGGGCATCTGGCTATTTGCAAACTGAGAACATCCCTCTGTTATTGTGTGTTGTTTTTTGGGAGGGTGAGGGTGTCTGTCTCCATGAAGGATGAGGTTTACAGCCTAGGTTGTTCTAGTGGAGGTCCAGGTGGCATCTGTGGTCTGGTCAGCCTATTTCTATATACAGTAACCCCCCGCCTATCTCGGGGATTAGGGACCCACCCGACCCGCGATGCTTGAAAATCCGCAATATGCAGAAGCGGGGTGGGGGGCGGGGTGGGGGGGGCAATCAGATCCCCATGCCGCCGCTGGCACACACCGGTCCAAGAAGTCTTGGGGAGGCATGCGCCAGCGGCAGCAGGGGGATCGGACCTCCTGCAGCCGCCCATTGTGCCACCCCGAGACTTCTCATCTGGAGCCGTCTCCATTGAAATGCATTGGCTCAATGCATTTCAATGGAGATTGCGGGGCAGCACCCAACGCCGCTGTCCTGCGCTTTTCTGACAAGCCTCGGGCTGCGCAGGAGGGCGGTGTGGGTGATCGCATTGCCCCCTGCCGCCCCGTGTGGTCCGAGGCTTCTCGGAGGAGTGGGGGGTGGTGCGGGGCGATGCGATTGCCCCCCGCCCCTCCTGCAGAGCCCCGAGACTTCTCGGAGGAGCCCAGGGTGGCGGTGTGGGGTGATGCGATTGCCCCAGTCGCTCCCCCAAGCGGCCCTGAGGCTTCTTGGAGGAGCTCGGGGTGGTGGCATGGGGCAATGCGATCACCCCCGCCACCTCCCAAGCAGCCCGAGGCTTCTCAAAGGAGCCCGAGGCAGTGGCACAGGGCAATGCGATTGCCCCCGCCACCCCCCGCACGGTCCCGAGTCTTCTCGGAGGAGTGCGGGGCCATGCGATCGCCCCCCCCCGCCCCCCCCCCATGGCCCAAGGCACAGGTACTGTGATCCCACAATATAGTGGGACCGCAGTACCTGAACCGCGAAATGGCAGGGGGTGACTGTATGGCGTATAGCCAGGCTGTATCTCTTTCTGGACACCAGGGGTCTCATCACCTTGGTCCATGCGCTGATAGTTTCAAGACTTGACTACTGTAATGACTCTCTACCTGTGAGGCTGGTGTGGAAGCTCCAACAGTTCCGGAATGCAGTGGCCTGGCTGATGTCTGGCTTGAAATGTAATGGCCACATGTTCCCCACACTGCCTGTGCTCCACTGGTTACTTGTTCGCTTCCACACCAGGTTCAAGTTATGACGTTGATATATAAAACTCTAAACAGTTTGAGACCTTCCAGCTTGACACAACGTGTTAGGCCATCAGATTTATCCCGTAGCACGTGGTCCTCTCAAACCGGGCAGCTAAGACAGGCAACCCCAAGGGAGGCATAGAAGGACAGAACAAAGATCTTGTGGCTAAATTTTGGCATCCCCTTTTTGTATTGGCAACATGGGCACAATATTGTGCAGAAATATTAGACCATTTCCTGGCAGTTGGAAACGTGAGTTCAAAAACACAATATTCACATCCATAAATTGGAATGCTTTTGAAAAACTGAACTTGTGTACAATGTTTAAATATTCCAGGCACAATCTAAAGAAACAAAATAAAACAAAGACAAAACATTTGGCACCTTAAAGACTAGCTATTATATTTTTAAATAAGCCTTCCTGGATCAAATCTACATATTTCTGCCTTGATTTTGCTTGAAATGCTTGCACAGATTAACAGAGCTACCTCTTCCAAAACTACAAGTTTTAAAGAAGCACCTTCGGGGCATTATTTGGCCACAGCTGCATCTCTTCTTATCAAACAAGTTGTATAAAAACCCAATAAATTCACACCTGATAAAAGATTATGTGGACTGCCAACATAATTGCCCATAAAATGAGGTGCATGCTTTTTGTCCTTGTCACAACCTTAAGCTATGCTCCATTGTCAGCAGTAATGAGAGGCTGTGATGCGTTCTTCCCCCTTTTTTTGTTCAGAGCATCATATACCAAACATATGTTTTATTGTTTCAAAATTAATGAATTAAATTTGCCATAGTTGGTCAGCTGTAATATTTCATGGGGTTATAATTTTTAATTTCTGGTGAGGTTTTGATGAAGCTTTAGAAATATTTATAGATCACCTTAAAAATCCAGAAAATCAAGGCCATAATGCTGAAGCAAAAAAGAATAGTATGCTAGTTATGTATAACCCCACAGCTAGTTAGGGCAGATGAGAAAAAATCCATCTTGTCTTCACATTCTTAGCGATCACAGCAGCAGTGATCAGAAACAAATCAAATCTCCTGAATGACATAAATATCCCAATCACTTCCAAAATAACTAGGGATACAGTTTTATTCCTCATCAGTTTCAGAATGGTTTTCCATGAAAAACTAGCTGTAGGGTAACTAAACTTTTAATATGTTTATAGTTAGCACACGGATCTCAGTCATGGGCTGATCCATAAGGATAAAAGTATAACAGAAGATAACCCATGTTGAATTAGTACCATCAAATTCACCTCCCTGGCAGTATTTCTTCTGATGGATTATCAGCTCATGTTTCCTTGCTTTTAAAAGATTCTAAAGTTTTGTAGATGGGTGGAGTTATAAATTTTATAAATAAATATTGAGCTGAATGGCCTAGTTATTGTTTAATAATTGAAATTTATTAGTGAAATTACAAATAAGAATGGACAGTGTGATTCAAAGTGTTATATGAGAACAAGCAGACGGTCACTACCTTCCAGTCTTGATTTCCAAGTAAAATGGAAACATTAATATTTATCATAAAATGAATGATTATTGCTTAGTAACCATTCTATTATTATATTATGGCTGAGGTTATGATTATTATGTGTCATCAAGTCACATCCGATTTACGGTGATCTACATGAAATTTTCAAGGTACCTAAAATGTTCAAGGAATGATTTTAGTGGCATGGAGACCACAAAAATCAAGTTTATGCTTTTCATTAAAAAGTTCTTGCTTTTATCTTGCTGGCTTTTCCATTATACAAAGTTAGGTAACTTGTCTTAACAAGCAGATTGATGGACACAGGATGGGTAGCAAAGGGTTAGATTGTATAAGATCAGTAGATCTGCTTATTGACACCAGAAGTCTGTCTAGTTCAGCATTCTGTTCACACAATGACCAGCTAATTGTCTATGGAAAATAGACAAGCAGGACATGAGAGTAACAGCATCCAATTAGATGCCCCCAAAGACATGCTGAACTGTTGAATTTAGTTGTAGTGCAGGGCAGCAGCTCACTTTCATGCAACTCTTATGTGTGTGTTGATGGCTTTTTGGGGTTTAAAAATCTTTTGGCCTTATACTAAATGACCAGCTGAAGGGAATTGTCCACTACAACAACATGGTGCCCTTCCTTGCTTGGTTGTTGTAGAGCAGGGGTCCTCAAAGTTTTCAAACAGTGGGCCAGTCCACCATGCCCCAGACACCACTGGGGGCCGGAGCACAGTCCAAAAAACAAAAGGCCAACATGGAAAAAAGGGTGAGGGAGGGGGGACCTTGCTGTAGCCCTCCCACTTTGAATGCCCCACTAGCCAGAATGCTAGATCAGCATGCTGATCATCTGGGCGGTAGTTGGGGGGAGTGGGAGAAGCCACATAGCCCACTGCTTTGAACTGCCTCAGTAATAGAAGCAGCTGTGGAGGTTGGCTTGCTCGCAAAGCAGGGGGTAGGTGGGGGGGTTGCAATTGGTCCCGGGAGCCGGATTCAGGACCTTGGGGACCGCATCCGGCCCCGGGGCCTTAGACTGAGGACCCCTGTTGTAGAGTCCAAATTTATATGAAAATATTAGTCACAGAATGCACATTGTTGTGAACTTACTTGTCTTTAGTCGCATTTGCCATTTTGCTGTCCACAATCCTGACACAGAGACATCCATTAGGATTATTCCATTTTTTGCCTAAGATTTCACCAGGCTGAATAATTGGATACCTGAACATTTTGCAGCACCAGGTGCTGCAAAAAACTAATGGACCCTGGGTTCCTAATTCATTTGCACATAAGAAGTTTCCTTTTATGCCATCATTAACTCCATCTGCTTCACTCACATAGATGAGTGCTTCCACACACCAAATAACACCCATACATGCATTGCTGCCTCAATAGTGTCATTCCATGGCTTACATTTTAATCTAATCTATGTCTACAAATATTATTTAAACCTCCTGTCAAAATGAAATGAGAATTCCACACTTTCTGTGACATCAGCACACTTTTACAGAGGGATGGGGCGAAGTCTGTATCTTTTAGATTATGATCACAAATTATTGCATATTACTAAATCAAAATTATCTTGAATTTACTTTCACTTCACCAAACCAAGTCTTCCTTCCTTCCTTCCTTCCTTCCTTCCTTTATTTACTTATTTACTTATTTATTTGACTTTTATACCACCCATCTAGACCTAGGGCTACAATTAAACAAAGGAATACATTTTAAAAACCAAAATACAAGGTACATAATCAAATAAAATATACATAAATCAACAACAAAAAACTAAAATGAAGCTTCCTTCCTAGGCTTTGCCCATAGTCTTTTCAAGCACAAGCAGGGTGCCTTTAAGAGAGAGAGAGTGAGAGTGAGAGAGAGAGAGAGATAGAGATATTGTGCTCCCAGATCCTGTCAGTCCTCTGCTGTGTGCCCTGAGGCAGCTGCTTGCAAATTTTGAGGCTCAGCTCTCCTGATGCCTTTATGTATTTTAAGTCTCCCCACCACCACCACCTCTAGACTTCATAAGAGTAAATCCCTCCCTTTGTGTCCCTTCAAGGGTATAGCTCCTGGCTGAAATTCAAAAGTTTCCTACTTAAAACTGTCAGGATCCAGGGATGGTGTATGTCATTAAGTTTTCATAAGTGAACTCACTTCTTATCAATATGTCATATGTGAAATGGTTTTGAAACGTCAGTGGGCTTAGGGGATGCTGCCTAAGCATTAATGATGGAAGAATACAGGTATATGAAAATGGCAGTAATGTAAAAGTACCTATGCAGAGAGATGAAAATTTCATCACAAATGTGTAAAGAACATTCAGGAGCCCCTTCCCTGTGGACAGGAATGCTGGCAATAATGAACTAGTCTAAGAAGTCTTATCCTGTCATTTCACCAAAGTCATAAGAACATATGAACTTAAGAAGAGCCATGCTGAATCATGCCAAAGGCCCATCTAGTACAGTTTCCTCTATCTCACAGTGGCCCCACCAAATGCATCTGGGGAGCAAATGCATCTCTTCTGCACCTTTTCCAATTCCACTATGTCTGTTTTTGAAATGCAGTGACCAGAACTGTACACAATACTCCAGGTGTGTCTAAAAGTAACTGATTTTAGAAGTAGTGAAACCTGTTAGCTAGAGATGAGCATGAAATGAACTTTTAGTTCGTTTCATTATTCGTTTCAGTTCATTTTGTTATTCGTTATTCATTTCATTATGTAACAAAATGAATAACAAATCCCAGTGTGGATTTAGAACGAAACAAACCAAACCGAAAAACATTGGTTCGTTTCTGTTCGTTTTGTTAATGGCAGCACCGGAGAGGCCTCCTACTTGGTGCTGGTCATTTCTGGATAGAGGTCCAGTCTTCCTGGCTGCAGCAGGGGTGACCAGAAAAAAAAAGACAACCGGCTCGCACTACAGCTGTAGCAAGGGCCACAGGGTCAGCAGTTAAAAAATACAATATAAATAAATAAATAAATAAATAAATAAATAAATAAATAAATAAATAAATAAATAAAATGGAGTGCCGACCCAGCCCCAGGGGTGGCTGCATTGGCACCCTAAAATAAAGAAAAAAGATATAAAAAAAATAAAACCAGCCCCGACCCAGCCCCAAGGGCCATGCAGTTGGCGCTTGAGAAAACAACAACAACAACAACAACAACAACAACAACAACAACAACAACAACCACAACAACAACAACCACAACCAAACATCCAATCCAGCATATGGGCCCGGTACCAGCCCACAAGCACTGGACAAAAAAATTAAAGGTGACCGGCGCGCAGTACAGCTGTAGTGCGGGCCACGTGGTTGGCAGTAAAAAAATAATCAATAGAAATAAAATAAAATTTTAAAAAGGAGCACTGACCCGGCCCCAGTGGTGACCGGGTTTGTTCCCCAAAATAAATAAAAAATTATAAAAAATAAAAATAGCACCACACACATTTTGCCCTCTTAACCCTTGACTGTGCAATTTTCTCAGCAGCCTTTAATTAGGGACTGTGTCAAACGCCTTCTGAAAATCAAGATAGACAATATCCACTGGTTCACCCAAATCCACATGCCTTTTGACCTTCTCAAAGAATTCTAAAAGGTTTGACAGAAAAGACTTACCCTTACAGAAACCATGCTTATTTTCTCTCAGCAAAGCTTGATCTTCAATGTGTTTCAAGATTTTCTCTTGGATGAGGCTTTCCACCATCTTCCCTGGGACAAAGGCCAACCTGCTTGTAGTTTCCCAAGTCCCCCCTCCTTCCTTTTTTTAAAAAAAAATGGTGTGACATCTGCTATCCTCCAGTCCTCCAGTACTGTGACTGTTTTAAGAGACAAGTTGCATATTACCGTTAAGAGATCTGTAATTTCATTTCTCAGTTCCTTAATAACCCTTGGGTGGATGCTATCTGGGCCCGGTGACTTGTTGATCTTCAATTTATCAATTAAACCTAAAACATCCTCTCTTTTAACTTGTATTTGATTTAATTCTTTAGTCAAGAGGGGCTGTTCAGGCAATGGAATCTGCCCAAGGTCTTCTGTTGTGAAGAGAGATGTAAAGAACTCATTTAATTTTTCAGCAATTTCCAAGTTCTCCTTTACCTCCTCTTTACCTCCCTCACCATCCAGAGGTCCAATTGGTTCTCTGGCAGGTTTTCTATTTCCAACATATTTAAATAAGCTTTTATTTCTTTTTATATTGCTATCCATATATTCCTCAAAGTCATTCTTTGCCACTCTTATCATCTTCTTACATTCTTTTGCCAGAGTTTGTGTTCCTTTTTATTTTCCTCATTTGTGGAGTATTTCCATTTACAGAAAGACCTCTCCTTGTGCTTAAGAGCCTCTTTAATGCCACTTGTTAACCTTGCCGGTGCCCTCTTGGACTTACTCTTCTTTCTCTGTGGTACGCTCTTCTGTTGGGCCTCTACTACTGTTGTTAGGAAAGGAAGGAGAATATCTGCAAAGCAGACTGTGACATGGTAAATGTGGACACACTGTGCACCAATGTGGTGGGCAAGAGGAATCTTAAAGTGAAGTCTCATTTAGACATGATCCTCAGTGTTTGTATGGGCGACAGTGTTCTTTTGTAAGATTTGTATGGTTGGCACAAATATAAAAGGATTGCACTGAAAAGTAAAATAAAACATTTCAGCTTCCAAGATTTAAGTCTAGTATCTTGAAGCAATTTTTGGAAAAGTTAAGCATTGCAGAATTTAGTTACAAAAGCACAATTGTCTGTCTGTCTGTCTGTCTGTCTGTCTGTCTGTCTGTCTGTCTGTCTGTCTGTCTGTCTAGGTAGGTAGGTAGGTAGGTAGGTAGGTAGGTAGGTAGGTAGGTAGGTAGGTAGGTAGGTAGGTAGGTAGGTAGGTAGGTAGAACTTTATTGTTATTGTCCTGCAGAATGAGATTGAAAGAATCTTCACTGGCTTTTACAGGACCTAACAATACAACCATGCACAAATATCTATCCCCCACCCCCACATACACACATTTAACCCACTAACAACACACTAGTGCCCTTTCTGCACCATTTTACTGTGTAATAGCAAGTGATACATTACCACCTGCTTTGCAGGGAGAAAGGAAATGGGAAAATCAAGTCATACATAACATATATTTTATTTTTATTAAACAATATTCCAGTTTAACTTTCTCCAGGTTGACTTTTCATCATAATATGTTACTCAGTGCAAGTATACTAGTACATGTGCGTGCTGCCCTCAACTACTGGATGTTATTGACTGCATTTAAAGAAATTATCAGTGTTTACAATGTTTGCATTTCCCTGCCCTGGGTTCAGTTTTGGCTTTTTATTTGGACAGTGAATTTCTAACTTCAGAGCTTGGAAAAGTTACTTCCAGGACTACAATATCTGGAATCCCCCAGTCAACATGGGGATTATACACTCTGAAAGTAAATTTTTCAAGGTTCGGTGTACTATTGTCATGCCTGGTTTGCAAAACAGCAAACTTCATGGCACCTAAATACTAAAAATTGCTTAGATGCTAGAAATTTTGATCCAGCTCTGTAGAGGTATTATGAATGAACAGTCAATTCCCCAATGTATTCGTAGAACCCTAGAATAAGAGACTAGGGAGGGGCTTTTAAGGCTGTTGAGTCCAATCCTCTGCTCTGTGTAGGAATCCAAATCAAAGTACTTTTCTCAGTTTGCAGTATCTACCTGGGTATTGGGGTAGGATGATTTTTAAGACCTGCACATACAAATCTCCCATTTAAAGAGAAAATTCATCAAAATAATGATTGGGTATTTTGCTTCATATCTCCAGTAGAGATGGGCACGACTTGAAATTTTTTTTTTCCGAGTTGTCGTTAGTCGGGCCGGTCCCGTTTCAGGTCGTCTCCGTTTTTCGCAAAATTCGCAAAAATTAGTCGGTTCATTTTTTCATTTTTTCGTTGTCGTTAGTACTGGTTTTTTTGGGGGGGGAGCGGGCTCCTGGAGGCACCTCTCTGGGGTGGGTGCCTCCTCTGGCCCGCTATAAGGGAAAGTGGGCTCCTGGAGGCACTTGTGGGTGCCTCCTATCCTCACCCACTAGGAAGGGGAAGCAGGCTCCAAGAGACCCCTCAACATGGGGGTCTCCCCTCCTCACCTGCTGCTGCTGCAAAATGCTATGCAATAGCCATATGGATATTGCATAACATAATGTGCAGACAGTGACTGTGAAGACTAGTGGATGGCACTGAACCCAGAGCCATAGTGAGATGCCTAACTAAGGCTCTCGCACCACCATGTCTCACAAAGAGGTGCAACCCACTAGCCCACCGTAACCTTACCCGTCACTAGCCTAACCCTAGCCCTTGCACTAACCCACCTTAACCCTAAGCCAGATCTACTTGCTTGCATTGCACTACACGCAGCAAGTACAATTCCCTTCTGTGTGAGACATGGTGGTGCGAGAGCCTTAGTTAGGCATCTCACTATGGCTCTGGGTTCAGTGCCATCCACTAGTCTTCACAGTCACTGTCTGCACATTATGTTATGCAATATCCATATGGCTATTGCATAGCATTTTGCAGCAGCAGCAGGGGAGGAGGGGAGAACCCCATGTTGAGGGGTCTCTTGGAGCCTGCTTCCCCTTCCTAGTGGGTGAGGATAGGAGGCACCCACGGGTGCCTCCAGGAGCCCACTTTCCCTTATAGCGGGCCAGAGGAGGCACCCACCCCAGAGAGGTGCCTCCAGGAGCCCTCTCCCCCCCCAAAAAAACAGTACTAACGACAACGAAAAAACAAAAAAATGAACCGACTAATTTTTGCGAATTTTCGCGAAAAACGGAGACGACCCGAAACGGGACCGGCCCGACTAACGACAACACAAAAAAATTTTTTTCAAGTCGTGCCCATCTCTAGTATAGATGTTATGTGAACATACCTTCACTTACATTTTCTGTGAGCTTTAGCACATGGATATGTTTACAGGTGCCTTCACTTTTTTGTGAAATTCATATTTTTAATGCTTCAGGATCAGGAAGCTAAGAGTTTGCTAGTGTGATATTATTTTGTGACGTCATCCTAGTTCACAATAACATTGACAGAAAACTTGCATTATCTCTGAGCCACTGAGTCTAACACAGCTCAGAGATTATGGTTGACAGCAGAGATCAAATAAATCCTCTTTAATTTTTGTTTTTTGTTTTAGTGCATACATGTGTATCCTGATGTTGCTCAGTGTAATAGAGAACTTTGGCTGGTTTACAATGCTAAAATAATAAAACATAAAAAAACAAAAAAACAAAACAAAACAAAACACCTGAGCATAAATCAGTAGCCTAAAAATAAAAGACAGATTAATGTCACCATGAAGGAAGAGCCATAGTGGCAATATCATCACTGAAATGTTCTGTTCTTTGTCTTAGAACCAGAACTAATAAATGGCATGCAGAATAAGGCTTTATTGGGTAACAGTCCATATGGGAAGACCTTTTAAAAACAATTTACTAGCAAGTCAGCAATGTAAAGTTGTTACACCACATCTTGCTTTGTCGATTGCATTCTATCTCTTTTAAAACCAGCAACATTATTTTAGGTAGGCAGTCAGGCATGTGCAAGAGTGCGTTTACACAACAACAGGCTCTGAAATATTTCAAGCTTAGAAGAATGAAGATGTGCAAATCAGGTTTACAAGGCACAACTCATTTAATGTATCATCAATAAACCAGGGGCAATGGGTACGTGCTGGCCAACATGCAACAGAGCAGTGAAACAGACCATACAAATTTTATTTGTGGGTTTCGTTGTGATATCAGGAGCTGGCACTGCGAGTTGTCTATCTGACACTCATTGGCTTTTGTCGCCCTCACCCTCTGGTTTGTCTCTTGGCAAAAGCCAGAAGAATAACACTGTACTTGTTTTAGAGTAGGAGAGAAAAGCCAGGGTGTGGTTTTTGCTGTGTTTGGATATCACACTATAAATAAGTTCAGGACTAACATTTTATAATTTGCTCAGCAGCTCCTGCAAGTGGGGATAGTGTCAGTTTTATTGCCATTGTACAGGTTTGTTTGTTTGTTTGTTTGTTTGGACAATATACAATATTACAGAATTGCTTAAAATCTTTTCATATCGAAATATTTGAATGCACTCCTTCCAGATGTTCTTGAATTAAAATTGTCTCAGGTTTTTCATTTATAAGAGGAGCAAAAAATTGAAACTCCTAATAAACTATTTGATTCTCAGCCATTACAAGAAGTACATAGAGATAGGCATTCTTCGACTCAAACTAATCTGTTTTTCCCTTCCCCTCTTCACAGGAAACAGAAAATTACCATTTAATTATTGAGATGGGAAATATCCTCTCAATAAATGAGAACATTGTGATATAGCTATTTGGTTTATAGTCCAATTTGTAGAGGAGCCCAAGTGCAAAACAGCTAAGGATGTTATTTAATTTTTAATTGAATGGACTCAATGTGCTAAAAGTACCAAATGTTCTCACCATAACACAAAAGCAGCCTTTTGTTTCTTTCACCCGCTTTTGTTCTAGAGGACAAGAGGATGTATGATTTCTCCCCATATTAATTTGTGAGGATTGTATATAAGCCTTACTGAGACAAGATCAGGCAGATTCGCCAAACTCAATTGATGAGAGATTGTCCAGACAACAAATAATCCAATTTCTCTTCAGGCAAGCCTTCCCTATGTTAACTAGCTAGCTGTTATGTGATTTTTAGATGGATTGTTATGCATTACTACTTGCACTGTATTTGTGGTACTACCTGTCTTTTCCATTTTTTCTGTTTTTCATACCTCAGAGTGGCACTGTTTCTATATTTGGTTACTTATCGTTCTTAGGTTTAATATTGCCTTTTGAATGATGCCGAATTGCTCTTCACACTCAATGACTTCAACTTTAAATATTACCCTTCAGTGTTGTAAGCCATCTTGCAGCCTTTCCAAGGAGAAAGGCAGGACAATTTAATAAATAAATAAATATACAGAATACCATGTCATCTCTCAAGCTTGTCTCACGGTGCCATGGTTAAACAGCTGTAATACAGCTATAACTGTGCTCACAACCTGGGCTTCAATCCCAGGTAGCCAGCTCATGGCTGACTCAGCCTTCCAGCCTTCTGAGGTTGGTAAAATAAGTACTCAACTTGTGTGTGTGGGGGGGATGTGTAGCCTGAATATTTATTGAAAACTACTCAGAGAGAGTGCTTTAAGCAGTAATGGGCGGTACAGAAGAACACTTTTTTTCCCCTTTTGCTTTTGTGTTTCAGAATGGTCTGAATAACCCCTGAGGGTTCCCACTACAAACCAGTAACTGGAAGAGAGCTAAAAAAATGTGAGGTTCTTGAGTTTTCCCTGGAAGGGATGCAGCAGTGTCCCTAGTGCCTGTCTGTAGCCAATGGCTATATTTTGTCTTCCTTGCCTTACCTATGTTGTGGTAAAGAAAGAAACAGAACACATCTTCATGCTGAAGAAATACATAGAAAATACACATGAAACTTCATTGTGTTGTTCTCAATGAAAATGGCTACCATAACGATAACCATTTTTCAGTGGTAGTGTTTTGTCATTAATAATTACATTATCTTCAAATGTCATTGCTCTTACTACTTAATGAATCTGCTCCTTACCTTGTAGCTCCCTTTATCTTACCTTTAATTTTATGTATTCTCCATGTGAGTGTGTCTGTCTTGAACGACATGTGGTGTCAGAATTAACAGGGCAATGATATTAATGGCGACAATAAAAGTCATGTAAGAATTTATGTATCAGGACAATCACCAACCAACCGAAACATATTTATGATGGGGAAAAGGTTAGTGGTGTAGGAGATGCAGTATATCTTAGGCAACTTCAAACTTATTTCAGTATATTATATGCCCTTCAAAATTTATTATGGAAGGTTTTATGCTAGCTGCTCAAGACACTCTTGCTGTTTCCTGTAGTCAGGTTAAAATTGTCTGATACATGTATTAACTATGGTGTGGTACTTCGATAAAACTAAGAAACTTCTACCTCATTAGACAGTTTATTTAGTTAATTCAAAAGCTTGTCTGACATCAGTTTTTCTGATTAGGCCCTTGTGACAACACTTCCCTTCTTAACGTGTAATTGTGATAAAAACGTGAAGTGTAAAGAATCAAGTTACTAATCTTCACAGGATTCTCTTGGTAATGCTGCCACCTTTTAAATTGTCGCCTTATGAACTGGGACATACTCAGATGTATAATATAAAAATAATAATGAAGTTTATTGAGAAAATAAATAAATACAACAATGACTGAAATTGGTATGTGTTGCTTTAAACAGAGAATAGCTTAAATCAACTCTTCAAGCCTCCCTGTCTTTAATAAACAGTAAATAGTAAATCCCTTACACCTAACCTGCCTGACTGAACTCTAACAGAGATGTGCTCTCTCAACTCCCAGACCAGGCTCCACCCTTTTTATACCATACAATCCCCTGCCCCCTGCTGGGATTGGCTGATAATTTACATATGTATTTCTCCTGAATCCAGGGTGTTGTCACAGCCATGCAATTTATTTTAGCCAAATCCTAATCTAAATCAGGTCTATTTAAAAAAAATAACTTCAGGCCAGTTTGATTATCAAGTGAGAAAAAGAAATTCATATTTCTCCAAACTGGTGCAAAAGAGCACCCTAGAAAGAAGGCATTAGGGTGGGGAAGTCTGAAGGTACTAGCTCCCAATCTGGGGCAATAATCTTACCAGCAATCAATAATTCAGTCAATATTCTTTAGGGGAAAAGATGATGCAGCTATCTATCATGCTATCTGTCAGACCAGCTCCTTCCACAAAATTCCACTCGCATCACCCGCTCATCTCAAGCTGGTAACTTGAGGGACTCAACCCAGCGAAGACTGAGGTTCTGTTCTTTGGGAGGGTGCAAATGGGTACAATGGCCCTCTTCGCAGTCTGTGTGGCTCTGCCCTCCAGCTGGTTGGTAGAGTGAAGAGTCTGGGTGTCATCATCGATCCGGCTGTGTCCCTAGAGTTCCAGGTGGCAACCGTTTCCAGGATGTCCTTTTATCAACTCAGGCTTATCTCCCAGATTCAGTCGTACCTTGACGGTGACTCTCTGAGGATGGTTGTGCAAGTTCTGGTTATCTCAAGGATAGACTACTGTAACACTCTATACATGGGGCTTCCCTTGACCCTTGTTTGGCAGTTGCAGTGGGTGCCGAATGCAGCAACCAGATTGGTGGTTGGTGCAAGCAGGTATGACCACATCACCCCAATCTTGGCTCGCCTGCATTGATTACCAGTTGCCTCCTAGATAAGGTTCAAGGTACTGGTTTTGATTTACAAAATCCTCTGTGGGTTGGTACCAGAGTATCTGGTGGAGCGTATACCCCAAAGGTCAGCTTTGGTCCAGCCCACCAGGGCATTGCAGGCCCTCTCACTTCTGGTTGCCACTCTGAAGGAGGGCCAAAAGTCCTGCACTTGGAGTTGGACTTTCTCAGTTGGCTGGCCCAACCCTTTGGAATCATCTTCCATGAGAGATACGGCTTGTGGAGTCTCTTTGGGTGTTTAAAAAGCACTTTATAACTTTGCTGTTTACAGCTGCCTTTGGCAACTGCTGAGATTGTTTGTTTGTCTACTTGTTAGTCCATTGTTTGCCGCCACCATTCTGATCTGCCGGGCCTTCTCTTCTTATTTGTTATTGTTACATTGTTTGTTTTATTGGTCTGGTTGTTCACCACCCAGAGCTCCTTTGGGAAAGTTGGGTGGCATATAAATAAATAAATAAATACTATTTTAATATAAATTTTGTCATGTGTATTTTTTTTATGTTTTATGTTGCTTTACGTTGTATATTGTTTCCTTTTTATGGTGTATTTTGTAAACCGCCAGAGTAGCTATGTTGCCAGATGGTGTGGTATAGCAATTCTATTATTATTATTATTATTATTATTATTATTATTATTATTATTATTATTATTATTATTATTATTATTAATTACGTGCTATGAAAAAGAGCTTGCTCTCAAAAGCTCAACAACTTTTTTTTTCTAGCAGCCTATGAAGGTATCACCCATAGTCTAGTTTAGCTTTTGTTTTAATGGCTGCATGGCTCCAAACCTCTTTTTTACTGCATGTTTTCTTTTGTGTCTGTCTGAATTATGAGTGAGAGTGCAAAGGCTTCTTCTCCCTTCAGAGTAAATCTTAGTTCAAGAGCAGATCACAGGCATCACAAAGCTATAGCTCAGAAGAGCATCACTTTTATTAATCTTCAATCATGGCTAGTATAAAACCTTTGCACCCGAAACTGAGCAGGGTCACCTCCCCTATGAACAAACGTTCCATGGCTCTGAATGTCATATACCTGGATGATATAAAAAAGCAAACATGTTAATGGTCCCTTGAAAGACCACATTTAAAGACAGCTAGCACAAAAAGACCTCTGGACCTATCTGTTTGAATACTGCCAGGGTCAATCCTTTCTTTGGGTGCTCCTGTGTCTCTCAAGTGCATGCACATATGTAAGACGAAAGGTTAGAGATGGTTTTGTTTCTTAATGCATGTCAAAGAGAGAGGAAAAGATTCACTTGGATTTTGATCTGAGCCATAGTGGATCTGCTCCAGGTTAGCCTGTATTAAATTTGTACAGTTTAATAATGTGAATGAAATCATAGTCCTACATAGTCACAGTCTTAGGTATAATTATTTAATTTATTGATTTAAAATATTTTACCCTGTCTTTACTGTAGAGGCTTCCAGTATTAAAATATAACACATTAAAAGCTAACAATAAATTATTACAATATTTAAAAAAAAGTAAAACTAATAATAAACACAGTGACAAAACACAATAAAAAGAGCAGAAACCCATCAGTTCTCTCTTAAGAACCTCTCTTTAGATAGGAGATCACTAAGAGACAGCCTGCCTAAAGAGAAAAATCTTGACTCCTAATTTAGATGACATCTTTATATTATTACTGGAAATGGTGGCAGTTGTAAGTGTTTTTTTAAAGTAGGATACAGTTTGACAAAAATGATCTGAAATTGGCTGTGGCAGAGGTATGCCCAAGGATGGCTCATGTCAGTTTGAGGGAACAAAGTATAAAAAGTGACTTATTTGGGAGAGTTTAAAATTTGATCAGGTTCTTCAAGGAGTTTGTCAAGGCCTCACTTCCTCATGGATTTTGCTGAGGTTAAACTTTTATTAGCCAATTTTTTCATTTCTACAGTGTCCTTCAAGGAAACCATCTGTTACGTATGTCAAAGGAAAGGTCTTATACAGGCTTTTCTTTGGTGGAGATAGAACATCTTTATATCTTTGTTTTAAAATAATTGGTGTCACAGAACTAGGGATCACAGGGTTGAAGTCTCAGAACTTGCTTAAATGCTACATCATCTGCCAGCACCACCTTCATTCACCCCCCTTGTTCCCTCTGAGCTTAGTTTTGGTCCCCTCAACTGCTGGAAAAGGAATGGGTTTTTACAGGCACAGCAAACATTTTTTGCAAGCCATCCCTACTTTAATACAAAATATTTTAACATTGTTTTGGTCTTCCATGGACAATTAAGAATAGGGATGGGCAGAAAATGAAAAATGAAATGCTGTTTTGTTGTTTTGTTGCATAACGAAAAAAATGAAACAAAATGAAATGAGGAAGCAGCATTTCATTATAGACGAAATGAAATGGTCATTTTTGCATTCAAACGAACCGTTTCATTCCATCAGGATTCCATGGATCACACAGAACTGCCTAACTGACAGTTTTCTGAGGGCTCCTGCTGAACTGTCAATGGCTAGACCCCTTTATATCTGGCCCTGTTGGCACCAGGGGGACCCCCTGGTACTGACTGGGCCAGGTTTAAATGGGTCCAGCCATTGACAGCTCATCAGGAACCCTCAGTAATTGGCTCCCGGAGTCCCGGGCACCAAATCTGGTGTCTCTAGGACCAAGGGGAGCTGTTTGTACAACTTAAAAAAAGTAATAAGAAACAAAATGAAACAAAATGGGGGTGAGCATGAAATGAAACAAATGAAATATTTTTCTGTTTCATGCCCATCCCTAATTAAGAGTGATCATGTTGACAAAAGTTCTCTTCATGGACTGATGGAAGTATCTGCATTTTTTGGGCTCAGGATAAGCCACTGGACTTCCAAGTACACCAATTCATCACAATTTAAAATGCATCATTTCAGTCCATTTTTGAGTTCAACTACACTGCAGTCTAAAATCTTTACAGGGCACCCACTGCATGAAAGCTCACATAAGTTTTAGCCATTATTTGCTGTTGAGCTACGTCCTAGTGTTGTTTCCAATAAATATGTGTGTAGTAGTAATAGCTCAGTGGCTTAGCTATCTAAAGGTTGGATTCCCCACTGTGCCTCTTGTGCGTAGAGCCAGCCTGTGTGACCTTGTGCAAGGTGCACAGAGTGCTCCCAGAAGAAGGGCATGGTAAATCACTTCTGCACACTCTGCAGCCGGACCCTCCGGCCGGTGGAGTGATTTTGCCCTCTCACGTGAAGGCGCAAGAGA
Source organism: Phrynocephalus guinanensis (assembly GCA_037367245.1). Classification (NCBI taxonomy): domain Eukaryota; kingdom Metazoa; phylum Chordata; class Lepidosauria; order Squamata; family Agamidae; genus Phrynocephalus; species Phrynocephalus guinanensis. Next base: position 45,203,507 of record CM074735.1, on the reverse strand, counting down.
GCTGGACGCAGGTTGCATTCTGATGGGAGGGGGAGGAGCACCCTCTACAGGGTGGCTCCTCCCTTCGCAACCAGCTCAGTTCAGAGCAGTGTTCCCCACCCGCCCACCCCTTTAAGGACTAGTGTGAGTGTAACTCGTCACCTATGGGGGCCAGATAGGAATTTTTGTCCCACACTCTAGATTGGCCTATGAGAGTGGGGATTTTTCGCCTATCCCACACTGGTGCCTGGGCATGCTAGAAGTTATGTTGTTTGGTCACACTGGTGGCAGAAGCAGATGAAGGGCAGCTGGCAAGTATGTCACAGAACATCTGTCCCCAAGTATCCAACAACCACGGCACTGTGGATCCAGAGATTACAGTGTTGGGGTAGATGTGAGGGGATGCCTTCCTTGGTCAGGTTAAACATCTGGCAACCACAAGGACCCAGGGAGGGGATGCCATAGACCGGTCCGGGGGGTGCCGTCGGCTGACCGCACCAACCGGGGGTAAGCAAGCACCCCGCTGCCAGGTTGGAGGAGTCCCGGGAGACCCCGGGGTTCCAACCCATGAGGTGCTATATGCCAGGCCCCTCCTGTTGTTGTTTGCTTACCTGAAGTTCTGTTGAATAAAGTGTGGCCCAGTTTTAAACCCCAATTGATGGTCTCATCTCGTCATTTCGCGTGGGAGGGCAATGTGTATTCTAGAAAACCCTGAAGAGAGTCACTCTGTGTCAAAATTGATTTGACAGCAAGTGATTATTTGTTTTATTGTTTTATTTATTTATAGACCACCGTTCTCCCAATAAGGAGAAATAAGGCAGCTCACAATTATTATTGAAGTCCATTGGCATTGATTCTTGCAGAACATGGAACATATCACTGGGCAATATTTTTTTCAAATTCACAAAAAAGGAATTCAGAAGTAGGAAGCTAGCAGGATTGGTTCTAGCATTAGACAAAAGGAACTGGTTATCCCAGGAAATGGGTGATGGTAGTACAGAAGGGTACATGGCAGCATCTTCCTGGGCTAGATAAAAACTCCCAGAATTCTAAGCTTAGATTGCCAATGGCAATGGACTGTGGGAGTTGTGGTCCAAAACATCTGGAGGGCCGAAGTTTGGACATGCCTGGCGTAAACTATCTTTGACTCTCTCTTGAGCAGCAGAGTGTTTTAGCTTTAATCCTGCAAGCTAGAATATTTCAAGCTTTATTTACAATAATAGACACTGAAGAAATTCATAACAGAGTAATTCCTAAATTACATAGCCAGAACTTTTCCTTTAATATCTCATATAACTTGGAAATTCTACTAGAGCTGTCATACGTTGGATGCAACTTGATGATACTCAACACACTTGCATGCCTGAAGGAAAAATTGGATACAGGATCTCTTTATTGGCTTTACTGATAAAATAGTTCTCTTTGGCTTCCTCTTTCTCTCTACTGCCATTTAGCAGTTGCAACTCTATCTAGAAGCTGTGAAAGGAGAAAAAGCAAATTAAGCTTTCTTCATCAGCTGCATGATACCTGACAGATCAGGTCCATTGAGCAGCTCCTGTGCCACAGCTACCATACTTTTATAGCCATTCTTTTGGCCTCAACAGAGAGATGGCTGAGACTGCTGTACCCACTCCATAGCTAGGACTGAGAGACTATGTGGTAGTTTCCCTCCCTGAAATTTTTCTTTACTAGCAAGTCATTATAAGAACTCGATGACTATCTTTGCTTATTTTCCTTGATATTCCCATTCCTTTTCCATCATGTCTGGAGGCTGTAAGCCTGTGGTCTTATTTGTTGCTCATCTTGTGTAAACCATTCTGAGAATCATGGTGGCTGAAAAAAGGCATAAAAATGATTTACATTTTTCTAAAGCAAACATACATGAAAAAAGTGAAATCCCAAGTCTACCAAATCCCACTTGCAGGAGGAGAAGTCTGTAAACAGTCTAGGACTTCATTGAGATTTCTTACTGAACTGTAGTTTTACTGGGATGGCTGGGATGAAGTAGAAGATGCTACTAATGAAAAGATGACTATATGTATTAATTCCTACTAGGGGAAATCAAAGGAATGCAGTGTACTTGGCACTAACACAACTCATTTATTTCTATGGGTCTACAACATTTGGGACTACCACTGGATTTTATACTGAGAGATGGGAAGTGAAAGGCGTGAGTTCACATATTATGGATTGGGAGTGGAGGAAAGGTGGATCAAGTTATATGTAAGTCTTCCTGAATGATCCCATATCACACTGAAGGCTTTAACTGATGTTTCTGGATATCCCTTTCTTTTAAAAATCATGCACACTGCCAGATCAAACAATGTAGGTTAGAAACAGATGACATTACTAGAGTAATGTAATTTAGAGGGGAAAAAGACTGACAGGATTAAAATGATGAGGTGAGATTATCTGTAATCTCCAGTTACTCATGTAAACAGCATGCTTATCTCTTTGAATTCATGTATCATTTTTAACATGGCATGTGTGAAATATGATTCCCCAGATGTTGTTGGATTGCAGTGCTCGTCAGCCCTGTCAAGTTTAGGCAATGGTCAGATATCTTGGGAAGTGGCAGTCCAACAAGCCCTGCGAGTCTACATTTTTTCCCAACCAGTCTCCAGGAGAGACAAGGGGAAAATGTATGTGTGAAGGAGGGCACATTCATGTATATTCAAAAAATGAAAAATTGTGAAAAACACATACTGATGTTATGTTTATCTCTCTTTCGGTACCAAAGAGAGGCTCATGTTGCTATTTTAAGGTAGTTATAAAGGGAGCGGCGAATTGAATGATGTGGAATTTTTAATATATGTGTTATTTGTCCACAGATGGAAAGGTTGAAGTGACAAAGGAAGGGGTGAAACTGTGCACCATGGGGCCTGGCAAGGTATTTGGGGAACTCGCTATCCTTTACAACTGCACTCGGACAGCCACCGTCAAAAGTAAGGGATTTTTGAGTTTTAATCTGGAAGTTATGTTGGTTATTGTTGATAACTACTGTTAGTTTTGAGTGCTGTGAAATATTCATTTCTTTAAAACCAATAAAACGAGTATAAACACATCAGCCATATATATTCCTTTCAACTTATTCTTAAACAGAATTCCACCGGCATATTGCAGAAATTCTGATTTTGCATGGCAGCAAGAATCTCCATGTTGCAGAAGGTGGTCTAGAGATATGCCATTTGACAACTTCTGCCCCTTGGCAGTTGAGTTGGTATCTTCCATCCCCTAAACTTCACTCAAGGAAGAGTGATGAGTCAATAAAGTAAGTTGTGGCCTCTAGTTTGCAAAACTTCAAGAGGGGTGTTAAGAATAGGCCCCTTTGAAAGTCACTGATTCCTATCCATAAATCAGAAGGAAACTGATACCACATAACAAGAAAGAGCCTCAAAGCCTTCTGTAATTGAGATGTAATTCCTATGCCAAATAAGTAAATGACTGTTTAAATTTTCCACAGGAGCAAATACTGTATCTTTAATAGGCCAGCTAAAGGAGCTTCTAGAGCATTTAAGATATGTTGCTGGAAAAATAGTGGTTTCTCACCTATGATATCATTGTTCCATTTTATATTCATGGTTCAATTCTATATTATTTCCGGATAGCTAGGCCAAACAACATTTAACAAATACTAGTAGCCATTGGTGGTATATCTATTTATTCCTTACCAGGTCTCTTCTCTATTTGCAAGATGTTGCTTTGTGTTTCTGGTTTTTATCAGCAATGTTTGTTCCTTATTAAACAGTAATGAGGTTGGAGCTATTGTTTTCTGGAGGGGGGTGGATTCTGGAGTAACACAGCTAGTATTTATTAATATTTTTTCCTTGACTCTTCCATATATAGATAATTTAACATAAGAATGGCATTATGCAGAATGCTATTTAGAATGCTAACATGTTAGTACAGTTTAATTTCTGTCCCTCATTAATGTATAAATAAGCAAATGGCAGTGATAATTGCAATTAGCACTATACCTCCTTCAAAGTACTCTGGCAGGGGGTCACCAGTTAGCATTGGAAGCATTTTAGCTAGATGTAGATTAACATCCAGTTCCTGCCAGCACAGCGTACTATTTTAGAAACTTTACAGACTGATAAATTAAAATTATTACTATTGCCTCGAAAAGTGTGATTGGAACATCTGTTTGTTCTCCTTCTTAAAAGATACTGTAATTCAGCTTACTTGTTGCAGCTCTAAAAAGGCAGCTGGTAGTGGGAATATCAACAGTATGAAAACAACAATTAGGTTAGTCAACAAAACCTGTACTCTTGAAGTTCATTGGTTCTAATGAAGCTTCTTTTTCATCCACATGCTGGACTATTTAAAGTCTTAGGCTTGGCCTTCAGTATGAGGAATAAGGAATTCAAAGTCTGCCTATAAACCTAAAGCTACACCAATTCTCCCTGTATCAATATATATGTGTGGGCATTTTGAGGAGTGAGGTGGGTTTGGGAGACTGAGATGTGAATTAAACAAATTATCAAAAGATTGAACATTTGATCAATCATAGAGTAATTTGACCTGACCAGCGATAATGGAAAACCCGCAATATGCAGATGCTGGGTTGGGATGGGACTGGGGGGTCCTGTCTGGGGCCTCCTACACTTACCTGAGGCCTGACGCTGCCCTAAACAGGTCTCCAGTGGGATTATGAGGCCTGTCAGAAGCCCCAGAAGTGGTTTCTGGTGATCCAGAAAACAAAATCTGCACAATGCTTATAAATCATTGGTGTACTGATTACTTTTAATGTACGTGATGAAGTGATCTCAAGGATTATCAATATTAAAGCCCCCCCCCCTTATCATCCATGGGAAATCTTCAGTTTAGTCTTTCATTTGTTCAGCTCAAGTTGTTAAAAAATCTTAGTACTGTATAGCTTCTGAATGTGAATAATTTTATATTTAAAAGAGACAATATTCTGTTAAACTGCCTGTACTCTTTTAAGGGTTAAATATAACATTTTAACCTTCTCTGAAGACAAAATACATAACTAACGGTCAGATTTCTATTGCAAAATTATCCTTCTGTAAGGGAAGTTGCATAAATATTCATGGCAAATTGCTGTTAAATAACAAGGTGATGGTAGCGTCTTCTCTAACCTGTCTTCTCTAACTAGTTGTCCTCTGGATGTGTTGATCATACATGTTGTAGCCGAACACACCCAAAAAGCACCAGGTGAAAACTGGTCTGGATCGTGCAAACATTCAACAATTGTGTTCTGTGCATCAAATGACGTGGTCTAGAAGGCACCAGTTGGTAGTGCCTGTCACATTTCGATCAGTAGAAGTGGTGCTCCATGAATTTTATTGTAATGACATTTAGAATGGGAATAATTGCTTTTTGTCCCAAAGGTATTCTCTGACTGATATTTGATTTTTAAAGGTCATTGCACCTAAGAAAATTTGTTAATTTTAGCATCCAGCTCTTCAGAGAGCATTAAATGTTGATGTTTTGAATCATGTATTGTATGCATATATGATGCATTTGTAAATAAGCAAATACACTTCTATAGGGTATGGGTGTCTAGTAGGTGTTGCCATTGTATGCCTTCCCATGCCACTTTTTTCTTGCTGTTGGAAAGCTATTTTTTGGCTTTTGAGAAATAAGATATCAATCCATTTCTTGTTAATAATGAATCGTTATCTAGCTATGGTGTCATTGCTCATAATAATTTCCTTCTTGTCAGGGCAAAAGGCCAAATAGAAGAGAAAAGTTATGATAGATATTATTTACTAAATTACCTATTTATCTTTATAAGCTGCCTCCCTGACTCAGAAATTTGCTAATCAGAAGAAGAGCCAGAACTGTCAGTGCACAAATTGATGTGGTTATCAGGGTGGCAAGGGAGGCTGGCTTTTGAATAGGTTAGTCAGTAGGGATGGGCACAAAGCAAAAAAATGAAATGCTGTTTCGTCGTGTCTTTACGTAAATAAATGAAACGAAATGAAATGACATGAAGAAGTAGCATTTTGTTACAGATGAAAAGAAATGGTGGTTTTGTTGTTGTTGTTGAAACAAACCATTTCATTACATCTGTAAGCCGCTTGGGGGAGGGAAAAGTTTTTTTTTTAAAAGCTTCAGGCTTAAAAAAACACCTTTTTCTCTCTCTCCCAAGCCCGATGCACCAGCTGATTGGAGCTAGGGTGGGGATTAAAGGTTTTCCCCCTCTCCTGAAGCCCCTCCTGCCAGCTTATTGGCGCTAGGATGGGGACGAAAGGTTTTTCCCCCACCCTAGCGACGATCAGCTTGCAGGCGGAGTTTGGGGGAGGGGAAAAGCTTTTTAAAAGCCCAGGGCTTTAAAAAAACTTTTTCTCCTACCCCCAAGCCCTGCAGGCCAGCTGATCGGTGCCAGGTTGGGGGAAAAACCTTTCCCCCCCACCCTAGCACCAATCAACTGGCACACGTGGTTTGGGGGAGAAAAAAAGTTTTTTAAAAAAGCCCAGGTCTTTTTAAAAAAATTCCCCTCCCCCCAAGCCCCGCCTGCCAGCTGATCAACACTGGGGTGAGTGGAAAACTTTTTCCCCCACCCTAGCACCGATCAGCTGGCAGGCAGGGTTTTGGGAGAGGGGAAAAAAACCTTTCCCCCCACCCCAGCACCGATCAGCTGGCAGGTGGGGCTTGGTTTCTTTCCACCACTTTCCAGTCCCCCCCATGAACCATTTCATTACTGGTTCGTTTCATACGATTTTAAAAAAAATCATATGAAATGAAATGAAAAATGGGGGGAGGAAAGGAAACAAAATGAAACATTACTTTTTTCGTTTCATGCCCATCCCTATGAGTCAGGTATGCTTCCTTTCAGTGTTCCATCCTTGCCCTGTTTCCAGGTTGTTCAAGATTCCACTCCTGATGTTTCTGTCCTACTTATTTGATGTTCAAACAGGTAGCTACATTACTGTTTTCTAGATACACTAAGTCCAGCAATGTAGACTAACCAGTTTCATCTGTGTGGGCCAAAGTTGTGAGCTGCCATGGATCTGCTTCGATGAGTCTGGCAATTTACCTTTCTGCGTCCACTTAAAAAGAGGTATGCAAGTTAAATAACAGTCATCTGTTATGAAAATATTATGATGGATGGCACAGAAAAGAAAAAGAAGAAACCAAGGTGGTGATGCAACTTCTAATTTTGTATGCAACAGGAATTATCTTTGTTGACTGAAATAGCTCCAAATAATTATTGAAAAGATCATGCATTCTGTAACCTCAGTTTTAAAAACAATTATGTTGTAAATATGACCATTAGCTATGGTTCTAATAAAGTAGCACGGCTGCTCTGCAAGACTCATTTTTTACTGCTGTTGAGAAAGTTGAGAGATTAAATTGTCATGCTAATTGGAAGCCTATGCCCCCTTTAATATGAAACTAAAACATGACTCAGATGGTGGCAGTGGGGATAATTACCCCTTGTTTCATAGCAAAATTCTAAAATTTACTCCCAGGGAAACAAACTATAGTTTGGGGGGGGAGGGACATAAAATGTTCAGTTAGTCAAAAAGTTTAGAGAAACGTTTGTCTAACATCTATAAGGTACTATACAATAAATAAATGTAACACTTTACACAGGGAAGTGAAAGACATGCTCTAATCACTCTTCTGCCCCCTTTAATATTCTTAATTTATGTATTTCCCCCAGAGTAAACTTTAAAATCTAAGGTGGGTAGGTGGGTGGGGAGTAAGATGTTGCCTTGGAAGTGGCTTTTAAGAAAGGAAAAAAGCATTGTAGGAGTAGATCCTGGCTCATGGACAGCCCACTGACTGGTGGAAGATGTTCAAGAGAGTTCCTGAAAGAAGGAAGAATGGTGCCAAGGTCCATCAGCAAGTACTCGTAATTTAATAATAATCATGTGCTATCAAGTCAGTCAACCCTTTTTGGGGTTTTCTAAGTAGAGAATACTCAGATATGGTTTACCAACCCCTTCTTCTGGGGGCATTCTAGGACTGTGCAGCTTGCCCAAAGCTACACAGGTAATGCTCTTCTAGGTTGGACAGTGGGGAATTGAACTCCCAGCCTCTGACTCTGCTGTCAGATACCCAACTCATTGCTAATCCAAGTTGCTACTACTAATTGTGTGCCATCAAGTCAAAACTCTCAATTGGAGCTCAGGATAATGGAAGTTGTTTTCCTCCCCCAGGAACTGACAACTTGGCCTCAAAGTGTTTACCTAAGGAAGACATTGACAGAGAAAATAGTGATTGCTGTTCCTTTTGTCCCAATTTCTTTTGTTATTTTGGTGCTTCTTTCTTCCTCTCCTCCTACATTTGTGCATTTCAGCCTATTATTTGAGTAGACCAGAATGTTCTGAATCTAGATACTGTACAATCAAACACTTAGGGGAAACTAGTGAAACGATCCTATATATTTTCACAAGTGTGGTGGTGGTGGTTGGGGGGTGGAGAAGAAAGATTGAAAGAAATTTGTGACATGGATCAGTATATCTGGAAACTCATTGTTAATGACAGCCAAGCTCCTCTGCATCTGGTGTTTCTGAGAAGGATTTGTCCCCCCTCCCAGTTCAGCAGAAAACATACAGTACTTTTCTTGGTGAGTTCAGGTGTAAAAAAAAAAATCCACCTCTGATCATAGATACTGAATTAAGACTTTAACAGGAAAGTTAATGGGACCATTTAATGAATACAATCTTAATTATAGATAATATATGTTCACACACACACACACACACACACACACACACACACACACACACACACACACACACACACACACACACACACACACACACACACACACACCTCACAGGATGAGACTGCAAGAATTTGTCTGCATTTTTTTCACATTGTAGGATATGTTGGTGAAAAAAATTGAAGAAGCTTTTTTTGCAATTAAAAATTGGCAAAAACATTATTAATGCTGCTGCTGACTAAATGGTGTCTTCTGCTCTCGGACAGAAGGGAAAAAATCTCATAGTGGTTGACAATTTTTTTGACTGAGTATTTTAATGAAATGAGATAAATGTTTTCATAGGGGATGGGAATATCTGTGGAAATTTTACATCCTTGTCTGATTTGGGATGCAATTGCTAGGCAATGTTTCAGCATTCTTTTATCTTTCACTTCCACTTGGAAGCTCAGTTTACCATATCCTCCAAACCATAAGATGTCAATAATCTTAAAGCTGCTTATTAAAAAAAAGACAGCTCCACAAATTATAGTTTGATATCTGTAAATTATAAGACTAACAATAGCTTTTTCTGGTTTTAGCCTAATGTTAAACAAAGGAAGTACTCTACTAAAAAACTAAAGGAAACACTCCTATCTACTGCTATGGTAGAAGACATTTTCTAAACATTACTGAAGGTCCCTTATAACTTAAAGTTCTGAATAAGGTTGCTGAGAGAAAATAATGTTTTTTCTTTAAATGTTGCATATGGTAAAAGTTATTGGAAATGCAAGGTCTTTTTTAAAAACTGGTGAAAATCCATATGATATAGTTTATTTGTCATATGATGTCAAGGACCCAAAATGTGCTCCAGTGTTCTGCTGGAAATAACATTTGTGTTTCACATAACTTGATTTGCCAAAATAAATCTGTGGAAAAGATTAAAACAAGAGATCACAGATTCTCCAAGGACATCAAGTCACCTCTACAGCTCACCAAGGGACTTATAAATAAATTTTCCAAATACCAAATCAGAGCTCTATTCCCTGCATTATTCAGATTTTCACGAATAGTATCATAAAACATTATATAGGGCTGAAATGATTATGATAAATGAAATGATAAAATCCTCTCTTCTCCCGTTCATCATAGCATAGTTTTTGTTCTCTTTTGAACAAGGTCATTTGCAAGGGTTTTATGTGGCTTATATACAAATATATAAGCTGAGATACAATTTCAAAAACCTGACAAAAAGCCACACAGTGGGCATGGGAAATATGCTTTAAAAGCCCTCGGATACCTTTTTCAAAGAGTAGCAGTCAAGGGATAAAAGACAGGGATATATAAACATAGGGTTCATTTCTAATCAGTGAATTTTAAAGAACTAGATAGATGTGAACACAGTGCATGAGCACAGTTATAGCTGCAGTACAGCAGTACAACCATTCTGCCCTGAGGCTCTTAGAACAGCTGATGTCATCTGAAAGACTAGTGTGTCCGTTTGGAATAACGAAGGCTGTTTGGATTGCTGCGGATAACATGATGCCAGTCTCTAGGGCAGTGATGGCAAACCTTTTAGAGACCAAGTGCCCAAACTGCAATTCAAAACCCACTAATTTTTCACAGAGTGCCAATACAGCAATTTAACCTGAATACAGGTGGCTGTAAAGGGGTGATGTCAGGTGCCCACAGAAAGGGCTCCAAGTGCCACCTTTGGCACCTGTGCCATAGGTTCGCCAACACTGCTCTAAGGCTACGTTATTCCCTGAGGATTATACATGCATGCAAGATACTCAACAGCACATTTATCATTTTGTAATTTGCATGCACAAACCATTTGCTCACTAAAATATCCTTAAAATGTTCTCACCTTTTTAGTGAAGCCACAAAGTGTGAAGTCATCACTGGCCTGTAATACTCTTTTAGAAATTACTGGAAAAACCACAAAAGGATACCAGTAAGTGAATAGATAAATATCAAGTATGTGTCCGTGGTTCACCTCAGGTTTCTCAGAAATGGTGGCTTCTATTTGGACCTTTTCACCCACCAAACATGATGTCAGCTTTATATCACTATCCAGGTAAATGAACATAATATTATTTTTTGTGTGGAGCTGTATAAAATTCAAAAGGAATTTAGAACTTTAATGACAGCCAGATGAGCCGGTAAATATGGTGTACATATGTTTCTTTATCTTCTACATGGCTTTCAAACTAGAGCACCACAGAGCTAGAAAACCCAGAGGAATGATAGAGCTTAAAAGACTGTATTTTTTACTTCTCTGTTTGTACACAAATCTAACGTATTTTCATATCATTTTGAAGTATAGTAAATGTATTCATTACTGTTGTTATCATTGCAGTCATATTTGTATGCCACTTTTCCAAGCTACCTATCTTGTGAGCATTAATCAATAAATCTATAGAGACAGGAACTGTAATACAATCATTAACTTATGTCGTATCATATTATATTCACATACACATAAAGGTACTGTTAAATATTATGTATACGAATAGGTTAGTAAAATAGTCTTAGATGAATAAACCTGATAATTTAAATGACAATAACAATTTGCTCACTTGTTTTCTTTCATTCTGCTGCCTGCTCCTTCATGCCTAGTTATTATTCAGATTAAAATTGAAGAAGAACCTGTGGTTTAAGCAGTTCATGATAGCAACACTGAAGCTATTGTCTTAGAGCAACACGTTGGTGAAGGAGTGATGTGTAAGAATATAATTTCACAAGACACAGTTCATTAAGCAAAGGTGTGACCTGCGCTTTATCCCTCACTCCTTCTTTTAGAAAACTAAAAAGAAAATGGTGCTGTTGTCTCTTGTGTGGCAACTCTTAGCTTTGGTACAGTTCGTGTGCAGACGCCATGAACTGCTAGAGGTGTCATTTGGTGGGAAGCATAAACAAAGACTCTCAATAAAGTATGAGGAATGATGGGTAGCTGACTGTTCTATGTAGTGTAGCACTGAACTGTCCTTGACTGCTTTTCATCAGAAATCTTCCAGACCTGTACTGACTGCAACCATCCAGACTATCCGTTATAACTAGTCTCCCTATGTCTAAGAGGTTTCCTGTACCCACTGGATCTTGCTGAGTAAGCATTCTTATTTTTGGCCTCTGCTCCTGACTTGTAGTTTATTCTTTATTGTCCTAAACTTGGGACTCTCAGAATTCACCGAGAGTTCCCTGACACAGAATCTTGAGCGCTGGAGCCCCAAAATTGTTGTTGAAAGAGGACCTCTTCTCGCCTCCATGCAGCACTCCATCTTTCAAGAAGAGGAAATATTTCCCAGTTATATCTGGGAGTAGTGCAAGGATTCATGTGAGTTTTAGGGGCACAGCAGACAAATAATTCTTAGAGAGGTCCCCTCTATAGAGCCTTTATAGAGACAACTTAACCCATTCTCCCTTGAGAATGACATGAACCATTGCACCACTCCAAGACATGGCTGGGGGCAGTTTCCTTTTTCTGAAAGGCCAGAAGAATACGTTGGATCCTCACACAGAGTTGAGAAAGATTCCTGAACCTAATGTTTTGGGTTGCGGTTCCCAGGATTAAATCTGGAATTCGCTGGTAGATTCAGGGGGTTTCAGTCCAAAAGAAGACTGGTGCCTAATCTGTCCTCCAATTCTTATTGCTTTTTTATTCCAGGCTTATAATTCCCATGCCAAGATTCATTTTAGATCCACTCCCAGCCCAGTCGATTTATCATGAACTACCATTTACAGAATGTTGTAACATATTATTATGAAATCATGACCTGAGCAAGACTGAATGATTTTTATCCCCCTAAGTGTTCAGACTTTGGACAACTCAATAATGCCAATGGGCATAAATACAGGTTACAAAAGGGAAAGTAGTCCTTCAAAAATTGCCTAATTATCTCACAGATTTTGTGTGTGTGTGTGTGTGTGTGTGTGTGTGTGTGTGTGTGTGTGTCTCCCTGTGTGCTTGTGTGTATGACAAAATGTGACAGTTCTTTATGTAAACCATTTTGAAAGACCACCAGAATTAAATCTTGAAGATCATGGGTTTTAGCCATGGTAACTTTGAGTGGAACTTTCATCTCCGGGGGCAAAATACTGATGCTAATTCTTAAATGCAAGTCCTGGGGTTACATACGTAGGGATGGGCACGAAACGGAAAAATAATGTTTTGTTTTATGCTCACCCCATTTTGTTTTGTTTCTTACGGGTTTTTTTTAAAAATCATACAAAATGAAATGAAACAAAATGAAACAGCTTCCCTGGGTCCTAGAGGCACCAGATTTGGTGCCCAGGACTCTGGGAGCCATTTTTAAGGGGCTCCTGCTGAGCTGTTATTGACTGGACCTCTTTAAAACTGGCCTAGTTGTCATCAGGGGGATCCCCTGGTACTGACTGGGCCTGGTTTAAAGGGGTCCAGCCATTGACAGCTCAGCAGGAGCCCTCTGAAAACAATGGAACAAAATGGTTTGTTTCAAAGCAAAAATGACCATTTCATTTCATCAATAACGAAACGCTGCTTCCTCATTTTGTTTTGTTTTGTTTTGTTTTGTTTTGTTACATAACAAAATGATGAAACAGCATTTCATTTTTCGTTTCCTGCCCATCCCTAGTACATAGTGCTTCTTTCTAACTTAGCAAGATATATTGGTAGGGGAGACAAAGAAATTACATTGTTGTGTTCTTACAGAACTACCTAATTGTTATGCTTTCTTAGGATTTACTAAAACAATAAAGATTTTCCCCATTTGTCCCACATTTTTTTAAAAAAGGTTTGCTTGCTAGACAGACAGTCATGCTGCAGTTGGCTAGTTTCTTTCCCTTTGCATGTCTGTGAAGATTCTCAGTCATCCAGGTGAGTTTATCTGGAAGTTGAGTCATGGCTACTGGACTTCTTTTTTTTTTTTTTTTTTTGAGAGATAGAAACGTTTCGCTGTTCATCCAAACAGCTTCATCGGTCTGAATGCAGCTGGTGCAAACCCTGACTCTTATAGGCAGCTTTGACCTCTAGTCACCCTGGCCTCAATTAGGCTCATCAGATGAACTAAATAGGCTCGTTAGGGAGACAATGGTATCCTTAGCCTTGAGGTGAACCATGGCTTAAGGTGCTGAAACCTATCAAGAAAGGGTCGTTAATGGGTCGTTAGCTATGGCCTTGGTGGTAAAGGCTTTTTGATTTGTCTTGGTAGTGTGGAAAGCACAGCTTGATAAGTAGCAGATAAACTATGCCGGAGGCCACCACCTCTGTTGAGGGAGGGATTTTCAATGCTCACATGAATGGCCTCCCTTACTCCTCTTTCAAACCACCTCTCTTCTTTGTCTAATATGTGTACATCCTCATCTTTGAAAGAGTGCCCTTTCTCCTTCAAATGGAGGTGTACTGCTGATTCTGGACCTGAGCTGTTACCCCTCCTATGTTGGGCCATCCTTCTGTTTAATGGCTGTTTGGTTTCCCCAATGTAGAGGTCTGAACACTCCTCACTGCATTGGACCGCATATACTATATTGCTCCTTTTATGGTTGGGTACCGGATCCTTTGGGTGGACAAGTCTCTGCCTTAGTGTGTTTGTGGGTTTGAAATAAACAGGGATGTGGTGTTTGCCAAAAATCCTTTTAAGCTTCTCTGACACTCCAGCCATGTAAGGAATGACCAGGTTCTTCCGCTGGGTCTGGGTCTCAGACTGATCCCTTGTTCTTCTGGGATGGCCCACTGCTTTGTTGAAGGCCCACTTTGGATATCCACAGGCCTTAAGTGCTGTCTTCAGGTGCCTGTCTTCCTTCTTCTTGGCTTCTGTGGAGGTGGGGATGCTCTCTGCTCTGTGGCTTAGGGTCCTGATGACTCCTAGTTTGTGCTGTAATGGATGGTGGGAGTCGAACAGTAAGTATTGATCTGTGTGGGTGGGTTTCCTGTAAACTTCTACTTCCAGGCCACGGTCAGGTCTGATGATGACTGCACAATCCAGGAAAGCCAGCCTGTTGTCTTGGGTGTCTTCTCTAGTGAACCTAATATTAGGGTCCACTGCATTGATGTGGTCTGTAAAGGCCTGTACTTCCCGAGTCTTGATTTTCACCCAGGTATCATCTACATACCTGAACCAGTGAGATGGTGTTGTCCCTGGGAAGGTGTTGAGTGCCTTCTTCTCCACTTCTTCCATGTATAGGTTTGCAACAATTGGTGACACTGGAGAACCCATGGCACAACCATGCTTCTGTCTGTAGAAGTCCCCTCTGTACATGAAATATGTGGTATTCAGACACAGGTCCAGGAGCAGGCATATCTGGTCTGGGTTGAGTCGGCATCTGGAGGTGAGGGTGCTGTCTTCTCTTAGTCTTCTCTTTACCATCGTTAGGGCATCAGTGGTGGGGATGCTTGTAAAGAGCGATGTGACATCAAAGGATACCATGGTTTCATCTGTATCCAGTTTCAGCTCCCTGACTTTAGAAACAAACTCCTCTGAATTGTGTACGTGGTGGTCCGTGAGTCCAACCAGTGGGGCTAGGATAGTTGCCAGGTATTTTGCAATCTTGTACGTCACTGAATTTATACTGCTGACAATTGGTCTGAGGGGGATTCCTTGCTTGTGGATCTTTGGAAGTCCATAAAAGCAGGGGACGGTCTCTCCGGGATATAACTGGTGGTAGGTCACCCTGTCAATTATGTTTTCTTGCTCCAAGAGTTTTAAGCATTCTATTACTTTCTTCCTGTAATTGCTGGTGGGGTCTCTTTTTAGTTTTTCATACGTGTGTTGGTCATCTAAAAGTGTAATAACCTTCTTGTGATAGTCCACCCTTTGCATGTGTTAGGTTGAAAAACAAACAATAGAAAAATGCCTTAAAGACAAGCTGTGTTTTAAACTGACTACATTACATTGCAGCTGAGTTCCCTTTATGGGTATTTATTCTTAACAAAATTCAAGTTTTTCCTCTGTAACTTTAGGTTTTGTTTGCCTCTTGGGAAGGATTTCAGTTTTTTATTCATCTTTCTCCTTTCCTTCTTGACTCATTTCTTCTTTGGTACTCATTATTAAAATTGCTTGTTTGCCCCTAGCATCTTCAGTTTTCAGTCTTCCTGGTTTGTTTCTTGGATGCATAAATATTTTTTCTTAACTCTATTTTGATCCTCTGTGAATTTTTTTGTTTGTTTGTTGACTTGTCTTCTGTATGACCTTCCATGCTTTTTAAAAAACAACAACAAAACAACAAACTTCCAGAAATATTTTTCTTGGACACATTCCCTTTTTTCATAATTGTGAACTGACTTGAGCTGCAGTAATATGCATGGTTAGCAGGCTGTACAGTACACTTCATTTAACTCAGTAACAGTTATATACATGGATTGGGATGCATTGTTGGTTTTCAAGAAGTCGGCACTCCCTGTGTTATTAACTGACCAGTGTTGAAAGCATAGCCAAATAAAACCAAAACTGATATTTTAATAAAACCATATATTTCTTAACCTGCAATGGAAGTAGTAATTGGCAAACTGTGTTTTGCTCATTATATATGATCTGAGAAGGTACACATGGATATATATAGTTAAATCTAATACAGTATCCATAAAGTAGCTCAGACTTCTGCTGTCTGTTGGTTTAAATGAAGATAGGTATCATTTTCAGCATATTAACATTAAAAGAAAAAATTGTACCTTTTATATATGCTTAGAAGTCTCTTATCATAAACAGGATACAGTCTAAGAAAGATATGCTTTCTCTGCTTTTACCAGTTGATTACCAAGCACCAAGTGCTGTAACACAGAGACTGAAAATCATAGCAATGAAAGAGTAGACAGAACTCAAAGTAACTGCCAGTGTCTAAGTCCTGCATTAGAACAGACTAGAGATGGGCACGAAGCAAACTTTTGGCTTGTTTCATTATTCGTTAATTATTTTGTTACCTAACAGAATTAATAATGAACTGCCCCCTCTAAGAAAAATGAAACAAAACGAAACAGAAAATTGTTTCATTTCAGTTCACATTTTGTTCCGCCAGTGCCTACTACCTGTGACTGGTGGCCTGGTCCGTCCTTGCTGCCGCCCCCAGCCTCCAGGAAGGGGGCTTCCAGAAAAAATAAATTTAAAAAAGCCGACCAGTCCGCACTACAGCTGGTAGGTGGGCCATGTGGTCGGCCAGTTTTAAAAGAAAACTAGAAATAGAAATAAAATACAATAAATTAAAAAAAAAAACAGATCCAGCCTGCGGGCCACCGAACTGGCCCGCGAGCACCGGACCCAACCCGTGGGCCACCGAACCAGCCCATGGGCCGGCAGAAAAAAAAAAAAAAAAAAAGCTGACCAGGCCATGCTACAGCTGGTAGGTGAGCCACGTGGTTGGCAGGTTTTTTTTTAAAATAAATAAATAAAAATAAATAAAAATAATAAAAATAAAAATAACCCAATCTGGCCTGCAGGCCGCTGATCCAGCCTGCAAGCCGGCAGGATTAAAATAATAATAATAATTTTAAATAATTTTAAAAACCGACTGGTGGGGTTAAAAACAAAACAAAAGAAAAGAAAACGAATCCCAAAGTAAAATGAATTACAAAATTAATTTTTATCAACATTTGTTTCATAATTAACCAAATGAAATGGGATGGGGGAACGAATTACAAAATGAAACACCATTTTGGCATTTCATGCCCATCTCTAGAACAGACCTATGCTTCTTATAGGTTATCTTTTCCCAACTGTATCTTACTGCTATAAGGACATGGGGTGGGGTGGGAGCAAAGAGCTTTTACAGTGCTTTGGTGTACTAAATTGTATGTATATTTTCAACAGGGAGAAAACAGACTTATAGTACTTTGGGGGGGTGTTCTGATTCTGATCCAGCTACTTCAGGGGAAAATAATCTTTATGTCAGCTTCATAAGCAGTCTCATGTTTACTCATCTTGTTGATTTGTTTTTGGTAACATGTCCTTCAGCAAAATATGTAGGGTCTGTGGAGTGCTCTTCAAGGAGGAAGTCTCTCTCTCTCTCTCTCTCTCTCTCTCTCTCTCTCTCTCTCTCTCTCTCTCTCTCTCTCTCTCTCTCTCTCTCTCTTTCTCTGGGTATGTGTGTGTGTGTGTATCTGTATATTCTTTATCCTTAGAGTGAAAAACCTGGTTATTTTTCAAGGAGATGTGGGATTCCCATGTCAGCCAGTATCATTGGAAGGCCATTGGTCTGAAATGCCTGAACAAAAATATCTACCAATCTGCGAAACATATGCATGCACCAATATTCAGTTTATAGCCTCTTGTCATTCGTGGCAACCATGGGTAATCTATAACTGCAAAAAAAGTACTAATGACTGTGGGACCAGAAGTGTTCCCATTTGAGCCATATGGAAAGCATGACTTTCAGATATTTCTTGTTTATTTATTCAAGCTAATTGCTAATCGAGAAAAGGCAAAAACAAGAGAGAGATTTTTAACTGACCTTGCTTTATACTAGTCCATGGAGTCGGTTCCATCATTTCTAATAAGCTGAGCTAATTGGAATATCTGAAAGGAAAAATGGTAAAATTCAAGGTTAGGGATTGCAAACCCAAATTTAGATGAAGGATTAAATTGTATCATGTTCATGAAACATAACATGTATTCCCCTGCAGCAAGCTTACCAAGCATTCAATGCTACCCTAGCAATCTAAATTTGCCAGGGGAATAAAGCCTTGTCTACAACCAATCATAACAAGAGTGGCAGGTCTAAACTATACCAGCTTTTAATTTTCTGCTTTACCATCTCAGAGTAGGTGTGGAGTTCTGGGCCTTAGTTGATTGAAGTCCTTAATTTAATTGATACCCAAGTACTAGAATCTTGGCAAACATAAAAGGAGCTGAGAAGATGTGCATAACTCTTGCTGGCCCATGAGAGGGGAGTTTCAATAAAATATTCTCATGTTGGAAGAGGTAATTATGACTCCTTTATAGCCATGAATGATTGAGGAACTGCTTTAAAGCTTGAGTAGGTGCTCTGGAATTTAGGAGTAAAAGAACATAGCACACATATGCTATGTAACATATGTGTGCCTTCTCTTTTTTACTGCAAACCTTCCCCCAACAGCAGGTAAACCAAATCAGCAAGGAGTTTAACAGCAACAGCAAAAGGTAATTATGATAAAGGTCATCCTTTTCAGATTCATCCTCCAAATGAGACTTCTTGACATTCCCAACTATTGATAAAGGCATGCATCCAATGTCCTTTACAAAAACTTTCAAAAGAGAAAAACAAAGCAGCCACCGCAGTTAAACTTATGAGGGGGTCCAAATAAGCCATTCCACTCTGTCAAATGCCTTGAGGCACCCAGTAAACAGATGATGAGAAGACAATGAGTTGTATTAGAATGGTGGGCGACGGTAAAGACATGGTGGAGCATATCTGCCGGTTGATAATAAAACCTACTTATTTAAAAGAATTATATTGAGTAATAAATGTATTGATCCTGATTATGAAAGTTACCAAAAGTCACCACAAGAATTGTTAAGTCTTGTTTCAGAAGTGCCATCAGCCTGCCATATTGACTTAGTACTTCTGGGTCCCAAGAACTACTTTGGGAGCAGACCAGTTGTGTTGTCCAATTGAACATAGACATTTCCTTGGAGAGTGAAATTTCAAATATATTGCATTGCTCTATATCAGTGCTGGTGAATCCATAGCACGGGTGCCAGAGGTGGCACTCGGAACCCTTTCTGTGGTCACCCGATATCACCCCTTCACAGCCACCTGTATTTAGGTTAAATTGCTGTATTGGCACTTTGTGAAAAAATAGTGGGTTTTGAATTGCAGTTTGGTTACTTGGTCTCTAAAAGGTTCACCATCATTGCTCTATACCCTATGTAGTCACATTCCACTCTATGGCTTGAATGTTTCAATCTCTCCTGAAATCAGCTTACAGTATTTCATTTACACAAATCATTAAATCCTTTTCAGGGTCCCAAAAAACCCACACATGTTCCTTATTAGGTTTAACCAACCATCCTGGGTCTATTTGCGCATGGACTTAAAAGATTCCATAGAGTCAATTTCACTAGAATTAGAGCATTTAGTGTGCTTAGAGACCATAAGATGCTGATCACTCTTGTTAGTAGGCTCATCTAACTCTAGCATAGTTGAATTATAAGGGTTTGAAGTCAAAGGAGAAAGTGTTTATCTTCAAAACACAGTCCACCCTAATACTGTTTATTTCAGGTGATTAGAGTATTTTGCATGTGGTTCTTCTTGAAGTAACACATCACTCAGCCTGATTCATGGTTAAAAACACATGAGCTGGGAAGGAACTGTTAGTGAGTCCTGTTTATCATTCAGAATTTAAAACTCCTCAGAATGATTGAAAATCTTTCCAGATCTCTTTGATTTCAAAAATATGTGAAACGGTGTGCATGACTTTACTTGGAAAGCTTCAGGAAACCCTCTTCATTAAGGTTTCTTGAAACACAGATTATCTAGTGCTTTTATAGGATTTGTGGGCTTAAATTACTGCTTACTCACTGTGAGCTGTCCATTAATAAGGAGGGGAATCTCCAAATGCACATTCTAGCTGATTTTCATGCTGCCGTTAATTCATTATGCAATTTGTGGTATCACTCAGCAAAACAGATCATGTTTAAGAAACTAGTCAAATGAGTAGCCAGATCCTATAAACTTACAAAGATGCTTATACCTAGTGGGCATTTAGGTAGCTTAAACTCAGTCATCAGCCACTAGATTTAATAGTAATATTTTAAAATAAACACAATTTGCAAATGCAGTGTTCTTTTTTGTCCCTTTTCAATTCTGTGTGTTCCTTCTCAGTCTACATGAATCAGCTTCTTTCTAGTGACAATAGATGTTTCTAGAAGATATTTGTATCTTTTTCTCCCTCTTCATCTTCTCTCCAGTTGAGCTCTTATAATCTGATTGATTGATTGATTGATTGATGTTTTAGCCATCTTTCTCCTTAAAAGCAACCAAGGCCTTGAGCTATACTCGTATAATATATCTACACTGGTACAGTGTCCAATTAATATTTTTTCAACTTTTTATAGTATAGCTTAGTAGAACCAGTGCATCTGTACACACACACACATACAGACCCCCCCCTCAAAAAAAAAACTATGTGTGATTTTCAGTCCTGCTTTATGACCATTGCAAAACTATATTTTCCATGCATTAATTCAATCAGCTTTCATATGTAGAGTGATAAGGCTACTATTTTTGACACTCTGTTTCATCCATGGAGTTTCCCTTCATGTTATTCAGTTGTTCAGCTCAACTCTGGGCCTTCTGGCACGGTGAGGCCTATGCTTGCATTTGTATTTTGGGCCAACTGCTTGTTCTAGCAGTTGCTCAAAACTTGCTGGGTTGACGCCACACATCTTCTGTGCCTACAATTACAGGAATGTGTGGTCTCCCTTTTATAAGCCTTAAGCTCTTTCCCTCTCCCATTTTTATTTTGTTGTACTTTTTTACTTGCCCAAGGTGTTAACAAAATGAGCTGCATGAATGCACACACAGCTCTTTTGTAGGTGCCCCAGGAAAGGCAAAATAATATGATATAAAATAAAAATAGCCAGTTTCCAGCCAGTCCAAATGACATGAACAGCAACCAGCTACTGGAGAATTTAACTCTGAATCCTGAGCTGCATTTTCCTTTTATAATATATGACGTATTTTCCTTTTGGGGGCCAGTTGTTTGGTTTAGTGCAGGGGTGTCCAAACTTTTTGCAAGGAGGGCCAGATTTGGTGAGGTGAAAATGTGTGGAGGCCGACCATTCAGCTGCATTTGATCCCCGGGCCGGACTTTGGACAAGTCTCTATAACATGCAAGGAGGAAGGGAGGATGCTGCAGCAATGGAGCCAGGGGCGGGTAGGCTGGGCAGGTGGGTGGGTGGTCGTGGACAGAGGCAGGGAGGGCAGGCAAGCCATAAAACTGCAAGCTGATGCCTCCATCTGGTATGGGGAAGGTCCAGCTGATGGGAAGGCATGACAGGCTGAGTTGGTGGGGAGAAGAGGCCACGGGCCACTCAGAATTTGAAAATGTGCCGCATTTGGCCCCCGGGCCTGACTTTGGACATGCCTGGTTTAGTTGTTAAATAGGTAAAATGAATAGAGATGGGCATGAACCACAGTTCTCTGGTTCAGCCCAATTCAGCATGGTTCCCACATAGATGGTCCATGGGCATCATACATTCCTTTCTCCCACCTCCTCTGTGCACTCACCCATTCCCTGGGCAAAGAGTCCATCCATTCGCCAACTTCTATAATGGCCACCCACTCAAAGGCAGTGCTGCATGCTTCCCTGCCTCGCCGCCTCATCTTGGTGAGCAGCTGTTGGAACAGGCAGAGGAAGAAAGCATGTATTGCAATTGGTGAGTGGGCAGTCACACTGAGGTGGCAGTGGAGAAAGTGTGCTTTGCCTGGGGAATGACAAGCACGTAGAGAAGTGGGAGAGGGGAATGCACAGTGTCTACAGGTGCTGTACTGAATTGAGCTGAACCGCTGAACCACAGTACATGCCCACCTGTAAAATTGATAATCCCTTGGAGGACTGTCTTCTTTCTACTTTAATTAATATGTAGTTGAAATTTGCGAGCCTTAAAAGTACAGTCATCCCCTGCTATATTGTGGTTCATATACTGCAGTCCTGGTATATTGTGGGACTGCAGTATGTGAAGGCAAGGCCCCCTGGGGCAAGCTGTGTGGGCCTGTTTGGGGCCTCCTGCAGTTACCTCAGGCCTGGCGCTGCCCCAAGTGGGCTTCCAATGGGCTTCCTGGGCCTGTCGGAAGCCCCAGAAGTGGTTTCTGACTCAGGTTCACCGGAAACCACTTCTGGGACCTCTGGCAGGACTGGGAAGCCCGTCAAAGGCCCATTTGGGGCATTGCCAGGCCTGGGGTAAGTGTAGGAGGTACCAACCAGGCCCCTCAGTCCTGACCTGACCCAGCATCAACATAACACAGATTTCCCTATATTGCAGATCGGGTTGGGTCCCTAACCCTTGTGATAAACCAGGGATTACTCTACTCACATTTGCCTGCACAGATAAAATACAGTGGTACGTTGTATAAAGGAATTAATTTGTTCCAAATGAAATTATGTTAAGCAAATTTTCCTTTATACAAATTTCCCATAGGAATGCATTGAAAACAGAGTGATCCCATTTTTATGTTGTAAAGATTCGCCCCTCTGCTCCTGTCCACTGAGGGCAGGTCTAATATAATTCAAATGGCGGCATCAGGATAGTACAGAAGCCTGCTGGGTGCTGCTATTCAGAAGGGTCTCATATGGTTACCGCTTTGTGGACAGCACAAGGGTGGGGACATCCAGAAGCAGCACTGAACAAAACTCCTGGCTTGTTCATCTGCACTTACTGATGCCAACATCTGAATTACATTGTTCCTGTTCCAAGATATGCCTGTCACAACCAGTGCCGGGTTAATTCAGATGGCAGTGCCAGTGGATTTAAAAGCACCACATGAGCATTGTAAACCTCCCTATGCCATTAAAAAAAAGAGTTTTCATTTTGAAAATCCTTGGCTATTTAATTATTATTTCTTTAATTTAAAAGTTCAATAGTTCTAGCAGTTACACCCAAAGGCATGATATCAGTAACATGATTTCAACAACCAAATTTCCATTAAGTTGAAAGGTTGACCTAGGCCATTGATGGTGAAATTTTGGCACTCCAGATGTTTTGGACCACAGTTCCCAGAATTCTAAGCGTGTATTGCCAATGACAAAAAGTCTGTGGGAGTTGTGGTCCAAAACATCTGGAGTGCCAAAGGTTTGCCACCACTGACCTAGGCATTAGGAAATGCACATGGATTGTGTGGCTCCATGCTCAATAGGATATGGATTTCCCGATTTCTTAACTTGCAACAATTTGCTGCTGAAAGTTACACTGCTAGGATTATGCTGGCTGAAATAGATAACAGATTTTGACCTACAGCAATCAGATGATTTAATAGCCCCTTTCAGTGTTTCAGTGTTTTATTTAATTAAATTCTGATCTACTGTATAAGTAAATGAGGGGGTATGTTATGCATATTTGGCTAAAGCTGTTTGTTTCTAGTTGAATGTAATGAACCTCCTGTTTGGCACATACGCACATACACACACACACACACACACACACACACACACACACACACACACACAGAGAGAGAGAGAGAGAGAGAGAGAGAGAGAGAGAGAGAGAGAGAGAGAGAGAGAAGATACGGTTAGCCTCATAAGAGAGACATAACTTAATAATGTGTACTGCAAAATAACTCAAACTGGAGGAAACTAATTATACCTGCTCAGTATGTATTTTTACTCTGTATGGAAATAATATGAAATTGTAAGACATGGAAAAAGCAAACCATGAAAAGAACAAGTCATACCACTCCCCATCACCAAACTACTATTCAAGTGCATTGACTTGTAGAAGAAAATTATGTACTCTTATTTCTGACTAGTGTTCAGAATACTGAAAGTGGTAGCTTAATATTTAAAATTAATACTGTGAAGGAAATCTGAGCCTGGAAAACACTGCTGCTTTCCATCCATGAAAACCACTAGAAAAGAAACTGAGTGCCATGTAAATTAGTATAAAGTATTGTACGATATGCGAATGAATTGGCTGGATATGGATTCATGGTGTATGATAATCAGCCACTGTTTAAGATAATGTCATTTTGGGTACTGTAATAATTTATTTATATCTGCATTGGATATTGAAAACAATTTATTCTCGAAAAACAAGAAGCTGGAAATTGTGTATGGATGCTAATGCCAGTTGGAAGTTGAGCAAGTTCAACCCTTAGTCAAACAAAGCACTGGTTCCCAAACTTGGGTCTCCAGATGTTCTTGGACTGTAACTCCTGGAAGTCCAAGAACACCTGGGGACCCAAAGTTGGGAGCTGCTGAAATAAAGTATATAAAGCTCTTTGTGTCTAATTTTTGATGGAAAGTAGAGGCAAACACAATATTTTTCTCCCGGTCTCCACAGTAGGGTGAGTTATTTTGTGATGCTCTTGAGTACAGAACAAGAACATGTTAGCACAAACTGAACAAATGTATGCAAATAGTTCATATACGTGAATGAATTGTAAATCTCCCAGAATAGCCTTGTATCTAGATGGGCAGTACAGAAAGCCAACAAATAAATAAATAATAACACACATTTCATTAAAATGATGGTGGCTGCTGATTAATTGCATGCTTTTGAAAGTTAGAAACATTGAAAAGTCTGTTTGCATTTTTTTTTACAAAAAAACTTCAATAGCTGTTTTGCCCCTGCTGCATGTATATGCTTTGTTCCTCCAAGGGAACATGCAGTTACCAAAAATTAAGAAGATTTTCATGAGAAAAAGCTTGCCAGATAGCTTCGAGGCTTAAGTATTTGGCTAGAGGTTAGGGGTTCAATTCCTCACTGTACCTCCTGGGAGAAGAGTCAGCTTGTGCAGCACTGGGCAAGCTCACAGCTCCAGGGCACCCCCCCCCAAAGGGAATGGTAAACCACATCTGAGTAGTCTCTACCTGAAAAATCCTGGAAAGTAGTGACGGTCGTTTCATTTCCAAAGTGGTCTGGTTCAGAAATGAAATGCAGGAGCCTAGCTGGCATTCGGAACTGGACCAAACCTCTGGAATGAAGTCAGCCGGTTCCTTACCTTGCTCTGGGGTCATGCAGGGCTAAACTCCAAATAGGAAAAAGCCTCCAACATCATCTTTGCTTCTCCCTGGTGCTGGTCAGTCAGGATCCGTGCAGAGAAATGCATCATCCCACCACCCTTTCTGATTGACCAGTGCCAGGGAGAAGGGAAGATGGCAGCTTCTTTCTCATTGGAGTTTAGCTCTGCACGACCCCAGAGCAAGGTAAGGGATTGGCTGATTTCGTTCCAGAGGGTTGTTCTGGTTTCAAACACCAGCTGGGCTCCCGTGTTTCATTTCAGAACCAGACCACTTCCAAAATGAAACACCCATCTCTACTGGAAGGTGTCACCATTATTCAGAATTCACTTGGCAGCACATATTAATATTATTATTATTCCTGAGAAAAAAAGAGTGTTTCTTATTTTGTTTTTGGCTGAAGGGGAGGAATTTTGTAGAGCTTGAGAAGTTCTCAGTGAGTTATCTTTCAAAAATGAGATAACTTAAAATGACCAGAATGAAGAATTAGTCAAATACTTCTTCACGTCCTTAAACAGGGAAAGGATGCCTTGAATGTTTAACCATAAGAAATAAAGGCTAGGAAGAGAGTGACAGCACTCTTGAAATGTTTTAAACATTGCCATAAGGAGAAGAGACACAAAAATTTTTCAGAAATTCCCAAATGCAGTACATGTGATAATAGGCTCAAGTTGCAGGTACCCAGATTTCATCTGCATGCCAGGAAAATCTCCCCGAATATTAGAGCAGTAGGATAGTGGAACCAATTACCTTGGGAGGTGGTGTTTTCTCCAACACTGGAGGCATTCAAGAGGAAGTTAGACAGCTATCTGTCCTGCATTCAGCAAAAAGAAGTCAGCAGCTTTATAGGTCCTTTCCAACCCTGTTATGATATGACTAATATGGAACTCAGTTCTCCCAGGAGGTTAATTGGAACTCTCCAAATTTCATTGTTTTGAGGCTGGAAATTTGCCCACATTTTGTTGTAGATCCCACTGTTTTCACAGAACTATATCTAGGAAATGCATTTTCAAAAAACAAGAATTCTTGCAAAGTGAGAGCAGTAGCAATTGTCATTAACAGTAGTCATAACATCTTGTAGATACCTGGGTGATGAAAAAGGAGCAGCACTGAAAGCATCTAAGACATTCTCCAGACTACAAAATCTCTCCTTGTGAAGATATTTATATATATTTAGAAGGAGGCTTTATTTGGAAAGAAATTCTAAAAAGGGGTACAGCTACTTATCAAGAAGGGATACACATATAAACGTATTAGAGATGGGCACGAATAAAAAAAATGGCATTTCGTTTGTCGTTTAGGGGGCCCATTTCGGTTCGTTTCTGTTTTTCACGAATTTTTGCAAAAAATTCCTTTTTGTTTTCGTTCGTTTCGTTACCATTTCGTTACCATTTATTTCAATTTTTGTGATGTTTTTTAGCATTTAAAGCAGTTCAGTGTATTGCCATAATGAAAACGAAGCGGACGACAATTTCTGGTGTTTCTCTTCGTTTCGTTTCATTTTAGAGACAAAATTTGTTTGTCATTTCGTTATGTAACAAAACAAAAAAATGAAAATGGAAACGAAAAATTGTTCGTTTCGTGCCCATCTCTAAAACGTATGCCATTAGTATGCTAGTATAGAACGGCCATACATGGAATTAAGAGACAATATATGTAATGCATTTACAGCTTTCTCAAAAAATGTATTGTGTTGAATTGAAGTTAAATCCCCATGAAGAGAGAGAACATTTAAAACCCTTTGAATATGGAATTGATCAATAAAACATGAAATAGACTTTGGAATTAAAAGTTTTAGAAGCATTGTTAGAGAGAAAAGCCTCGTTTTGTTTCAGGACTTAAGTCTCCTTTCTGACAATGATCAGAATGAAAAACCTTTGTCTCCAGCCATTTTCAAGAATGCCCTGCCAATAGACTTTGACAACTTTATTTGATTCTTGATTATGTTTGTGCAAACTTCTATATCTTCACTGAAAAGCAATCTGCAATTCACATGTAGTACAGCCTCTGCACTCTATTATGCAAAATGACAGGAGATCGAAATATTATATTGTGGAAGAAACATCATTAAACATGTGCATTGGTAATTTCATTTAACAGCCTCACTGTATACTTCTGGTGTAATGTACAGCTAGCTCAGACTAGACAACATCTGGGATCCACAAGCTATCTAGCCTCAGATAAGAAATATGTCTGTGATGAACAGACTTTTAAAACAGCTTTTAAAAATGCTATAAAGAACAGCCTCCTAATTCTTCACAGTGACAGAGAAGCAGCTCTAAAATGTCTTTCTTTCTTTCTTTCCTCCTCCTCCTCCTCTAAAGGACATAGCATGACAGAGGAAAGGGCCTTACCTGAGTGGTAGGGTTCATAGATGCTCTATATTTCAAAAGTCCTGAATTCATTCCCTGACATCTACTAAGTCTGAGCAAAGCTAGGATGACACCTGCTTCCAACCCTAAAAACTAGTTGCCAATCAGTGTAGACAGGGCCAGGTGTGATGGATCATTGCTTTGTAGCTTTCTGTGTTGCTTGAGGGAAATTGTGAGACAAGGGAAAAATCATCTGCGGGATTAATTTTTATAGTACATGAGATTTTGTCAACAGCATACAAAGAAACCATTCATTGCTTTAAACATATATTTCAAATCATTTATAGAATATATTTTCTGTAATAAACCATTTACAGTGGTACCTCAGTTCATGAAGTTAATGTATCCTCAGGAACATTTTGTAATATGGAAATTTTGTAAAATGGAAACAGAGGAGTCACAATACATCCTGGGAAATGAAGTCCTTTGGAAAAAAAAGTAAACCAAGAGTTTTCATTAAAAAATATATTGCAAACGGAGGCATAATTTTCAATTGCTTTTCTTTTGGAAACTGAAAATTATGTAAACCGAGGCATGCATAACCTGGGGTACCACTGTATTTCATTGTGTCATGAAAACTTGCCAGAAGAAGGAAACAGTGGTGTTGTCAGTGTGTTGTTGCCTATAGTTAAGCCTTTCTATCTGAATGAGTGCATAAAAACAATACATGACCACCGTACTTTGGGAATATATACAGGCTACAACTTTACTGATTACAACAGGCAGTACTCTGGCTAAGCAATTGGGTCGGATCCAGCCATCCAAGGAGCCCACCTGTCCTCTGGTGCTCCCGTGTTCCTCCCATTGTCTAAAGGAACATCCACTTCTTGTTAGTTACCTGGGGTGTCCACTAGGGATGGGCATTTGGTTTTGGAACCAGTAGGTTACGAAATGAACCACGTGAGCCCAGGTGGTGCTCAGAACTGTCTGATACACATGGATCCAATTGCTTTACTTCTCTCTCTGCTGGCATGGAGCTGAGCTGAAATAAGGAAGCATGCTGCACTGTCATCTTTCCTCTGTGGGCGCTGGCTAATCAGGAGCTGTGCAGGGACAGGCATGATCCCACCGTCCTGTCTGATTGGCCAGCACCACAAAGGAGGAAAGATGAGGAAAGATGACATTGCAGCATGCTTCCTCATTGCAGTTTAACCCTGCACGAGCCCAGAGAAAGGAAAAGCAATTGGCTCTGTGTGTATCAGATTGTTCCGAGTACCACCTGGGCTCGTGTGGTTCATTTCGTAACCCACTGGTTCTGAAATGAAATGCCCATCACTAGTGTCCACCCCATTGGTGTCTCATGTCAATTTCAACTCGTATGATCCCAAGGATCGTCAACCCCATTGGTGGCCGGGCCATAATCATTGTCAAGGGGTTCCCCCCTGCCCTCCTGGGATTAAGTCATGGCCCCATCCACCTGACTTTCCTTGTCAGGTGTCCTTTCGTATCTCCAGGTTCTTGCCTGCTACTTTAGAATCTTGGATCTGTCTCAATGCCCGTAAAAATATGACTAGAGCTGAACTTAGCTCACTTCCCACCAGAGCACTGCAGCTGCAATCAATCAGATATGGCCTTCCTAACCCCCAACACCCACTGCTCATTGCCCTTGTCTGTCATGCCCCGCACACAGAGCACACACACAAACAGGATTCAGTTCTTTGCCAAGATCTTTAGTGGAAAGCCAGGCAAGTTCCAGTCTTTTGTTACAATCAAGTGCCAGATAAATAACAGAATCCAACTCCCAGCAATTACCAGTCCAAGTCAAAACCAGAATATCTCACATAAACCAGATGCCAAACTCAAGGGAACAGATCAAGCCATGGTCCAGGAAGCCAGTCTGAAATCAGGAAACAGAGCCAAGGTCACAGACAGGAATGTGGTTGCAAGTTCAAATGAAGCGTTGCTCCCACAGAGAGCTCAAGGTGAGCTTACCAGGTTTATCTCAAAACAGGGAACACACCCTTACTTCTGGAAAGGCTCCTGCTAGTACTCAGGGCTTCCCGACCTGATTCCCCGTCTAGCATCAAAGACCCTTTCCCTAGCTCTCCTGGTAGCACGCCTTTGCAGAATCCTGCTCATAGCCCTTCTAGGGGGAGAAGATATGTTTTCAGCTGAGTCATCAGACCCAGCTGCCTGCTGACTTGAGCTGCAAGGCTCCTCCAGCAGCTCTTCACCATTTAACCCCTCAGAGTCAGGTTCTGTGACAGGCAGGGTCCTAAAACAGCATTCAGAGCACAGGCAGTAAGTTACCCCAGTACATGCCCCAGCACCAAACCATGTCACGTGGATACGCTCTTCCAGTCCCATGTGCTGTCCCCAATGCAACCGCTTTGCCCATGTGCCGGCCCAGTGGACGATGCTGTGACTGATTACCCAGAGCCATAGAACAGTGCCAGCATGTAAAACTAAAAGAGAACGGATGTTAATGGCCCACTGCTGGTCTTGTGAACATACGTCCTGTAAGTTCTAGATGTCCATCCACCCCCACTCTCTTTATCTTCCTGTGGGTTTTACCCTGATCCACTGCCTGGGATGCAACCCAAATTTGAAAGGGATGGGTCCCAAAATCTCCTGGGGTGTACCCTGCCTTGTGTAGGGCCTTCTGGATTACACCCACGAATTGGTAGTGAGTGAGTGGGGCCCAGCTGCCTGTCATGCAGTGTCATATATCTCCTTGTTGCCCTTAACAGGCACAGGGCTGGATCACCCTGCATTCATAAGATAATGCTTGCTCCTTTGGCTCTTTGGTCTGTCTTTGAAGACCTGAGCACAATGTTTAGTGCCCCTGGGAGTAAGGTTAGGTTGCCCAGTGTTAGTGAGTGTCCCCCAGCATCCCTTTTGGAGTTTGGCACCAGCTCGCCCACCCTAAAGGCCCCAAAGAACTGTCAGATATTAGATAGGAAAATATTTTGTATTAGATGATGCTTGTCTAAGATGTTTCCTATATTTAATTGATTTGTAAAATGGACTTGAGCATGTCATGCTGAATCATTATAAAACCCAAGTGTACAGTATGAATGTAATGAGCAAAGCTGATGCAAGATAGATGCAACAGCATGAGGTAACCAGTTTCCTGATTGGTTATGAGTAGACATGGGCACGACCAGAAAAAATGACGTTTTGAGTTTTCGTTTGTCGGAACGGGTCCGTTTCAGGTCATTTCCGTTTGTCGCGAAATTTTTCAAAAAATTTGTCATTTCCGTTTGTCGTTTGTTGTTTCCACAGTGATTTAGCGTGATTTGACTTCCCAGAGCATAGGGGCGTCCCGCAATCAGGGCCGGCGCTAGGTATTTTTGTGCCCTAGGCAGTGGGCAGGGTGGGGGGAGGGCGGGGGGGAGGTGCGGGCGGGTGGCAGTGGCGGGGGTCATGGGCAGGTGGCAGCCGCGGGTGGGCTAGTGGGCGGGCGGCTGCGTGGGCCGCAGGCGGGTGGCGGCACGGGCGGACGGGCGAGTGGGCAGTTAGGATATCACTTATGATAGAGGTTCTGTTCTTTGCTTGCACCCCAAATGTGTGTGTGTGCAAGCAAATTGAAGTTGGGAAAATAGAAAATAAATGGTAGTATATAATATATATTTAAAATAAATCCACACCTCCCACTCCCAGTCGAACCTCCCCCTTTATCCAATATCAGAAAAAAATCCTCAAACTGCCAGAGAAGAAATAAAGAATAAACTGCTATTCCCTTCAGCAGACAAAGCTGCAGGGAATCAAAGAAATTATTTTCTAAATTCAATTCCCTCCCTGCCTGCCTAACTTAAATCCTAAAGCCTCCAGCCTCCCTCGATCGTATCACACCAGCACCAGCAGCCAGCCCTCCTCCCTCAACCACATCCATACACCGACCCGACTGCGATTTCTGGAAGGTGCTGCCTCGGCTTTTTATGCCCTCCGAGACATCCAGAAGTGTCAGTCAAAAACCTGGTGATGCCATTGGTGGAATGGTTCAAAAAAATTGCATGGTCCCATCCCATGCCCAGCCCAAATGGGCAGGTCTAAAAAAATAAAAAATACAATACAATAAAATAAAATCAATACGACGTTTTATTGCTATAAAAAACCCACTGCTGCTACTATAAAAATCCAGGCATTTAAAATAAATACATTTCACATGTTTCTGTGGTGATTTGGTGTGTGTTTTGGACTACGATTTCAAAAGAAAAATTGTGGTCGCCATTTTGGATCCCCACCACCACCGCATGACATGCAGCGAGAGACAGACAACGAGGATGACCCTCTCCCAGCCTGGTGCAAGCAGCCCAGGACAGGAGGAGGGGGGGGAAAGGCTGGGGACCCCCCAGAAACCACCCCTCTGGTAGGTGGCAAAGCCTCAGGCAGGCATATTTTCACCTGCTTTTTTAGCCGGGAGTTGGGGTTTTTTAAAAAAACTTTTAAAAACCTTTTCTGTGCTTCGCATTGTGCGATCGCCGCGATGCCACAAACGGAAATGAAAAACCCGACCAAATTTTTCTTTTTTCGGTTCGAGTTCGAGTTCTGACAGCTTAATTATCGTTACCATTTCTGTTACGTAATGGAAACGATAACCGAAAATGGAAACGATAATTTCGCTGAGTCGTGCCCATGTCTAGTTATGAGTAGATATGATAAAGTATAAAAGGACTCCAGGAATCAGTATTCTTTGGATCTTTGTTGAGAAGGTGTCCATTTTTGCCCTGCTCTGTATATGCACTATGTCATGTTGTTATGCTGTCTCTATGTAATCTGTGAAGTGAAATGTTATAGAAGCTCTGTTCTACATGCATATATGTAATATAGCTGCTTTTAATTATTTTATTTATGTTAATATTTTTTATTTTTAAAATTATTTTATGCTGCCTTGCTTCCCATAAGAGATCCAGGGTGGATCGCAACTGAGAGAACACAATATAAATATCACATTGAAGGAACAATTAGTGATACATTAAGATTTAAATCTCAAGTACAGTAGGACCCCTGTGTCACTAGGGGTTGGTTGAGCCCCCCCCCCACCTTGATGCAGAAACACACAGATTATAGTGAATGCTATTTTAACAACAGATACTATGCACAATATGGACTCTAGCTTCCTTTAGTGGCCATTTCTAGTAACTTCATATTAAGAAAATTACTGTTTTCAGGATTTTTCTTTTAATATATTTAATATTTCCAGACCTGTGATACATGATTTAGTGGCTGCTTATTCCATGGATAGGAGGGTCTTACTGTATAAAAATTCAAAAAATTGTTTGTCACTCTTGTAGATTGAAAGCCATTTTGTTCCCCCATATTCTATCTAAATATCATTTTCTTCAGAATACAAATTAAAGTACAGTGGTACCTTGTATAAAGGAATTAATTTGTTTCAAATGAAATTATGTTAAGCAAAATTTCCTTTATACAAATTTCCATAGGAATGCATTGAAAACAGAGTGATTCCATTTTTATGTTGTACGAATTCTCCCCATAGGCAATTAGTTAAGCAAATTTCCCCTATCTCCGGATTTTTATGTTGTACAAATTTTATGTTATACAAGCTGTTTGTTATACAAGGGTCCACTGTATATATCCATCATTTGTCATGTATGAATTATTTCAATTTCCATAATTTTGTATATTCTTCATAGAATTATCATTTAGTCTGTATAGACTGAAATAGCTGCATTGTTTTCAGATATGCTTCTGCTAATTAATTTATTCCAGTTGCTTTGAAGACCGTTTTCACTTTACTTTCTAGCAGTTCCTTCCTCATTAAAAGTTTATTTGTTGGAAGTAGTCATTCTTCTATCTTTTCTTTAGAGTTTTCACCATATTGTTTGTGATTTAACACTGTAAATATATTTTGTATACATTATTGTTAGTAAAGTGAATGAGATTTGATTGACAATTGTTGGTTGGATGTGTTCCAGGAGGAGACAAATAGAACAGAGGAGAGGTCTGGAAAGATGTTCATGAATGAAACTGCAAGCTGATTGGTTTGCATGATTCCTGGCTGGAAATATATTTTGCATTTAAGAGGAGTGGTGGAAGAAAGGGAGTAAGTGTAAAAGCTGTGAGATGAAGATTTGGTCTGAATCCCATCAGATCTGTGCTGTTAGTGTTGAGAGTGGTCTCTTTTTATGTAGTTGTGAAATAGAGGTGGAACATATATCAAAACAAGCATCCATCTATATCTGTATCTCTGACTTGCTCTCCACCTTTATAATCATATTATGCTTATCTGTCTGGAGTAGGAACTGGCAAACCACTCCAGTATTGCTGCCAAGAAAACTCCATGGATATGGGGTCACGAAGAGTCGGTCACGATTGTAACCACACACACACACACACACACACACACACACACACACACACACACACACACACACACACACACACACACACACACACACACACACCCCTATCTATTATATAGAACTGAATGGATATAAAGAAAGTAAGTGAAAAAAGCTTATTCTTCTATGATAAAGAATTAGACGGTTTGTACCATAGATCCTTTTTATTCTCTCTCTGTGTGTCTCTCTCTGTGTTTAACAAATAAAGCCCATTTATTGTTTTTAGCCGTACTGTATGTGCTACTATTCTGCTGGCTGAATTGCTCTGTGGGTTAGCTATTTGACTGCTGAGACAGAGCGGAGAGTTCAGTTTTCATTCTGCATCCAAGAAGCTTGGTGATAAGAGTTAATCCAGGAGAAACAGTCCCTATTCACAAGAAAAATAGCAATCTTAGAGTTAGGGCAGGGGGTTGTGAGTGACTGCTGCTTAGTGGTGGCACACACCAACAAAGCAATGTGTCTGCATAACACCATCTTTTCTTTCCTTTTTCCTGACCAGACAAAATATTTCCCTCTTGATCTTTAAGCATCCCTAACCCTAATTTAAATATTTGATTTTTTTTGTTTTTATTTTACAAGAGGGAATCTTATCTTTAGGAAAGACAATGTAAAGTCAGTCCTTACTCGTGGTAGTGTTGATGAAAAGCACTGTAGAGGGAGATATTGACTGTTTTCCCAGCCTGGTTATGGAGAATGAGATAATCCAGGAGAAGCAACCATATTCACAAATTAAATGGCAATCTCAGATTTAGTGCAGAGATTTCAGAATGGCTGCTTCTTGGTGGTGCACATATCAGTAAAGAAGCTGTTTGGGCTGATTAGAAAAATCATTTCCCTGTTCCTCTTTCAGCATTCCCTATCAATTCCCTATCTTGATTTAAGCCTTTGATATTTTTGGATTTCCTGGAAAAGGTCTCTTAGTTTTATTTCTCCCTTTTCTATTTCATGGCAATCATTTTATTATGATAGATTTTCTTTGCCTGTCATAGGCAAGGCACTGAAATGTTGTATTTTGGATTACCTCCCTGTTTCTGTTAGTTTTTATTTTTGATTCTCAAATGTCGTTATCAGCTTAAATTGCCCTTCAGTTTTCCACAAAAGCTTTTCTTTTCTTTTGGGTATAGAAATCAGAGCTCCGTATTTTCCCCTGAAAATATCTCTGGTTTGAATTCATAGTTCTTTTAGTTTGCAATCACTTCAGGTTAGAAGTGGACATCTGTTCTTTACATTGCCTTTCCAGTCTTCACAAATGTTATTTCATTTATATTTTAGTACTATAGGCGTTTTAGTGTCCTTCAGCTTTGTTATAGCTTTTTAATATGTGTAGTTCATGGTCTGTATCATAGCTTTTTTCCTGATCTTCATTTGGCAGGGTGAATAAAACTTCTCCATCTTCTACTTTCAATTATGTAATCCATTTGATTTCTGTAATCTGTATTGTTTGACTGGTGTTGTAGCCCATGTAGCGCTGTCTGTTTAGGCTGCATGAAGCATTTATTTGCAATAAGCAAACACCTGGATTCACTGAATTCTATGAGTCACTCTACTGCTTCATTTCTAATTCCTAGGCCAAATTCTCCAGTGGTGCTATTGCTTTTTGGTTACAGTCACTATGATTATGAAGCATATTCTGTTTTGCTGTGTTCTTGGCATAAGGACAGGAAAATGTTGTAACTATCACCTTAGAAGGGTTTGACTTGGTGTATGAAATCTTTAACGTGTGCTTTGACTTATCACTCTGAGCATTTTGTCACTGAGTTGCTCTCAAAACCCCTACTTATCCACTATGTGCAAACATTTAAGCAGGAGTAGAGGGTGCTACGGTGCATTTTTCTCTATTGTTGCTTCTTTTTCTCTCTCCTCCTTGACAGTGTTTGTGTCTGTCCCTAGCCCATAGACTCTGCCTATCTCAAGTGTTATACAGTCTATCAGTAAACCTGTCCAAACTTCCTGCCTCTTTCTCTACTCCAGGGTATGAACACACAGCAGTGAAAGATACCCTTCTGCTATTTTATCTGTTTTGTCACTTAGCTCCAGGTTTGTTTGGGCTGTGCGTATGTGTTTGGTTTGCTTTTTTCTGATTAATTCCAATGAGTCATATTTGTTTCTAGAATGCTTTCTTTCATCGGAATACTGTATGTTCTGGTCCAGCATTGCAGAATCTATCCTGGGCAGATGTCTTATCACACAATTTACTATCTTTCTTTCATATTTCCCCCAGTCTAGGTGCAGTAAAGTATGGTACAGCAATACTTGTTCCTTCTAAATTATCATCACCTCTAGATTATGTTCACTTCAAACTAATTTAATAGATGATAAACACTTTTTTATTTACAAGTAAGCATGCTTAGGATTGCCATGTTTAATCCACTAGTTTACCATTAACAAATTGGCATAACCACTTCTGAAGCTGAGAACATAATTTTGAACTTCATGTTGTAACATCTGTGTTAAAAAGCTTGACGTGTGAATTTGAGGCTAGGGTGACAGAAATTATTTGGGGGCATTTAAACTGCACATTGAAGTAATCCACAACTAGAGTAGACAGAACTAACAGAGAAGTTGGCTCACCAAATCTCCACTGCCTAATATAATGTAATTTACTAACTGAATACCAGGATTTCAGCCATATTCTCCCTTTGGGTTTTCCTGAAAAATTTCACATGGAAAAAAAGAAGCCTGTCTTAGGTGAAAAACATGAGAATTGCACCAGTGAAACACTAACTATGTAAATGATTGCAAGCCTCTTGGTGAAGTGATCCTGATTACCGGTACCAAATGCATGCTGATTTATTCCACTAATGCTGATTTTGATCCCAGTTGTTCTATCTAGACAATGTATCGTTGTATTGAACATAACAGCTCCTGCTGATAAGTGATATGGTAATATTTCATTGTATCTATTGAGGAAAACTGGAAGAGTCAAATATTACTCTACCTCTTTAAAACTTTTATGTGGTAGCACACCCGGCAGATGGCCATAAACAGAGACATCTCAATTGCCCAGGGTACCCATGCAAATATGGGGTTAATATGTGTGAAACCAGAGTTGTCACTAGGGTCAGTGGCCATGCAGAGACCCAAGGCTCCATTAAAGGACCTCAAAAAGCAGCATCCACAGATGTCTGTGAAAGAAAAGAGGAGGAAAAAAACAGTCATGTGATACATCTTCTTTCACCTTCACTGTTCTCATTTCTTTCCACTCCTCTGTGTGGAATTTCCCCACTTTTACAGGAGGCAGTGGCAGCTTTTCATCTGTCTCCAAATAGCCTTCTTGTTTAACTGTAAATACCAGAGTGCACCAGAGAGGAAGCTGTGACATTGACTTCTTCAAAAATTGTCCGGGTTTCACCAGAGGTGCTCAAGGAAATATAAAACACAAGGCATGGCTGTTGTTTCCTCCACAGCATACCTAGCTATTATTTTAACAAATTAAAAAAGTTAAGGGAGGACAGATGTGCTGCTGTTTTTTGTTTGTTTGTTTGGTCATGGAAGGAGAAGGAGCATCAAGTGGGTAGTGAAAGAGACAAAAAGCAAAGACAGCATGTTAGTGTGGAGAAGCAAGGGCAGGGAGGAGAGGAGAATGGTGCTTTCAAGAGACCAAGTGGCAGAAATGGGGGAGTCTGAAATATCTAAGTACATGTGTGTGTGAATCCCACAGGGGGCATATGGTCTAGGTAGGACCTCTTCCACTCTGGCAGCTCCAATGGCTGGCTCCACTCCTCTGTCTGATAACAAAGACTCAAGATTCTCTTAAGTTTTCAGTAATCAATTATATATCTCAGTGAATCAGATTGCATCATATGAAATTGTGAGGAGAGTCAAAAATGATATGATCACAGAGGGCTTTAAAGGGGTACAGATAGATGCTGTAAGAGAAGTTTAGGATTAGTGGACCATTGTGTGTTTGTAGAGGCCATCATTTTTTGACTAATGTAATCTAATGAAAAATATTGAAAAAATTATTTCCAACAAGTCAATGTATGTTTTATGCTGCTGTTCTTTTTACTGACTTGGACTCAGCAATTCTGACATCTCTGAATCTCTATTGGAGATCTGCTGCCACTGTAGAAGTAAGAGATAAGCAATCTTGTCTCTCAGTCCCTCCAACCAGATTTGTTTGGTTTGGTTTTAATTTTTTCCAGGTTTTGACAACTTGTTTTGAAAAGTATGAGGGACACACGTACATTGAAGAAGACTTGTTGCCATTGTACTCATGGACCAAGAGTACTCTGAGTACTGTTCAGCCAAAGCTTCCTTTTAATTTGTCCATGGCATGTACTTGAGCCACCCCATATCCATCTCTCATGACATAATTGTGCTGTGAAATAGTGGGCTTTTGACACAGACTTCTTCCTGACACCACAGGACTAAAACTTACTGTGGTCCGTAAAAAAGACAAAACACAATGGCATCTACTCTGAAGGCTTCAGAGCTGCAAAATTAAATACAGGTGTTCCAATCACATGTTGTAGAGTTTTCTAAGTCATCAGTAGTGATATGCATTTGTATTTGGAAGTACAGTATTCAGAATTCACCAATATTCAGATAGTTCGAAAAATATCCAAATCTGATTTTATTACTTCCAAATATCTGTAATAATGATTCATAATATTCAGAGTTCCATTGACTTCTATAGATTAGAAAGCAAAAAGCTAGGTTTCTGTTAATGAAAGCTACTTCACAGACATTGTGTAATTATTTATTTAATCTTAAATACAATCTGGCACCACTGGGAGTGGAGGCTGAGAACTCACTGAGAACCCTGATTACCATGTGGTTTTTCCATAGGAGCTGGATGAGGAATAGACAACTTAATGCTTTATTCCATTTAGATTATGTCCAAGTGAAAGGTGGACATAGTTGTTTACAAATCCTGAGAATTTGCTGTTAGAATATGCTCTGGAGTAGGCCTGCATTGCAGCATTTTTTTCTGTCGTTTTTTTTTTTTTTGGACTCTCAGTCTACATTTATATTCTTTACTCCCCATTGTATTTTGTTTACTTGTAGTTAGGAATGTGATTTAGGATTAGTAGATTCATAGATTACTACATTATGAATTGAGAAACCCTGAAGCTTCCAGTTGGTGCCTCAGATTTACTTATACTGTATTTACTTATACTTACAATGAAGTAAAACATGTCATGTAATAAAACATGTACATGGGAGAGGAGGGTGGAGTCCCCCTTTCCCAGCTATGCCCACCTGGGTACTCAGTCCAGCACCAGTGTCGCCCGGTGGGCCGGGGAGGTGGAGTTGCTATAGTCTACAGGAGTTCCATCTCCTTGACCAGGCTTCCTGTCTCCTTGGGAGAAGGTCTTGAGGGCCTGTATTGTGTGTTGGGCTCACGAGACAGATTGGGGATTCTGTTGGTGTACCGCCCACCCTGCTGCGTACCAACAGTCTCCCTGCCTGAGCTGACAGAGGTGGTCTCGGACCTGGTGTTGAGGACCCCCAGACTGTTGGTACTGGGGGACCTCAACATCCATGCCGAGGCTACCTTAACTGGAGCAGCTCAGGACTTCATGGCCACCATGACAACCATGGGGCTGTCTCAACATGTCATGGGCCCAACACACCAGAAGGGCCACACTCTGGACCTAGTTTTCTCAACGGGACTGGGGGATGGTGGTTTGGATGTGGAGGGGATGGCTTTGACTCCATTGTCATGGTCAGACCACTTCCTGGTCAAGTTTGGGCTATTAGCTACTCCAACCCTCTGCAAGGGTGGGGGATCCATTAAGTTGATCCGCCCTCAGAGACTAATGGATCCGGATGGTTTCCTGAAAGCTCTGGGGGATTATCCAGCTGACATGATCGGCGCTCCTGTCGAAGCTCAGGTCACCTTATGGAACAGGGAGATGACCCGGGCAGTTGACATGATCGCACCTAAGCGCCCTCTCCCCCTATGCAGAGCCCAGACAGCTCCTTGGTATACATCTGAGTTGAGGGCAATGAAACGGGAGGGGAGACGGCTGGAGCGCAAGTGGAGAAAATATCGCGGTGAGTCCGATCAAACACAGCTTAGAGCCCACTATCGGGCCTATTCCGTGGCTATACGGTTGGCGAAAAGGCAGTATTTCGCCAACCGTATTGCTTCCTCAGAGTGCTGTCCAGCGGAGCTGTTTCGGGTGGTCCGGGAACTTCTTCAACCAGGAGATAGGGTGGAGGCCCAGGACCATTCGGTGGCACGCTGTGATGAGTTTGCTGTTCACTTTGAGGGAAAAATTGCTCAGATTCGCAGTGAACTGGACTCCACTATTGATACAGTATCAAGGGATGTGTCCAGTGCACCGTGCTTAGGTCCAGTGTTATTGGATGAGTTTCAATTGTTGAGACCCGAGGATGTGGACAGGGTGCTTGGATCTGTCCGTTCCACCACCACACTGCTCGACCCTTGCCCTTCTTGGCTAATTGAAAGATCTGCCAGGGGGGTTCGCACCTGGGTCCAGGAAGCTGTAAATGCCTCATTAAGAGAGGGAGTGGTCCCTGCTGCCTTAAAGGAGGCAGTAATTAGGCCACTCCTAAAAAAAACCAACCTGGACCCAGGGCTGGTGGGTAACTACCGGCCAGTAGCGAACCTCCCTTATTTGGGCAAGGTGATGGAGCGGGTGGTGGCCGGACAGCTCCAGACGCTGCTGGATGAAACGGATTTTCTGGATCCATTTCAATCTGGTTTCAGGCTGGGTTTTGGAACAGAGACTGCCTTGGTCGCCCTGTACGATGACCTTTGCCGGGAGAGAGACAGGGGGAGTGCAACCCTGTTGATACTCCTGGACCTCTCAGCGGCTTTCGACACCATCGACCATGGTGTCCTTCTGGATAGGCTGGCCAGGTTGGGAGTTGGAGGCACTGTTTTGCAGTGGTTCCGCTCCTTCCTGGCTGACCGTGTCCAGAAGGTGGTGCTGGGGGACAGTTGCTCCGCCCCGTGGCGTTTACGTCATGGGGTTCCTCAGGGCTCAATACTGTCTCCCATGCTGTTTAACATCTACATGGAACCACTGGGAGAGGTCATCAGGAGGTTTGGGCTGAGGAGTCAGCAGTATGCTGACGATACTCAGCTCTACCTCTCATTCTCCACCAATCCAGGTGAGGCGGTTTCTGTCCTGAACTCGTGTCTGAGCCAGATAATGGACTGGATGAGGGTTAATAAATTGAAACTCAATCCAGACAAGACGGAAGTGCTGTTAGTGGGTGCTTCGCCGGACAGGTTAGAGGGCCACTTCCCTGTCTTGGACGGGGTTGCACTCCCCCTAAGGGACAGGGTCCGCAGCTTGGGGGTGCTTCTGGACCCTGGTCTAACTCTGGAAGCCCAGGTGGATTCGGTGGCCAGGGGTGCCTTCCTTCAGCTGCGGAAAATATACCAGCTCCGCCCCTACCTAGACGAGCAGAGCCTCATGACAGTTACGCATGCGCTGGTAACATCCCGTATTGATTACTGCAATGCGCTCTACGTGGGGCTGCCTTTGAAGACGGTCCGGCGATTGCAACTGGTTCAGAATCGTGCGGCGCGGCTGGTGAGTGGTGGGGCCGCCAGAGATCACATCACGCCGATTCTACGTAACCTGCATTGGCTACCAGTTGCTGCCCGAGCCCAATTCAAAGTGCTTGTCTTGTCATATAAAGCCCTAAATGGCTTGGGACCTAGATACCTGAAGGACCGCCTCCTTCCATACAAACCTACCCGGCAATTAAGATCCAGCCAGGGGGGCCTCTTGAAAGAGCCATCCCTCAAGGAGGTGAGAGGGATGGCTTGTAGACATAGGGCCTTCTCGGCAGCTGCCCCCAAGTTATGGAATGCCCTCCCAAGTGAGATCCGCCTGGCGCCAACATTGATGACATTTCGGCGCCAGGTAAAAACCTTCCTGTTCCAGAAGTTTTTTAATTGATACAACATAGACTGGGGTCCTTTGATGGCAATTTTAGTGATGATTTTAGTATAAGGTTTTACTGTTGTTTTAATTATTTATTGATATTTGATATCTTAACTGTTTTAATTCCTTGTTGTAAGCCGCCCAGAGACCTTGGGTAGTGGGCGGCATATAAGTTGTAAAAATAAATAAAATAAATAAATAAATACAAGATCAATGTGATGAATAACTTTGGATTTTCATCAGTGCAGTGGCATTTAGTCAACAGTATTGAGATAAGTCATGACTTTAAAAAGGGGTGGGCTGTATGTGACCAATGTTTTGCATATGGTCCCATAGCAATCCTGGGACCACCCCATCTGAAATGGATTCAGGGGTTCAGGGAAGATATTTCTGTGAGGGAAGCTCTAAATATGTTTTAAAGGGCTCCCGGGACCCTTAAATTTACCCCTAATTTCTTGCCCAATAAAATCAGGTGATAAAAGGCAATTGGGAGCTTCTATTTAAATTGCTATAAGATATTGTAATACTTTTTTTAAAAAAATGGGGGGTCAATGTAGCAGCTCTCAGAGAGCAAGAGATGGATGAACACAGCGTGTGGATTTCTGGAAGTTGCCTATCTCAATCTAGACCTCACAATTCGAGAATGAAATATTTTGGTCTTTTTCACTGTAATGTGTATAAGCTGCTTATCTAGCTGACACAACATTTTATCAGTTCTAACTGACATGTAGCATTTTACAAAGGGAATAGTGTATCCAAAGTTAAACACCTGAAAGTCTCACTGATTTCAGTAAGAAAAGGCAAGAATATGCGTAAATTAGTTGCATTGCTATTGATAGGCAAATATGTAAATTTACATGAATTTAATAGATTTAGAAAATCATGGGTTCCATGCTCATTAAATTGATTTAACAGATAGCTGTCCCCCGCCCTCATTTTTACAATTTCTTTTGCTTCAGGTTTTGTTCAAGTACTTCAGTTATTTTGTGTGTGTGTGTGTGTGTGTGTGCGTGTGCGTGTGCGTGTGTGTGTGTGTGTGTGTGTGTGTGTGTGTGTGTGTGTGTGCTGTATGTTTGTGTTTATGTACTGGGCCTTTTGCTTTACATGAAAGGGGGAGCCTTTTCTTTCGGGGTTCACTTTCACCTCTCCCAAACTACCAGAATATGGGAATATTTCTCTCCTTCCTAACATTTGATATGCTGATAACTTTTTCCTACAAAAATTGGAGAAAAAAATTAGAGAACGACCCATTCTTGACTTGATCCTAACCAATACTTGGTGGGGGAAGTGGTAGTAAGGGGATTACGAGGAGAGAGTGACCATGTTCTACTAGAATTCTTGGTTTCTGAGGAAACCAAAGCAGAGTGTAGCCACACACTTATCGAGGATTTTTTAAAAAAGCCAATTTTAAGTACCTCAGAACAAATGCAAGTCCCATGGCAGAAGGTCCTAACAAACAAAGGATCCCAAGAAGAGTGGGAGTATCTAAAAAAGAAATTTTAAAAGCCCAACTACAATCTATTCCAATAAGAAAAAAAAATTGGAAGCAGCAAAAAAAGACCATGGTGGCTTCAGAAAAAGCTCAGGAAGGACCTAAAAACAAAGAAACAAAAAGGCATGTGCAGGAAATGCTTCCCAAATTTATGGATGACACAAAATTGGGTGGAATATCTAATACCTGGGAAGACAGAAACAAAGTTCAAAATGATCTAGCTAGGCTGGAGCACCAGGCCAAAACCAACAGAAAGAAATTTAACTGGAATAAGTTCAAAGTACTGCACCTAGGAAGAAGAGACCTGCCAAGTTTGCACAAAAAAGGTATTTCAATGAGTGACTGTTTCTCCCTGTGTGTATAAAAATACAATTCTAACTTAATGCGATGGTTGGCTATCAGCTTTAATTTTCACTGCTGCACCCATTGGAGAAGAGGCAGGCTGTTTGTTTCTATGTCCCTTCCTGGTGGTTTTTGTGTGTGTGGGTTCCCCCCTCCACTTCTCTTTCCTTTTCATCATCATCTTTAGGCTCTAAAATGATACATGTTAGTTAAAATCTCTTTCTTGAGGGACTGGCAGCAATTTTCTTTCTTTCTTTCTTTCTTTCTTTCTTTTTTCTTTCTTTCTTTCTTTCTTTCTTTCTTTCTTTCTTTCTTTCTTTCCCCTCTCCTCCTCTTCTATAGTCCTGCTCATCCCTTCTCAGAAAATAGAGGCTTCTTTCTTCCCGAAAGGGCCCATTTCTCATAGATACACGTACACATTAACATTAATATCTCACTCTGAAAGGTCAAGGAAGAAATTATAATTTAACAAGGCTAGACACATATAAAGCAAAATGCTACCCATCAGAAAATGTTATGCGATCCCCTTGGGGGTCACCACCCGCAGGTTAGGAAACACTGATCTAAGATGAAGGCTCAGAGGCAGGGAGGCCGCTAGGCAACCAGCAAAAACCAAGATGGAAAGCTGTAGGAGTT
Organism: Phrynocephalus guinanensis; assembly: GCA_037367245.1. Classification (NCBI taxonomy): domain Eukaryota; kingdom Metazoa; phylum Chordata; class Lepidosauria; order Squamata; family Agamidae; genus Phrynocephalus; species Phrynocephalus guinanensis. The sequence goes on along the minus strand of CM074735.1, from coordinate 45,159,260 downwards.
TGCACACCCGCAAGGAATGACTGAGGCAAAGAAAGAGCCCTCTTCACTGGATTAGTACTAGTCTACTCTAGACTCTTTTTCAGATTCAAAATAATTTTTCTTCCCTCCTGGATGTTCTCCTTGGCTGCAGACAGAACAATTGCAGTACTATCAGGTGAAACATTTCCAACATTTCTATTTTTAATAGACAAAGTGTGAAAGAAAGATGGCTTGAAAGACCAAAACATGAAAATTCATAAAATATTCATGTACCGCCTCCTTCATTTAAAAAAAGTCATACTTTTTAAAGATTCTAACCTTCTGTAATCAATAGAAGAGCAAGAGCACGGACAACAGGACCTTCCTTCAATTCCCATATTTAAGAATCAAGTAAACTTTATTGTTATTGTTACAATCTAAAGTTGGTCAGCATTTCTATTTCCATATTTTGAGTGGGGAGCTGAGCCAGAGACAAGATGGCTATCTTAAAATGGACACATAATGAAGACAGTTTATAACTTGGGGATCTGTACATCTCCAGCACATTTTCTTAGCTGGCGACCAAGGATAGTAAATGTAAGGATGGCTGAAATTATACATGGAACTAATGCATTTGGAAATGCTTGATAATAGCATTTTGAAAGGTGATTCTTAGAACAGTTTTTTCAATATTGTAGCTTCAGGGATTTACTTTGAGCACAAAGAAACTGGAAAAGAGATGTATTGCTATGTAGCTATAGGTCTTTTGTCTTGAGGATTGTAATAGAACCTGAATGTTGACTTTCCTCTTTGTTAATGTGTAGGGACTAGAGATGGGCACGACTTGAAAATTTTTTTTTCCGAGTTGTCGTTAGTCGGGCCGGTTCCGTTTCGGGTCGTTTCCGTTTTTCGCAAAAATTCGCAAAAATTTGTCTGTTCGTTTTTTCATTTTTTGTTTTTGTTAGTACTGGTTTTTTTTTGGGGGGGTAGTGGGCTCCTGGAGGCACCTCTGTGGGGTGGGTGCCTCCTCTGGCCGGCTATAAAGGGAAAGCGGGCTCCTGGAGGCACCCGTGGGTGCCTCCTATCCTCACCCACTAGGAAAGGGAAGCAGGCTCCAAGAGACCCCTCAACATGGGGGTCTCCCCTCCTCACCAGCTGCTGCTGCAAAATGGTATGCAATAGCCATATGGATATGCATACCAGTTGCAGACAGTGAGACTAGTGATGGCAGTGAACCCAGAGCCATAGGTGATGCCTAAGGCTCTCGCACCACCATGTCTCACACAGAAGGGAATTGTACTTGCGTGTAGTGCAATGCAAGTAGATCTGGCTTAGGGTTAAGGTGGTTTAGTGCAAGGGCTAGGGTTAGTGACGGGTAAGGTTACGGTGGGCTAGTGGGTTGCACCTCTGGGTGTCTCTCTGACCCACTAAGAAGACAGTCTGTGACGTATGGGTAAGGACTGGAGTCAAGGGTTAGGGTTAGGGTGAGGGGGCTAGGGCAGGTTTTAGGGGGCTTTTTGGCACATCCCAGAAGTCTCCATGGCCAAGTGGCCATGCGATTGGTGGGATGGCTCCAAAAATTTGCATGGTCGTCCACTCCCACATGGCTGGCCACTCGGCCAGCCCATCATTGCGCAGGTGTAAATAAAATAAAATAAAATAAAATCAATGGAGGACAGAGGAGGAGAGGAGAGACATTTTGTTGCAAGAAAAAACCCACTGCTACTGTGAAAAATCTGGCAGTTTATAAATTTTCGCGTGTTTCTGTTGTGCTTCTGTGTTTTTGGACCACGATTTCAAAAACAATATTGCGTTCGCCGGCCCATTTTGGATCCCCTGCCCGCACCGCATGGCATGGCGAGTCCGGCTGCCCAGGACGGGGGGGGGAGGCGGGACCCCCCTCCAGAAACCACCCCTCCGGTAGGTGCCCTGCGCCCTTAGTCAAGCAGGCATTTTTCCGCCTGCTTTTTTGGCCTGGGAATGGGTGGGGGGAGAGTTTAAAAGTTTTTTCCTGTGCCGTCCGTGCCACTTGCTTGTGCTTTAATTGCGGCGGCCGGCGGCGAGACGGGTTTTTGCTGGCTGCGAGCCTGCGGCGAGTCCCACCAGAGCAGCCCAGGACGGTGGATGGGGGGGGAGGCCGGGGACCTCCAGAAACAACCCCTCTGGTAGGTGCCCTGAGGCACGGCAGGCATTTTTCCTCCTGCTTTTTGGCCGGGAACCGGGTTTTTTTAACTTTTAAAAACTTTTTTTCTGTGCCGTGTGGCATCGCGCGATCGCGCAATGCAAGGAACGAGCACGACAAATCAGACCAAAATTGTTCGTTCGTCGGTTCGAGCTCGAAGTCTGGCGGAGTAATTCCCGTTACCGTTTCCATAGAGTAACGGAACCGAGTAACGGAAACGGAAACGCTAATACCGCTAAGTCGTGCCCATCTCTAGTAGGGACTAGAGATGGGCATGAAACAAAAAAATGGTGATTCGGTTTTTTGTTTGTCATTGAGAGGTCTGTTTCGGTTCGTTTCCGTTTGTCGTGAAATTTTGGAAAAATTTCGTTACCGTTTTTCGTTTTTTCGTTTGTCATTTGTACCCACGGTTCTACCCTTTCCATGCGCAGGCATCCCCCAACGCCCCAGACCAGAGGGAAAACACTAAAAAAATGGATGCTGGCCGAGACACAGTATAGACTAGGTACGCAGGGAGGCTGCAAAGGCAGCGGCGGGCGTTGCCCAGGGTGCAAGGCAGCCGCAGAGTGACTGCACTGCAGGGCAAGGGAGGGTACTCACCGAGAGGTATGCAGCATGCACGCACACAGGCTGCAGGACTGAAGCTAGAGTCGCAGAGACAGCAATCCCACCCTAACTCCCACCAGAGACTGCAAGTTGGACGGGGGCTGCCAGACCTTTTTATGCCCTCTGTGGCTGCCAGACCTGCCCTCCCAGTCTGCAACCTGAGCATGCTATTGGTTGAACATGATCCCATCACATGGCTTGCCTCCATTTTGTGGCTGGTGCAACATACATTTTAAAGGGAAAAGAAAAATGCATCACCCCGGTTCTGGCTCGGCTGCATTGGCTACCCGTTGCCTCCCGGATCAGATTCAAGGTCTTGGTTTTAGTTTATAAAACCCTACATGGCCTGGCCCCGGACTACCTGGCAGAGCGGATCGCCCAGTGATCAACTTCGACCCGACCGGTTCAGCAGTCGCGGGCGCACTCGCTTCGGGTTCCAACTCCCCGAGAGGCCAGGTGATCCTTTACTCGAAATCGGGCCTTCTCAGCTGCTGCCCCATCTTTATGGAACAGCCTACCCAGCGAAGTGCGCTCTGCAGAGTCCCTGCTGGCCTTTCGTAGAGTGGTGAAGACTATCCTATTCCGCGAGGCCTTTGGTGACCTAGCTGAGCAATATATATTTTTTAACCGCCATCTACTATCATGTTTGGGATTTGATATAGCAACAGTGTGGTTTTGAACTAAAGGGTGCTCCCCTGCTGCCGTTTCTTTTAATCTATACATATTGATTTATTGGTTTATTTATTATACTGTATTGTATTGTGTATTTGCTGACTTGTTCAGCTGTGTTAGCTGCCCAGAGTTCCCTTTGGGAAGATGGGCGGGGTACAAATTAAATAAATAAATAAATAAATAAATAAATAAATCATGATGTGAGAAGACAAAAACAAACATTTTAAGGACCCCAACCCCCCGGTAGGTATTATCAGACAATATAAATAATTATCGCTGTGTTTTTACGGATGTCCAGGGCGTTTTTTAACATTTAAAACAGCTCATTCCATTGCATGTCGCCATTAACAGAAACGAAACGTAATGACCACAATTTTTGTGGTTCTGTTCGTTTCATTGCATTTTCATCACAATTTTCGTTTGTCGTTTCATTACGTAACGGAAACGACAAACGGTAATGGAAACGAAAAAAATGTTCATTTCATGCCCATCTCTAGTAGGGACACACCCTTTCAGACTTGAGACATTTCTGCTGTTCCAAGAGAGCAGAAATGATGCCACAGATCATAGTCTTCCCTTAGTGGCTGAAGATGATAATTGCATTTGACACAGGCTCCCTGGAGTGCATTGTGTGTTCAGAATATTTAACACAGAGATTTTCTCTAAACCTATAGCAAATGCTTTCAGAAATTCAGCTTGTAGAAGCTTTAAGTTCCCTTTGGAACACTGTCAGATGTTTAGTACCTTGTAGAAAAGTAACTTTTTTTTTACATTTAAAAATGTAAGTTCCAATAACCTGCCAACATTTCACAAAGTGGATAGTGACAACTATAGCATTGACTTGACAGGTTGTGAAAGTGCTATTACCCAGCAATCCCAAAGAGCCACTTTTACCAATGGCCACTTCAGCAACAGTCCTTAAAGGAGTCCTTACCTGACCTTGGTTGACAAACCAGTTGGTCACAACCATTAACCTTTATCCAACACTATATTTTATATACCATCTATATGTATATTTTAAAAGTCTATTAGAATAGTATTGGGTGTGCTGCACCACTTAAGGCAGGGGAGGACAGAGAAAAGTGCCTTTTCCCCCTGAAGCAGGAGGATGGGGATCTTCTTCTTGTTGCTTTTGTTGTTTCCAACAGAAAGGTAGCCTAAACAGAGTTCCTATGTGGAGGCCAGGCTCACACCAAATGGTATACCAAACCTTTACCCATTTTGCTTGCTCCAGCTTGCTCCACTTGAGCCCATATAGAGAAGATCTTAATGTGGTCTCCAAGGCCGTTCTTGAAGTTCTTGCCTCCCTGAATTCATACTGCCTGCAAGAAGGTTCTTCTGTTCTCCTTCCCTCCTTCATTCCCCCTTTTCATTTTGCTAAGAAAGAAAAAGAAAGAAAGAAAGAAAGAAAATGTCCTGCTTTTGATGTAAAGTGCTGTGCATGCCTACCCCTCTCCAAACCTCTCAGAACAACAAGAAGAGAAAACCAAAAATACAAACCCAGCAGTGCTGTGTTTCCTGCTTTCATGCCTGGTTCATTTTATGATGGGTCTTGAGAATGGAAAATTGGTTCCCGGACCCTCTGGAGTTGTCCGAGTTAGATGGAACAGGCTGAAGTATGAAAATAAGAATGCAATAATGCCAAATTGGCGGTGATTTATTCTCCATAAGTAAGACAGATCTGTAAAACTGCACGGATTATTCTGATGGCAAGAATTTTGTGCATGTCTGCCCTTTAGCGTGTGTAAAACATAAAATGATATGAGTAGTATTATCACAGATTCAGATTGTATTCATAATACATTGCATTTCTTTAGCCATTCAATTCCTTCCTAAGACAGACAAGAACTATGAATTACACCAGGCATCATTTTTGCATGCATTTTGGACAGTACACTAGCAAGTGTTTTCTCTGCACAATTAGGATTTGTGGATCTGAATTACTGTACTAATGCTGATTTTCTGCTTTTTCAGTCTTGAGTGAATAACAGCAACAATAAGCATAATAATTTCCTGGACATCCTTGCTTAACTCTTTATGGAAATCTAGACCCACTATAAAATCAGAATTGGAAGCCTTGTTTTAGTTCAGAAGCATTCCCTTCTGAACTGCAAATATTTAAAGTCCCAAAGAAAACCCCAGTCTTCTAAAACAGATGGTACATTCGGTACTAATTATATTCTCTAGTTATCTTACTTTAGCTTAATCTATTTTCAAGATATAAATAAATGCACATCTAAGGTTTGCCAGCAGTATACCGTATATACTCGAGTATAAGTCGATCCGAGTATAAGTCTAGGCCCCTAATTTAACCCCCCAAAACTGGGGAAACTTATTGACTCGAGTATAAGTATAGGGTGGAAAATGCAGCAGGGCCTTGCAGCTCCTCCTTTGTGAGCTGGGGGAGCAGTGTGTGATGTTTAAAATGACTTTTAGCCACTGATGCAAGTGCTTGGGTCAGTGGCTAAAAGTCACTTTTAAACATTGTGCACCACTCCCCTGTGATGCGGGGGGGGGGGATGAGAAGCGGCACACAATGTTTAAAATGACTTTTAGCCACTGACCCAAACACTTGCCTCAGTGGCTAAAAGTATTGACCCACATATAAGTCGAGGGCCCCCTTTTTCAGCCCAAAATTAGGGCCGAAAAACTAGGCTTATATTCGAGTATATACAGTAATTTATTGCTTTCTCTTGAAATGGTAAAAAACTGAAGTTTAAAGAATATCATATGTGCTATAATGTTAGAAATTCAAACAGTATTGATTTTACATAATGCATTTCCCCATTTTAAACCTCTCCGTTTTCCTTCATGTAAGGTTGAGATAATTGGTTCAACAGTAGTTGATAGTTATAAATATTTGCTCAAATTGGCAAATGTGACTAAAAACCAAGGGACATACTGCAGAACAAATATATTTTAGCTATGCAAACATGTTAGTGCTTTAGTAATATGTTTATATAAAAATTACATGATAGATGATAATTTCATTTCCCCCCTAACTCGCTAAATATCATGGATGATGCCAGATTTTAATTATATCATTTCATTTGCCAGCTGCAGCATTTTATAGCATTTATTACTCCAGTGTAGGTGGAAGTATGCAGTAAATAGGAATTAACATTAAATTTTTGTAAATGTGTGTACTCTCCCCCCTCATCAGTAAGAAAAAAAAACATACTAATCCCATAATTTTATTGGGATTACATTATTAAATTTGTTTACTAGATATTAAGTGCCTGTGCTGGATTCATCCCTGAGCCCAGGTTTTAGTGGTGGCCATGAGTGCTTCTGCACAGTTAAAACTGTTGTGTCAGTTGCACAAGTTCCATGGGATGTGACACATGTCTTTGTTACAGCCCACTTCCATTACTGCAATACAATACTGTCTATGTGAGGTTACAATTGAAGGTGGTTTGGAAACTTCAGCTGGTTCAAAATGCAACAGCCAGTTATTGACTGGGTCTAGTTATAGGCAACATATACCACCCCGTCACAACAACTGTACTGGCTACCTGTCCAGTTCCAAGACCAATTCACAGTGCAGGTTGTTACCTATACCAGTGGTTCCCAAACCTTGTTGAGTCATGGCTCCTTTGACTTGCTGGCAACTGGCCACAGTTTTTCAAGGAGAAAGGTGGGGGTAGAAATACCCTAAATAAATAAATAAATAAATAAATAAATAAATAAATAAATAAATAAATAAAAAGGATCGTCAAGTAAATCAAGTAGCTCAAGGGACCTGACTATTCCTCTAGCCTGCTCCCAAGGGCTTTGTCAGTTTACAAAGGGGGTGGGGTCCTGAACCACACTGGATCAGCAGTTTGAGCCCATCTCTAATTGGTACCAACAGATGATGCTGCAGCCCTTTTGTCTTTGTTGGGATTATATCCTGAAATTTTTGGCCTTACTATTGGCAAATATCCCAAGTCTTTCCAGCAACATACCCTCCAATCTTCGTCCTGGCTACACTGACCTCTGTTCCATATGCACTTGCACCTCCTCCCGCCCCCTGGGGGTTCCATTGCAACTAGAAAAAGAGAGTCAGAGCAGGTGTGTGGGACTAGAAAATCCCCTGCACAGAGGACGACAGAGGTGTGCATACCTGAACTCATGCACACCTTAGAGCAGTGATGGCGAACCTTTTAGAGACTGAGTGCCCAAAATGCAATTCAAAACCCACTATTTTTTTGCAAAGTGCCAATACAGTAACTTAACCTGTATACAGGTGGCTATGAAGGGGCAATGTCGGGTGCCCACAGAAAGGGCTCCAAGTGCCACCTTTGGCACCCATGCCATAGGTTCACCATCACTGCCTTAGAGGGAAATGTTCCTGTCAACCTAGCAGCACGAAACCATGTAAAATGTGTGTAGATGAATAGGTACCACTTCAGTGGGTCAGTAAAGGCATGCCATGTGTTTGCGTGTTTAGTCAAGCCAGCCACATGACCATGGAAAAAATGTCTATGGACAAACACAGGCTTTTCATCTCACATGCAGCAATTAGCACCAGCTGCTAGACAAGTGGACTTAGTTGTCAAAGGGAACCTTTACCTTTTGCATCACACAAGGGGAACAATTAGATATGTGTACTCTAACCATGCCCCCTCATGAACCCTGCACTCCATATCCTAGGGGTTCAGCTTGAAGCAGGAAGCCTTTTTCCCCTCAAGGGGGCTTTCCTGAGGCATCTGGGTGCTAAAATATGCAGGCAGTGGTGAGATAATGAATATGTGTTCAGTCTTCGTTTTTTATTATTTAGGCTATCTCAACCTGATGGGATATCTCAACTAGAAAATTTCTTTTCCCTTTGTTAAACAAAGCAACCCAGTAAGCGTAACATGACCACATAAAGCCTTACTTTTTATGAACTAAGAAGAGTAATAATTGCTCATTTCTTGTTCTTGAATGCATATTCCTTTTGCAGGAATATGACTGAAAGAGGAAAGCCTTCCCATTCAGGCGCCCAGATTCCACCTGAGCAGCTGCAGAAATGACCTAACAGCAATGTACCACTCATGCTCCTCTGGCATAGTAAGACACCAGAACAAAGGCTGGAACCAGTCCCAGAGTAATGGATCGGACACTGGCCAACCTGGCCGTTCCTCTGTCTTCAGATAATGATTGTCCTTCACAGTGAATTGTTTCATTTTCCTAAATCATGATGCGGGCTGACTTGAGCTGCCTAAATGTATCATATTCAGGGAGTTAGCTGAAAATAAGTATATATGATGATATTAAAGCCTTGAATTACGATCTGAGCCATTGGGTTCACTTTGCCCACTGAGCTCTGAAACTCGCTGGCTGAACTCCTATTGCTTAGCATAGTAAAAAACAAAAAAAAAAAACTGGAGTAGATCTATTGAATTAGAGGGAATTTGGTGAGCCAGCTCTTCTGTAAGTTCTAGGGATGAGATTTTATGGGATTCAAGCTTTCCTAGTCCCAGAGTTTAGCAGGAAACCCCTCCTTCCCCAGCTGAATTGTGGGTCTGGGATCTCAAATTGACAGGAGGCGAAGCAGCCTCCTCACCTCCATGCCATTTGTGCATCACTTCTTAGCAAAATTAGGAAAGGGTCCTGCTTCACTGTGAGAATCATGGAGTTTCCCCCAACTCACAAAGCTACATGGAGGAATGAGTTCTTGAATTCCAAAAGTCCTATTACTAGCAAGTTTCATTGATTCAGCAAGCCTACTCTAGTTTCCCACCCAGCTACAGAATTTCATCTACTGAGTGATCTTGCTCCACTTCCCGAGGCATGTCATAGGATATTATGAAGATAAAGTGGAGAAGAGGAGCACCATGTATGCTGCTTGCAGCTAATTGGAGAAAAAGCAGGACATAAATGCAGAGGCGTAGCTAGGGCTTCCAAAGTCAGTTTTTGAGCCCCCCCCATCAACACACAGGAAAGTGCCCCCCCTTCCACTACTCCCCCTCCTCCCCTCCTCCCGTGGTGCCAGCCTGCCCCCCCACCTCGGATGGAGCAGGACACGGCAGTGATACCCCCTACCGGGAAGCAGGACACTGGGCTCAGCCAGGCCACCCCACCAAGCCCACCCCCCTCCGGGCAGCTCCAAGCCAGGGAGGGCGATCCCCCGCCCCCTCACCATGATGTCCGTTCTACTAGCGGAAACTCCACAGGGCAGCTTGGAGGGGCCCTCCCCCAAAAGGGCAGCAGACACTGAAAAGGAGAGGGGGGAACCCCGCCAACCCTCACACACACACACACACACACACACACACACACACACACACACACACACACACACACACACACACACACACACACACACAAGCAAACAGGGGTCACCTCCCCCCCCCAAGACTGGGGGAGAGGAGAGGAGTGTCTCGCCCTGCCCAAGAGGGTTGCCCTCTCCCTCCAGCCCCAGAAGAGGAAGGAAGTGCGCAGTGGCCCCTCCTGCCCTAATGCCAGGCCTTCCTCTCCCATCAACGCTTCCCTAGACGGCCTCCTAAGGTGTTCTTAAGATGCCTCTGTGGGGCTCACAGGATGTCATTCCTGTAAGTACCCCACTGCTGCCGCCACCACCACTCCCCCTTGGTCCGCTTGAGCTGCCCGGAGGCTGTCCCCTCCTGATGCTGCGCCCCTGCGGCACCAGCCGCTCGCCCCCCGCCCCCCACCTCAGACGGAGTAGAGCATGGTGGCAGCACCCTTGGGGCCATTCACATACCACTGGGAGGACGGGCCCCGAGCTGGGCCACGCCCATGGTCAAAGTAGTGGCAACGTTTGGGGAGGCGAGGTCAAACATGGCAGCAGCAGTGAGGGGTGGCCTGGGCATGCCAGGTGCATCCATGACTTTACTCGGGAATAATCGGCACCGAGTCAGAGATGGCGGTGGGGGGCGGTAGGTGATTTGGCACCCCCTAAATGCTGTGCCTGGGGAGCCCCGCCCCCTTGCCCTCCCCACACCATGCCCCTGCATAAATGCAATCAATAAATGACAATTTAATGTCCTGGGTCCATAAATGTGGGATATTTTGGATGTGCAACAATCATTTTCTCAATTTACTTTTGGTTAAAAAGCAAAAACATACACATATTCCTGAACCCCTAATATCAACAAAACAACAAAAGCAGTTATACAAAATATGTTCCATCTGCTACACCGGGACCACTGGGAGATGTAACTGAATCCCCCTCCATTCCCTTTCCAAAATTTAATTGACTCTTGTAAAGGTACACCCTTCTTTAATGATTTTGAACCAGCTGATCTAGTTTTTAGGGTCTTAATATTAACTGTTGTGCTTGCATTCCACCACCTGGAGTTTTGTACACCACCTGGAGTTCTTTGAATTAAGCTTGGCGGTATATAAATCTAAAAATAAATAAATAAAATAAATAGGTCCTCTTTTGTCTGATGTACATCATACTGGTTTGCTCAACATATCAGCAAACCATTGCAGCAGTAGCCAAAGAGTGGGTCACACAATTCTTATAAGAGAGAGTTATACTTAACCTTAATGGTCAGCTATTGCTTGCATATTAGTAGCTTATCCTCTCAAGTGCATGTGCTCTTAAATTTGACTCGACTCCACAAAACATTTTAAACGGTCTAGATTCATAAGATCTTGAACCATATCTTTAAGCTTTCAAAAACTCAGGAACTAAATTAGCATTTCCCTGTGTCAAAAACTTTACTGAGTCTTCTTCTCCTCTGTCATTATTTAAATAGCTGTACTTATCACCAGAGCTATTAGTAAGCAAAATAATCGTAATAACAGGGAAGAAGAATACCTATTAAGCATGTTGAAGGCAAGAAGCTCTGAGACCTGAATGAAATTGCCTGTTAAATCTTCCACAGGATATACATGAAATAATGTGTTTTCCCCCCAGGAAATGGGTGGGCTGGAGAAGTCTTCTGGCTGTGCAATTTTAAGCAAGGTGGGAATATTTGTAACACTGAATTAAAAATGTATATCTCTGCAGATACAGCAGATTAGGTATAAATACATTTGTCAATGTAAAAAGGGGAACTGGAAACACTCAAATCAATCTTATCAACGGAAGCCCAAATTTGAACCTGAATTTCAAGAATGGATTGTAAGGTTCTCTGGTCAAGAGACCATGGTTTTGTAGATAATAATGCCAGTATACGCTATGGAATAGGGTCAAAAACAAACAAAAAACTGGACGCTGAACCATTGATTGAATATGCCTTTCTCTCTCTCTCTCTCTCTCTCTCTCTCTCTGTTTCTCTCTCTCTTTTACGTTAAAGCAGCGCAAGTTCCAAGGACTGAAAGTCTGTTTACCACAGCTTTATCAGCAAACATGATAACTGTAGTTTTGCCTTCTGAAGGCAAACGGTAATTTTTCTTTGGCTCTTGGAGACATCACTTAACTCGGGAGCCAAGGTGACATTTAGTGGTGCAATTTGCATTTGGTGACTTTCATTAAAAGAAAATTAAAACTAATATCTCAATGTCACCCAGTTCCTGAAATGGACTCACAGGTCATCTACACTACACACACACACACACACACACACACACACACACACACACACACACACACACACACACACACACACACACACAATGCTGCAGTCTGCATTCCAAGCTCGTGACAATGTATACATTATTGAAGGACTCTACTAGAGTGTTACATGAACTGGAGAAGAGGATTCGTACATGAACTTTTCATAAGCAGACTGTAATCAAACTGAGCTTTCTCAGGCTTGGTCAGCCTCAAGGATTACCCTGGTGTCTTTCTTAAACAGTGCCCTATAGGCAAACTCAGAGACTGAACTATTTCCTGGTGTTATTTGCACACTTTCTTCTAGTATGCAAGAAACAATATTTCCAGTTGAAATCACATCAAAATAGACATGTGCTGGTTCATCAAAATGAAAGAAAAATCCTCTTACAAGTCTGTTTTGACTCAGTTCTGTTTAACTTTGTGCAAGGCATCTTGTGGCTTTGTCTCATGGCACTTGGGAGTATGTGTTGTGGTGAGTGTAGGTTGTTTGTTTTCCCACCAAGGCTGTACCCAGATCATTTTAGGTTCCAGTTACATGTTCTCCCAGATTGCAACTGGACCAGGATCAAAATGCAATGGTTGCTATGCTGCAGCTGTAATAATCACTAGCTAATAGGTACCACACTGCATCTGTAGAGGAGCAGCACTTCTGTCATCACTGCTGATAAATTATAAACGCTGAACCAATCTACCACTGTGACAACACCCTGGAAACAGGAGTAATGAATATACAAATCATCAGCCAATCCCAGCAGGAGGACGGGGAATGGTATGGTATAAAAAGGGTGAAGCCTAGTCAGTTGAGTTGAGTTAAGTTGAAGGCTTTGAGAGTGAGTGCTGGGAGAGAGCACTGCTCTGTGAGAGTTCTGTCAGGCAGTGAGGGCTATACTGTTTACTACTTATTAAAGACAGGGGGGCTGGAAGAGTTGATTAAATCAATTATATGTTAAAGGCAACACATACCATCCTCAGATATTGTTATATTTATTATTTTCTCAATAAACTTTGTTATTATTTTTATATTATACATCTGAGTCTGTCCCAATTCATGAGGCGACAATTTTAAAAGGTGGCAGCATTACCAAGTGAATAAAAGGTGGCAGCATTACCATTTCCAACACAATTACATGTGTAAAAGGGAGGTGTCATCACAATTTGGTGGCACAGCAGTGGAATGTTGAAATAAACCCAGTTGTGCCTTGAAAACTCAGTTTGTGAAAGGGGTGACGTCCCAACCACATGCTGTCTGCAGTCAGGAGAACCTACTGCCATCAAAGCAGGCTTTGGATACTACATTTTCTAGGGTTGTCTAGGTGAGGGTACACAACCAATGATCCACCACCACCAGGCATAACACAACTCACCAGCTGTAACTGCTCAGGGTCTGAAGGAAACAACACCTGGTTTCCTTTCTCTCTGCTTGCAGAAAGCAGGACTATGAAACACTTGGGAAGCCCCAATCAATGTTACTGATCCATGTGTGTCTCAAGAAATTACAAGTTTTCTTGACTTGGTAAAGAAACTTTTAAGATTAGTGAGAACTTAGAGTACTTCACATGTCAATAAAGCCTTGCCAAATGCCAGTCCCTCTTGATTCTTTGATAACTAAAAAGCCAAAACATCTGACATTTAACAGTCAAGTGTATCTTCTAGAATGTAATTAAGAGAAGAGCAAAATTGTTTAGATGTATCCGTATAATTGCTTTCATAATACAGTGGTACCTCTACTTACGAGCAGCTCTACTTACAAGCAATTTGACTTAAGAGCGGAAAACCATTGGCGCATTAACTGTTGCCTTACAAATTTTATTTTATTTTTATTTTTTAATTTATTTTAGATACATCTGTTCTACTTACGAGTCGTTAGACTTATGAGCATGCATTCGGAATGGATTAAACTCATAAATAGAGGTACCACTGTAACTTGATAGTAGGAGAAACTGCAAATAGCAGAGCATGAAGTGCAGAATAAACAGTTATTTATTTATTTATTTATTTATTTATTTATTTATTTATTTATTTATTTGCATTTATACCCCGCTTATCTTCTTCGTGAACTCTAAGCGGCTTACAAAGGCTAAAATAGCCACACTAAATACAATAAAACGTTAAAACCTTAGGAACCTCAATAAATGAGCTCTAAAAACACAGGCACATGATGATGGCAGAAAAAAAAACCCTAGGTTAAAAGATCGCCAAAGGCCTCCCGGAAGAGATAGGTTTTTAATGCCTTCCGGAAAGCCAGCAGGGACCCTGCAGAGCGCACTTCACTGGGAATGGAATTCCAGAGGCTGGGAGTCGCCACTGAGAAAGCCCGGGTCCGAGTTCTCGTCTTCCGGGCTTCACGAGGGGTGGTGACCTGAAGCAAGTGCGCTCGCACCTGCCGAACGGGACGGACCGAGGTGGATCGCTGAGCGATGCGCTCTGCCAGGTAGTCTGGTCCCAAGCCATGGAGGGTTTTATAAACTAAAACCAAGACCTTGAATATAATCCGGGCTGCAACGGGCAGCCAGTGCAGGCAGGCCAGGACTGGGGTGATGTGATCATGACGACGCACACCAGCCACCAGCCTGGCTGCCGCATTCTGTACCCGCTGCAGTCGCCGGAGAAGAGTCAAGGGCAGCCCCATGTAGAGAGCGTTACAGTAGTCCAGCCTCGAGATCACCAGAGCTTGGACCACTGTTCTCAGAGAGTCCACGTCCAGGTACGGGCCGCCTTGATATAAGGAATTACAGTATTTGAATCTGTACCAGGTAGCAGGGCTTTGTCTTGAGTTTTCTCTGAACTTGATTCCTTAACTTGATCCAGTTAAGGCCACTTAATTCCTCAAGTCTTCCATTTCTAAATATTAGACAGAGTTTAATATCTTTAAAACAGTTCTCTTCTATGACAATGACTGCCCAAAGATAATCACTTATCAGCAGAAGGTATAAGGCCATATTAAAAAGATTACAAATGCTAACTTGTCTGATCTGCTCAGAGAATGGTATACTTAGAAATCAAGCTAAACTTAAACAGAAGAAAGTTTCAGAGTCGGAAACCAAAGCAGCTCTCTTGGCAGTCTTTTGACATGCATTTCTTTCCTAGAAATTCAATGGAATCCCATCTGGATTGAATCCTTGTTTACAATTTTGCATGCTGCCCATATAGTTTGAGGGTCTGGGTTGGGGTGATAGTCTATTCAGTGCTAACCAGTCTTTTCTTTGAGCCTTTCATTCTAGCCTTTGGATTCAGAAAAAGCCTCACCTCTCCGCTGAGGGTTCTGTCCCTCTCTTTCATTGGTTCTAGCTCTTGTGGGGGGTGGGGCGATGGTGATCCGTTCTGTTGATCAGCTATTTTCTCCCCTATTGATTTGGTCTGGTAGCCCTCACTCCATCTCAGCTGAGGTGCAAGAGAAGGAAGAGGCTAGCTGAAGAATCAGAAGACAGCTGACACCCATCAGCTGCCTGTACCAGCCCACTGAGACCAATCCTGAATACCGCTTGTTTATTATGAAGACTGCCTCAGAGACCCAAGGAGAGTAAAGAACTAACTCTTTCCAGGGGGGTTGTGCAGAAAACTCAACCTGCTGAGGTGCAGGAGAGTGGTGACAGGGGACCACTGTTCAAAGCACCTTCTTCAATAATGAGCCATCTCACCAGCAGCTCAGAGTGAATGGAATTTTTGATAGCAGAACCCCAAGGCTCCCAGCACTCACAATCACAATGTGGCTTGTCAGGTGTGGCCCTCCAAAGGTTTTAGATTTCCATAAAAAGTCCAATAACTTTCAGTAAGTAAACATAAGTGGCTATGACTTGTGTCACCATCAGAATTATTTATGACAGAACTATTAATCACAGAGACATAGAATCACAGAATAAAGGAGTTGGCAGGAATTTATAAGGCCATTGAGTCCAATACCTTGCTCAATGCTGGTATCCAATTCAAAGCATATCTGACGGACGGTTCTCTAATTTTCTCTTGAATGCTGCCAGTGTTGGTGAGCCCTCAACCTCATGAACAGAAGCAAGGAGAACACAAGAAAAACAGAAGCATTTTTGTTGCTGAGCCTGTGCCACTGCCAAAATCCATAATAACCGTCTTCTGCTTCCCATTTCTGTAATACGATGCTAATTTACTTCTCAAAAATTTTGGGGGAAGTAGGCGTGAAATCATTTATTTGTGAGCATTTATAAACCATTTTGATTTTATAATTTCAAAGCAGTGTACAGAATAATACAATGTTATATACCTAGTAGAAACATGTACTGTCCAATATGCACATTAGAAAAGTACACTTGATACTGGCCAAAATCCTTTTGCTCAGCATATTAAATTGCAACTTTAGAATCAATGGGGATTTGTTGAGGCAAATGTGTTCTTATAAGTTCCATTTATTCAAATGAGCCTACTCTAACTGCAACTTTCTTTTGAATAGTAGCAGTGAGACTAGGCCTATTTGAATTAATAGAATTCATGGCCTTATCAGGAACCTACAGTATATTTTTGCTTTACTCTCACCCATTTCTGCAAATGGTAAATAACTGGAAACAGATTGGTTAGTCTTGTGTCTAAAGTGAGACTGTAAACAAAAAATAAAGTGGTTTGTCATTCTTGCTCGCCAAGAGAGTAATAAGCCACAGGTCACCAAAAAGCTCTTCCTCTTTTGCAGAGGGGTGGTAGTAGTGGAGTGGTGCAAACGGGGTGAACAGATCTCGTGCTTTATTTTTCTGGATTTTATTTGATGATAACTCAGATTTGCTGAGTTACTGTTACTGTGGTGTTTACACACTTTTACTACCAGTATGGGATAGTGCCTGAATAGCAGCCATCTCCAGACAATCTACCAGCTAGAGTTGCCAGTTAAACTTGCAAACAGAGTCTCCTCTTGGCTCATCCCCATCTATCACCAAGATAAGCAGCTAGTCTCCCTTTTATATTGCTGTTATAATTCTCTTCTTTTCAAAGGAAGTCCTTTGTGCATGTGTGCGTGAAATACAGCTTTGTTTACTTGTTGATACTATATTATACAAACCATGTATCATAGCACTAATTAGCGCCATACATTGAGATTACATTCTATTTATAAAGAAAACAACTGCATTATTTAAAACAGAACAAAAAAAGAAAAATGTTCAGTGAACAGGAAACTATAAGACTTAAGAGTAACATTTCAGGTTGCCAGTTTCTTTAGAACAGGCATGCCCAAACTTTGGCCCTCCAGATGTTTTGGACCGCAACTCCCACAGTCTTTTGCCATTGCTGATCTAGGCTTAGAATTCTGGGAGTTGTGGTCCAAAACATCTGGAGGGCCGAAGTGTGGACATGCCTGCTTTAGAATATGTTCAAACATACACTCTAATTTTGTAATTTAAACACTGCTTAATCCATCTGTCTGGCTCTCTCTCTCTCTCTCTCTCTCTCTCTCTCTCTCTCTCTCTCTCTCTCTCTCTCTCTCTCTCTCTCTCTCTCTCTCTCTGTTTGTCTGTCATATTTTTGCTTTAATATAAGTACAGTACTAACAAGACTCCACTTTTACTCAATTTGTCACACATACCTGTCAAGTGTCCCATGTTGGCTGGGACATTGCCATTTTTCAGCGTTTGTCCTGCCATCTACCCAGAACATTTATTTCCCCACAAATTTCCTGGGTGGTGGCAGTTGACATGAAGACTTTCACCATGTACACCTTTCAAGATGTGCCCAAGGTGCATTTTGGCAGAATTGGCTCCAGCTGACTCTCACTGGCCACCCGAGTTGGCACCACAGCCAATGGCAAGCCAAGGAGGGAGCAAACGAGAGGGAGAGCAACCCGCCTGTGGGAGCAGGGAGTATGCGTGAGCGCCTGAATGTGTGTGCATGGGGCAGTGGTGGAGGAAGGGCAGGCAAGCAGGTGGGCAGGGGCCAAGGAGGTCAGGGCCAGCCAGCAGAGGAGGAAGGGCAATTGGGTGGGTCACATGCTGAGGCTGCTTTCTGGGTGGCAGCCACCTAGTGATGAGGTGCAGCCTCCCTTCCTCCAGTACTGAGGAGCCACCCTTGCTCACCTGCCACAAAGGTGCATGGGGCAACAGTGGGGGGGGGGAGAGGACCGATTCAGGGAGGGGCAGCCAAAAAGGCCCTGCTTAGCACCTCCCATTTGGAAAGGGAAGGGGGACCTCCCGCAGGTGGACCACCGGAGGCAGGGGCGTAGTTTTCAGGCCATGAGCAGGGTACATTCCCTGCCAGGGCATGAAATGGGTGGGCAGGAGGACTAGCAGTACCAGCAAGTGCTGCCATCACTGCCAACACCACACCATCACCAGCAACACTGCAGCAGACACGGGGGAGGTGGAGATGGTGGCAGCATCAGTAGCAACTGCTCTTTCGCTCTGGTGGTTGCCATCCCTCCCTGATATGCCGCGGTCAGTGCTCCTGCCCCGGGATTGGCTGGGGGCTGCAGCTCAGCATGGTGGGAGGGGCAAAGGAGTGATGCATGCATGCATGCACATTCATGAATGCATGCATATGTGCTTGCACATGCGTGCACATCCAAATGCCACCATCCACCTTTGTATGAAAGTCTTTGAGGGAGTTGGGTCGCACTCCTGCAAGCAGTTTCTTGAGACTATTCTGTATTGAACTTTGTGGAATAAATTCTGAATCGTTGGATTAAGGTTGCACTATTATTAAATTGCAGATCTTGCTGCCTGCCTGGGGCTGCCGCATTAAGGAAGCTGGCTATTTTGGTAAAAGGAAAGCAAAAGCAAAGTGGTCTGCTTATATACTGCCCCATACCACTTCAGGTAATCTCTGGGCGGTTTACAGTTTTAATTACAATATGCCGGCTACACATTGCCCTCCCCCAGCAAGCTGGGTACTCATTTTTCCTCCCTCGGAAGGATGGAATGCTGAGTCAACCCTGAGCCTGCTACCTGGGATTGAACCCCAGGTCATGAGCACAGTTTTTCTTGCAGTACAGGAATTTAACCACTGCGCCACAAGGCTGTTTTAGCCACCCTACAAGAGCTGCAAGTATGATCTGATACAATAAGGGAAGTAAAACCTACTGAGGAGAGTTGGACGTATTCCCAAGTAAATAGGTCTAGGATGACAGCCTTGAATTCTAGATCTCATTTACTGCTCAGAATTAAATTCACCACATAATTTTATCCTTTTAATTTCTGTGATTGCTGAATGCATTATAGAGAAATTACAGCACAATGGTTTTGGTCTACATAACAAAAATAATTGGTAATCTCTGGGGGGGGGGAAAGGTGACACTCATACATCATGCATCTGACAATTGTAAAAAATGCAAAGCAGATGCAAAGCACATTTTGCTTTAGATTGCTGGGTTGATTCTGAGAGGATAAGATAGATGATGGATGTCACAGAAATGACTGTACCTATCTGACATCAAGTCACTCTTTTCTAAATGTCACTATCACTTATCAGCTTCTCACACTGAGTAATGTTTTGCATATTAAGACACACTAATATAATTGCTGGCATACTTTGCCATCAATATAAAATCCTTTTCTGTCTGGCATTGTTCTCCTCTGACCCATAAACCATTAAGCATGATTGGTGCCGCATGGAACTTATAATGGTGAGCATAAGGATAGTGGAAGGTCCCCTGAAGGAGGTACCAGCAAGGTCAGGGGCAAATGCCATGGTCCAAAGCTGACAGAGATCAGGTTCCTGAACACCTAGGCAAGAATTCCAAGGATCCAAAGCTGCTGTAGTTTAGGAGAGGCTGGTAATCAAGTTCTGAAGCAGCAAGACAAAAAAGGACCAGTTGATTTGGCATGTAATCTCACAGTATACTTAGACTAAGGATTGCAAGTTTAAGATTAATAATAATAGCTTTGTTACCAAAAACACCAAACAATCCGCAATAATCACATACAATTCGAATTTTTAAATAAGTACAAAATTATACAGTCTTCCATTAAAATATTAATAAATAAACCCTTACTCACAGATTTATAAATTACATACTCTACTAAACTGTCTATATCCTAAAAATAAGATAAAACTATGACCAGGTTTATGGTATAGAGGTATTATTATCTATCTTGGTCTCAACCCAAACATCTGTTTGCGAGTTACTATTGCTGCTGCACAGAATTTAGCCACTTTCACTGTAATATCATGTGTATCATCAGAAAGTAGCAGTTGTACATAAAATCCCTCTGTTCTTCCTGGAAATTTGCAGATAATAGGAGATAGGAGCTCCATGCGGCTATCCCGATAGCAAGAACAATATAAGAGCACATGTTCAACCATTTCAATTTGGTCATTATTGGGAGGAATATTTTCATATCATTTATGCAGTTCATACGGCCAGTATTATAAAATCCCGGACTGATTTTGAACATTTGCCAGAATGGCCCCCAGTTGTTCCCAGGGAAAGCTCTATGTTGATTGACAAACTCAAACCAGGTAAGGCTCCTGGTACAGACTATATCTCACCTGATTTAATCAAGTCTAATGCTGACTGGTGGGCTCCAGTACTAGCCTCTTTATTTACCTGGATTGACAAAACAGCTTTTTCTCCCAAGGACTGGGGTCTAGCTATTATGGTTCCAATTTACCAAATTTTAAAAAAAAGGGAATAGAGGGGACCCAGCTAATTATCACCCAATTAGTTTATTAAACACCATTAGTACACTTTTTAATGCCAATAAAGGTTGATTTGATTTGATAGTATACTTTATGCAAGCCATTTACTGGGGAAATTACAGGATTGGCTACTGAAGGAGAATATACTTGCAGAGGAACAGGCCAGATTCAGACAGGGCAAATCTACCATAGATCCGGGTCTCATTTTTACATCATTTGGCACACAAATATTCTTCCCCTAAAGATAGTTCCTTATATGAAGCCTTTATAGATTTCAAATCCGCATTCGACCTCATACCAAGGGAAAGCCTGTAGTCTAAATTTGAGACCACTAATATTGATAAATGGCTTCTTCTGCTGATGCGGCGACTCCATGAAAATACATATCTATGAGTTCTATGTATTTCAGCTTGGATCTTATCCAACCATGTCAAAGTATTCAATGGAGTGCAGCAGGGCTGCATATTAGCCCCCACCTTGTTTAATTTCTACAACAATGTTTTAACCAAAAAGACAGCTGATTGTATTAATATCAGTTGCTGGCACAAATCACACTAAAGGGAGATCACCAAATCTTACTCTGTACCGAAGTGGCTTTTAATCTAAATGTTTCCATCTGCTATACACAAATTCTGCTGAGTTATATGCTACATACAGTGGACCCTCGTATAACAAACAGTTTGTATAACATAAAATCTGTACAACATAAAAAAATTCTGTAGATAGGGGAAATTTGCTTAACAAAATCACCTATGGGGCGAATCCGTACAACATAAAAATGGTCACGATTAGGAATTACTGTTTTCAATGCATTCCTATGGGGAATTTGTATAAAGGAAAATTTTCTTAACAGAATTTTACTTGGAAAGATTTAATTCCTTTATACAAGGTACCACTGTATTTTGTTTATTATAGCCAAGCACCAAGTAAGTAAGGCTAGCCAGATCAAACTTGCTTCAATGTGATGACAGGGCTGTCCTGCCCTCTCATAGGTGGGCACTGGAAGCAACATGGCCTAGCCATGGCAAAGCTCTCCCTCTTAATCATGGGTTAATATACCTGGACATAGCTGCCAGACTCAACTACCAAACTTCTATTTGTGCTTCACCAAATCTGTAAAAATATATGAGGATCATCTCTGAAGTCTCCTACAAAGCAAGGCCTCTATAGTGAATATCCAGCTTTCTGTGACAAAAAGTTTTATGTAATGAATTATGTGGGTTTCATACTATGTACTGGGAATCTCATGTATTTTTTGCTATATGTCTCCACAGTAGCAAAGCATATTGCTATCTTGCCTTTTCAGGAAATGCATAGTTGTTTTAGGGTCAGTCTTAGCATGATTATTCTATCAGACGATGCCAGTGGGAAATAAAGTATCATGGTCTGTTCTGCTGAGTGCCAATTTTTCTTGTGCCCAGATGTTATTACATATCTTGAGACAGTAATTCCTAGGAATCTTTCAGAAATGAGAAAAATTAAATTTTAATAACGCAGTTGCAGAGATATCTGGGGATTTGGAAAGAAGGGCACATCTAAATGCATCTCTGTGGGGCAAGTTGAACATATTAAAAATGAATATTACTGTATATCTCAGATAACCTACGTTCTTTGGGGAATTTATTTGTATATACTGTATGAGGCAAACATTCCGTTGGACTTCCTGATCATACTGCGGCTTCTTGAAGAGGATGCAATGTTCATTTAATAAGGGAAAGTTTGTGTTCTCTAATCTGACTTTATGCCACAAATCCTTCCTGCTGGCATCTGTTAACCAATGACATGTTAGCACCCTGTTGAGTTTTCTGTCTTGGGCTGTTTTGGAATCTTTTAGGCTGCGCCCACATTGGAAATGAATGACATGGGTTACTCCTGATAGTCTCTCTAGCAATTAAGTATATCATGGCAATCAGAATTTGATTCACTTTCTCTCACTAAATTAATCTTTATGGGGCAATCTAGAACAGAACATTGGGACTTAACCTTTCTTGTGGAAGATGTGGATTGAGAGGGGAATTTTTACTTTGCATTG
Source organism: Phrynocephalus guinanensis (assembly GCA_037367245.1). NCBI lineage: Eukaryota > Metazoa > Chordata > Lepidosauria > Squamata > Agamidae > Phrynocephalus > Phrynocephalus guinanensis. The sequence continues at coordinate 45,136,733 of CM074735.1, read as the reverse complement.
GCTGACTAATCAGAATGAATTTCTAACAAAGTTGAAGAAAGGATAGAATGAAAATTAGATCGTCTTACTTAACATAGTCACTGCACAAAAGCTCTGGCATTTGAATCCACTATATCTATGGATTTTAAGTTGTGGTTTATGTAACAGAAATACAATTATCAGTTCCGTAAGTCACAATTTTAGATGTATAGATATAGTGGGTATATTGGACACTCCAATGAGTTCAGTAAAGACATGAATAAATTTGCTAGTTGTTAGCAATGTAATATACCTACTTCACCTCTTACAAATAAGCATATTAACTTTGTATTGGAGCAATGTTTGGATTTATATGTGTATGTATTTCAGTGAACTGTCTGCTACTATCTGTTCATCTCATTAAAAGATGGCCAACATGAATTAATTCTTTGTGACCTCATGGCAGCTAATTGATTGATATCACTGGAAACAAAAACATCCACCCCCTATTAATCAGTGCATTGAGGACCTTATGACTCTTCAAAATTCTGATGTGTGTTCTACAGATGGCAACACAGTATGGATTTGTATCTGCATATTGATCTTCCTTTCTCAAAATTTGTGTCTGGATTCTCTCAGGCTTTGGGAATTCTTTTTAGTTGTTGTTGTTAAAAGTGTTCTGCTCATATACTGCCCCATACCACTTCAAGTAGTGTTTTGGTAGTTTACAGTTTCATTATTACTTATTATATTATGTAAATTCCATATCTTGAAATGTGGTTCCCTTCCGTTTGCAATGGTTACTATTCGTGAATGGAAGATCCATTGCAAATGGAAGGCAATCATTGCAAATAAAAGGGAACCATTGCAAATAGAACTGGGGCTTTCATTTGCAATGGTTACCTTCCATTTCCAATGATTACATGAATGGGGACAGTGCTATAAACCTCCCAGGTGCAATGTGTTCTGGGGAAAGTTTTTCACATCTCAAAAAAAAAGGTTAAATTTTCACATGATGAAGCATCTCATCTCCATGGATTTTTCTTCACATCTCGTGTTTTTTGTATCTAGGGACATTTGTATATAGAGGTACCACTGTATCTTGTTAAACAAGGTCAGTTGTTTTGCAGCAGCCATGGGGCATCCTAAAAAATCAGGCAGTTCCTATGACCAAAGCCCTTCTTTCTATGAAAGTCAGATCTGGGACAATATTTATTTATTTGTTGTATTTGTATACTGCTTTACTACTGGAGCCATCATTGCTATATAAAAATTTGGCAAAGGCAATACAATATTTATAACATCATAAAACATTTAAGACAAGTATGTTCAAAACATCAAGAAACATGGTTACAAATAAAACCGTTTAGGAGAGTCAGTTAATGAGATGTATCTTGGTCATGGTATCTCACCTGCTTTGGCAGAACATATACTAATAATGAGGTGTATCTTGACACCCTTCCAAAACCTGAGAACAAATCATTTATTCAGCTATGAGATATGCAGATTAGAAAGAACTGGAGCAAACCTTCTCACACAAACCTGTCACATCTACGGAAGAGACCCTTGGAGGAGATTATATTCTCACAGCAGTATCGCCTTCAAATATTAATAACCAGATTTATTTGTGGCAAAACAGGTAACCCCTTAAATAGCCATGCCCTAAGCTGTTTATCCTTATTCTCTATCTCATGTGTAACCACCTCTCCAGATAGTCATTGGGAAGACAAACTAAAAACTAAAAAGAAAAGAATACTACTGTAGTCATTTTACTAACAGATCTTGTTTCAGAGGCCTGCACTACAGAACAGATTATGAAAACAAAGGGCATATGTACAGAGAGAAATATGGAGCAGGGCAGTCTCAAATACGAACCCGCAGAGTTCTCCAAAGGTGTTGTAAACCCCCATCACCCCACTCTACAAGGTCCCTCTCTCCTACGATTGAGGTATTGTGGGAGATTATGTCTATAGAGGTTATAATGGGGGTTCATTGTGGAATGTAGAAGTCACTGGCTCTTGTCCTCCCACCTGACATCTACGGCATCTTGTACAATTCTTACAAATGAGTATGGCATGTAAAAGAGAGGCACATATAGAACAAAACACAGTTGTTCTATAGAATGAATGTGGATACTGAGAGATTGGCATTAGGATTGTAGTGCCCAGAGATGTGTGCACCTTTTAAATGCTTGTAGTGGGCCTATGTCCACATTCATATTTCTATTGAGCCCCTTCCCTGTATTATAGTGTTCCCAATAATACAGAAAGAGACCTTGATGTGTAAGATGTGCATATAGTGTTCTTTTGAGATTTTGAATGGATGCATTCTGGTATAATAGAGAAACCACATATTGGATGACAACCCCTTCCATTCATTCTATACAGAGGGAACATTTGTAAGGAGTCTGGGTGTGAAAAGTATGGGAGCATCTTTTACTTTTTGCAAGAGTGCTACAGGTACACTGTGCAGCCAAGAGGAAGAGGCACTTCTCATCTAAATTTAACCTCACAGTATTTATTCTACTTTGTGTACCACTCTTTGCCATAATTTTGCTTCATGAACGGAAGATACAGTTGCTCTTGTTTGTTTTTCCTTTGTAGCATTTGCTGCTTGTTGTAGGCAGACACCAACTGCAAAAGAATGACTGTGCGCTTCATAGAATTATTTTCAAATAGTATAAAGAGCAGGAAACAGTATCTCTGAAGAGCTGACAGTTTGAAATATCAACTCCCATACCAGACGAGATGCAACAATACCTTGTATAGTGTATGACTTTTTTTTAGAGGTCTATAAAATATTATCAATTTTTGCATTTGCATTTTATTTTATTTAAGCGCCATGGGTATCCTTTGTTTTAATCATACCGGAGCAGTACACCTAGCACGTCAAACTTGCTTTCTGCCTCCTGGGCTTCTGAGATATTGATATCTGTATTCTTGGAGAAGAAATAGTGTCCAGTAATCTAAATACACATTAAGAAGAACAGAGGTCTCTCTCACATTTATTTCAGCATAGGAAAAGTTTCTTAAGGATGATGCCAAATGAAAAGTAGTTTTAACATGCTGCAGAATGTGTTTTGCAATTTCTCCAAAAGGCAATTTCATCCCAAGGGATTCAGGGTGTGATCAGATAACAACAACAACAACAAATTTTATTGATTAGCCCATCAGACCATATCAAATACAAAAGAAGAAAAAAGAAAAAGAAAAAGAAACAAGGATCTCACACAGTTAAAATAGATAGAGCAAACGTTTCTCATTCATGTGTCAGCATCTCCCCTACGGGGAACACCAATTTGTTCTTTGAGGCAGGATCTTACCCTGGTAGCCTTACGTGCAAAATTAGCAACGTCACAGACAACCTGCACCTTGGATCTGTTGAGCAGGAAATCAAGCTGAAAGTGTGATCAGACAGCAATAAAGCATTGGATCTGATTGTATTGAGAGTAGTCAGTTCCTTGACTTTGAGATGTGACTGGAGCAATGTTACTTAACGTGGCTCTTTTGTCCACACAAGAATCACTCTAGACCTTTCTTTGTTCTGTTCTGTTTTGTTTAAGGGAGTAGTCCTGCCCCAAAAAGATCCAGGAAAACGGCTTCTGTATGCCGTCTGGGTGCTGGAGATAAGATTACACCAGACTATGCCACAAGAGGTCCTAAAGGCAAGCTACATCTCTACTTAATCACACCCTTTCCTAAGGGGAAAAATTCAAACTGAACTGAAGGTCAGCAGTTGCAGTCTAGTCATCTGGATCCCATAGATCCCATAACGTAGATTAGGGTCAAACAAAACTAAATACAGTGGTACCTCAAGATGCGATGCCCCTAGTTTTAAAATTCAAGATACAAAGGAAGATCCATAGGAATGTGGATGCTTTCAGATATGAAAATTTAACCATTTTTTTAATGTTTTTTATTAAATTTTAAACTACATAAAACGACATAAGAAAATGAAAAAAAAAAAAAAACTACAACAAACAATATAAGTGCACCCCCATCCCACGGGGCCATCCATACATTCTTATTCGTTGCTCCATCTTCTATTCTTCTAGTGGTCTTCTTAAAGTTCTCTTCTCCAGAATTGTTGTGAGATATTCGTGGACTCTTTCCCTTTTCCTTCGACTAGTACATAATCTAAAAATTTACCACAGATATCGTAGAAAATGTCTTTTTTCATTTCTCCTCGTTTAACCTTTAAACTGCAGGACAGTTTATCGTTTATAGCTATATCCCAAAGTTCATTATACCAGTCTTCCATCTTGAATTCTAGTTTTGACTTCCAATTTTTTGCTATAATTAATCTAGCAGCTGTCATAAAATTTGCTATTAGTTCCTTTGTTGTAACATCATAATCTTTACTTGTTAACAATGATAATAAAGCTATCTCTGGATTACAATCTATATCTATCTTAATCATATTACTTAGCTCTAAAAACACTTTTTTCCAGAACCTTTGGACTATTTCACATTCCCACCAAAGATGCAAGTAAGTACCAAGCTCTTTTTCACATTTCCAACATATCTTAGAGTAAGCAGGATTCATTCTATTTAGTCTAACTGGGGTTAAATACCATCTAGAAACCAATTTGAAGTAGTTTTCTTTTATCCTGACCGATAATGATCTCAAAATTCTCATATTCCAAATTTTCTTCCAGTCTTCTTTCTCTATCTGTACATTAAGGTCTTGGTTCCAAACTTCTCTCAGGGTGTTTAACTCCTTCGTTTCTGATAATTCCCCTAATATTTTATATATTTTACGTGTTATTCCTTTCTCTGAATTTTCCTGTTCAGACTCAAGCGATAGTAGGAAATGTTCAAATTTTGTGCATTCTCTGATTTGATTGTTTCTCTTTCCCCAGTCCTTCATCCATTTTCCTAGTTGAATATAATTTAACCATGTTAAATCACTGGGTTGCAAAATATTTTTTATATCCTGAATTGTTTTAATCTTGAGCATCCAATCCTTTAGTCTAGCTATTTTCTTAATTTTAAATAACTCCAAATAATGCTTCAAGTTGTCTGGAAAGCTTTCCAAGTCAGTAACTAAAGCTAGTGGGGACCCCTTTGGAGACAAGATTTTCCTATATGTTCTCCATGTAACAATTAAACTGTTCAATAGGGGGTTGTCAATCTTTACTTTGTTCTTAACTTCTGTGAATAAAAATGTGTTTATTTCCCCCTTTATATCCAAATACTCTTGCTCCCACCATATTAGCTTCTGTGGTTTAAAAAGAATTTCCCCCAAAGAACTAAGTTGGTTGGCTATATAATAATTTTTTATATTGGGTATACCTATTCCTCCTTCTTTCTGAGATCTATACCATAAACTTTTATTTATTCTTGATTTTTTTCCCTGCATTACAATACCTAACCATTAACCATTTTTGAGATATGAAAAAAACATGAAAAGGTCCTCGCAGGACGCATTGTGCCTGGAAGGTTTTTTTTATTTTTATTTATTTATAAAAGAACAGATAAAACAGCAAAATAACGTAAGAATAAAAAATAACAAAACAACAGTATACAGAAATATAACAATATACAGACATAAACCCAGTGCAACCCACCCCCCTCGGGACTTAAACAAGATTACAACTTCATGGTATTGACCAGCCCGTTTCTCTCCAGAAGTACATTGAGTCTTCTCCAGGTGTATACCCCTTGCCTTTTTGAAATGCATATACCAATAATTTATCCCATATTCCATTAAAATCATTAGATTTGCTCAGCCCTTTCCTAATTTTAATTTCACAGGTCAATTTATCATTAATAGCTAAATTCCATAACTCTTTATACCATTCTTCCATTACTAATTGATTATTAAATTTCCAATATTTGGCAAACATCAGCCTTGCGGTCGTAACCATTATAATTACCAATTCGCCCTCCTCTTTCTTCAGTTCAATATCTGCAACTATGTTTAACAGTGCCAACTGGGGGGGCATTGGAATCTTTTTCCCTAGTATTTCTTGCATTTCATTGAAAACCAAATTCCATCCCAATTTCCTTTTCTCACACGTCCACCACATATGTAAATATGTCCCTTTCTCTTTTTTACATCTCCAACAAATAGGAGATATTTCTTTATTTATTATATTTAACTTTGCGGGTGTTATATACCATCTCCAATATACTTTATAACAATTTTCTTTAACTCTCACTGACATATTTTTCACTATTCTTTTCTTCCACAATTTCCCCCAATCTTCCTTTTTATCTCTTTGTTAATGTCTTCTTGCCAAATCTTTCTTAACTTATTATTTTCATTATCTTCCTGAATTAATATTTTATATATCTCACTTACAATTCCTTTCCTCTGTTCTTTATTTTCAATCTCATTTCTTCTATAATTTCTTCAAATCTGGTCAATTTTCTACACTCACCTACTTTAGTTATCCATTCTTTAGTCCATTTTTCCAGTTGTATAATGTTCAGCCAGTAAATATTTCCTCCCAATTTCTCCTTTATGCTTTGTCTATTCTGCATTTGCTTTAACCATTCCCGCAAGTACATAACTTTTTTATCATGCAGTAGCATGTTTAACTTCCCTTTTAAATTTTCTGGGAAATCCTTAATTTCTGTTATTCATATCAAGGGTGAAAACAATGGGCTTAAAGTCTCCCTAAAATTCCTCCAACATTCCATAGTATTTTTCAAGAATGGATGACTTATCTTTTTCACCTGAACTTTAACATCCTCATTTAAAAAATATTCTCTTTTGATTTAATTTCTAAGTCTCTCCAAATTAGGTTATCATTCCCTATTATTAAATCTGGAATATGTCTTAATTGATTGGCTATGTAATATAGCTTAATGTTAGGTAACCCTAAACCACCTTCTTTTTGTGGTATATACCATAACCTCCTATTGATCCTAACTTTTTATTGAAGTTGCAAAATATATTAATTATCCCCTGAATCCCTTTAAGTTCACTTTCATCCCATTTTATAGGTAACATCCTGAATAGGAAATTTAGTTTGGGAATAATTTTCATTTTACATACTGAAATCCTTCCAAACCAAGAAATCCTTAGTTTTTGATACTCTATTATTTGTTCAGTAATCTCTTTCTTAACTTTCTCAGCATTTATTTTAAACATATCTTGTAAGCTCCATGCTAATTTTATCCCCAAATAATTAATGCTATTTACTAATTTACCTTTAAATACTTCCCTAAACAACATTTTCTCTTCTTCACTGTAATTTAACAACATGCATTCAGATTTGTTCCAATTAACCTTCAATCCTGTTACTGCCTCAAACCCCTTTAAATGCTTCTGTAATTTATAAATATTAATCAATGGGTTTTTAATTATTAATAATGTATCATCAGCAAATAAGTTAATTTTATTTGACTTCCCCTCTTCAACCTCTTCTAGTTATTTATCCTTCCTTATTACAATAGCCAGCATTTCCATTATAAGGATAAACAAAACTGGAGATAATGGGCAACCTTGTCTAGTTCCTCGGCCCAGGGTAACAGTTTCTGTTATTCCATCATTCACTAATATTGTAGCTTTATTATTAGAATACAGTTGATTTATTATATTGCTAAATTGAGCGCTAAAACCTAACTGATTGATTAAAATCTTTAATATACTCCATTCTACCGTATCAAAAGCTTTAAAAATATCTAATGAAATTACTCCTATCTTCCGTTTTTTACTATTTGCTAAATACATGTTATTCATAACTCTTCAAACCAAATCTGTCATATGTCTACCTTTTACAAAACCATTCTGATCATTATTTATATATTTCCCTACAAAACTATTTAATCTATTGGCCATGATCGCTGTGAATATTTTTGCGTCTTGATTAATCAATGAAATTGGTCTATATGAATCCATAAATGTTGGATCTTTATTTGGTTTTAAACTCAGTACTATTATTGATTCTTTCCAAGACTGTGGAATTCCCCCTCCTTTAATAATATTATTAAATAATTATTTCATTTTAGGTATTAATAATTTCTTAAACACTTTGTAAAATTCTGGCCCTATTCCATGTTCCCAGTGTTTTACGTATCTTCAATTTATTTATAATTCTCTCTATCTCTTCATCTGTTGTTAACTGATCCATCATTACACTATCTTCATTTTGAATTTTTATTATGGTATTTTCTCTTACAAACTCATAAATTCTACTTATAGATGGGTTGTTACTTGTATAAAGATTCTTATAATACTCTTGAAATGCCTCTAGCTTTTCTTTCATTTTATTACATCTTTTACCCCTTTGATCCTGTATTACCCCTATCATTTTTTATTCTTCTTAATTTGCGTCATTCTTGCTAGCAACTTGGAGTTTCTATTATTATGCTCATAATATTCTCTCTTTAAGTACATTAAATTTCGTTGCACTCTTTCTAAATGAATTCCTTCCAATTCCCTCCTTTTAGCTTGTAACTCCAATAACGCTCTATTATCTCTAGTTGAAATAAATATAGTTTCTAGTTTTTAAATATCATTTTCCAAATCTTGAATTTTTTTGAATGCAATTTGATCTAAAATATAGGCCTCTTTCCATGCATACCCTCTTGCTACTGCCTTCATTGTTTCTCAAATCATGCTTGTTTCTCCTCGCCCTGCCTCATTTATTTTTCAAGTTTCTTCCAAATTTATACATTTTAACTATTATCAACTTATGTAAATAAATCCTTTCATCCACATTCCATCTTTTTGCTTCTCTATAATCAGACCCTGGGATAAATTCCATGTTTACCATAGCATGATCTGAAATTTGTATTATATCTATCTCTACATTAATTTATTCTGGATAATAGATCATTAGATGCACATATGTAATCTATTTATAGAGTAGGATTTATGTACAGGGGAATAAAAGGAATATTTTCTCTCATCTCTTAATTCCCTCCAAACATCTCTAAAGTCTGTTTTTTAAATAAGTTTATCCAGTATTGTTTGAACTCCACTTGTTTCTCCTTTCCAACTTTTGGACCTGTCTTTGCTAATATCCATAACCAAATTAAAGTCTCCTGCCATTATAACATATCCTTTCCTTATCTTATCTAATTTCTCCAAGGCATTCCTCAGAAAAGTTTCTTGATTGTCATTTGGCACATACAAGTTCACAAGGGTGCAATTTTCTCCTTTTAATTTCCCTTGAATTATCAACATCCTACCTTGGTCATCTCTATCCACTTTAAAGATTTCAAATTCTGTTCTTTTGGAAATCAATATAGCTACCCCTCTTGACTTAGATGTGCCAAATGATTTTTCATACACATCAACCCATTTACACTTAAGTTCATTCATCCCATCCTTATTCTGATGAGTTTCTTGTAAAAAAATAATGTCAGCCTGAGTTTTGTTCAATTTTGCTTGAACTTTAACCCTCTTAATATTAGAACCTAGGCCTTTCACATTCCAAGATGTTATCTTAAGTTTTTTAACCATTATATAGAGTTAATTTAAAAGTTAACAATCCCGAGTTAGGTACAGATAAACAAATAAGGAAAGCAAAGAAAAAACAAAGACATACCATCACCCCCGTCCCTTTATTCCTTCTTCCCCACATCCCCAACAAAGTCCCAACACATTAATATTTTAATCTCCCCCTCTTCTCTCCGATGTCTTCTTCGGTCAATGAGTCCGCCGACTCCGGGGTGGGGGGAGGCAAGGCCCAGCATCATGGCCATGATCTTAATAATGCTGTCGGTCATATACATTGTTATTAAATGTAACTCTAATACTGCATCATACATTCCATATACATATACATTCAGAGCTATATACAATCCATAGTGGTTTTACCTAATCTAACATAGTTATCTACTTGGGGATTACTCCATTATTACTGGGAAATAATATTCCCCAATAATAAGCAACTCCCGTTATTTCTGGACCCTACCCCTTAGAAAAAACAAGCAAACAAACAAACAGCTAAAACAGTTTTACCAGATAGTCTCCCTTTAATACCCCCAACACATTAACCAATTAATTCTGGTTCAATGATTATATTCTATGCAGTTATCAACTATTTCTACCAGACATCCCCCTTAATAGTTAATACCTCCATGAGGAGGGATATACTCACAAATGCTGAATTAGTTGAATCTTTACCCCTTAAATTCATCCACTGTATCCAATATTTTTTCAACTTGACTCCCTATACTGTATTCTTATCCTCCCCCTATACTACGCCTGGGAGGTTTCTAAGGCCAGCCTCATGCATCCAGGACTCTGTGGGGAGCACGTGGTGTGGAGCAGTTTTTGAAAGAGATTTGGAGCCATTTTGGAAGGTGTTTGCAGTGGGTTTTTTTGCCATTTTAGAGAGTTTTTGTGCATTTTTCAAGTGGTGGAAAGGTAGGGAGCTGGTCTTCCCTGTTTCTCTGCTTTTTTCAGAGTGTCTTGCATTGCATTTCATTGGATTGTGGAGTAGGCAGAGCTGATCCTCACAGTTTCCCTGCTTTTTTTCTGAGCATTTGCATTGCGGGGAGATGGTTCTTGCTCTGCATGCCTTTCAAGTGTACTTTATAAAGAGGTTTGAACTAAAATGACATTTTTGACTGTATATAAGCAGAACAGAACACTTTTTCTGATCTCCGGAATGGATTAATTCATTTCCCATTCATTCCTATGGGTAACTGCATTTTGAGATACAATTTTTGTAATACAGAAATTCCCATAGAATGGATTAATTTCATATCTCAAGGTACCAATGTAGATACAAAGTGGTTTGAGTCATGGCAACACAATAATTCACAAACATGTACCAGCAAATAAGCTGATGTTTTTTAAAAATGTATACCCTGTTAATAGAGATAAATCATTTCATCACTGAAACTTCAATATGCCGTAAAGTAAACATTATAGCAAAATTAAGTATGGGAATGTTCCCAATAGTATTTCAAAAAGCAGTAACACAAAACAAACTGCTTTGTTTGTTGCTTACAAAATAGCAAAAGGGGTTTTTTTTCTATTAGATTTGAAAGGAAATGCAACAGTGTGTCAAATGTCTTAATATTGAGAATTATCTGCTTACATGTGATAAAAATTAATTACACAAGACAAAATTCCAAACCCATGTTGCAGTTTGTTATAATTATGCTAAGGAGTATAAAAAAGCATACTTATTTTCTAATCAATTTCAATGCCATTTAATAGATGGGTAATGAAAAATTAATAATTAACATAACACCTCTTTTTGCTCTATTTTGTATCTGCCAAGGCAAGGAGGGGTGGTCAAATTTTAATTGGATAATGAGGGGGACAAGAGTAACTCCAAAAGTGCACATTAACCATGTTGCTAGAAAACCAAACACCACCACCCCTTCACAGGTACGTAGCTCTACAATGAATATATTATTCCAGAAAGCACATCATTCTATTCCATATGGCCGTTAAAGTTCTTCAAGAACTCCCTAAAGGATTTAGTGATTAATAATCCTAACATATCATTTAAATGTGTACTGTTGGAACTGGTTACAGCATTCTGAGTGCTTGCATGATTACACTTGAAGAAATGCATCACCAATGCACCAGCGACCACTACAGTATTATATGACTGTCATTATACCATTCTGAAGGAAGAATGCTTCAAAAGCCTATGCTCAAGTGGGCTAAACACATAATGGAAGCCAATATTTGTGTATAGTGGTATCTCTACTTACGAATTTAATCCATTCTGAATGCATGCTCTTAAGTCGAACAACTCTTAAGTAGAGGTACCATATCTAAAAAAAAAATAAAAAATTGAAAAATTGAAAAATTAAAACAAAAATTGTAAGTAGAGCACACTGCATCTAAAATTGGTAATTGGCAGTTAAAACGCCAACGGTTTTCCACTCTTAAGTTGAATTGCTCTTAAGTAGAGCCAATCTTAAATAATGGTACCACTGTATATTGATTTGTGACCTTTATTTCATAGTAAATAGGGGGAAAGAGAGTTGAAAATTATAACCATATTTATTTATTTCCATTATTCCCTCTCCACCCAATTAACTACTATTCCTGGCAATGTAAAAGCAATAATAGAAAAGGCATTAAATCACTAATATGCGCAAGCTATCAGTACGGAATTTACAGTGCTACTGAATCACTAAATCTTGAAGCTGACTTCATGATGCCCTGTACTCAAATGTATGGAAGCCATTGTAGTGTAGTAATTCTGCATGCTATTAGCAGGTAATAGTAAGTTATGCAATAGGAATCTGTACCATTGATATGGGAAGGAAATAGATAGTAGACTTTCATCAGATCATTGAGGAATGCTGAGCAAGGAGTTGGAAGCTCAGGGTCTCAAACCTGAAGATTCTATATGAAGACTTTCTGCAGAGGTTTGCCTGTTATTCATGGAAAGGGATGCAAACTTCTCTGCTTCGATTTTATTGCATTTCCCTAAAGTCTACCTGCAAGTGTAGCATTCTCATACTTTGCCCCTGGCCCTTTTACAGTCTGTTGAGAAACACCACTTCTAATTTTCCTCTTTCGCTGCCACCAACTAGCTTCACAAGCAAATTAATGCTTTCAGACTGATTTTAAATTGAATAAAGACTTATTACAATGTAGAATCCAACTCATAAAGGGTAATGTGTATAGGTATAAAGAAAAGGAAGAATATAGTGCAATCCCACTAAAGTTATGTTACAGACTACGCTGATTACTTGCACACCCAATTCTTAAGTTTTTAGAAGCTCATCACTTAGTTTTCCTCATAGAAGTTCCAAATCCAATCTCTTCAGTCTCTAGTAAATATAGGTCTCACAGACTCTATCTGTCCCTATCTGATGAATTCAGTGCTGGGCAGAGCCTTAAATCCGCTCAGGCTACTCCCCCAACCTGTCCACCAAACGGTCAAGAACAGGCACTTTTCATGAACGATCAATACAGGCACTTTTCATGAATTATTCATCACCAAGGGGTCAACACCACAATCCTCCCCCCTTAGAAATGTTTGTCCCAGGAGAGGAAACTCAGCAGTGGTGCTTGTCAATAGCTTGTCAGTCCCCCCACACACATGCACACACACACCCAGAACTTCAGGCTGCAACTTTATGCAGGGACTTTTTTCACCTGGAAGCATGTTTACCAAACCTCAATATGGATCCTAAGACATTTTAGAGGTCACATTAATAGAGTCACCATAAATTATAATGATAACAATCCCTGAAAGTAGTGTATTACAAATAATATCACTAGTTTAAATGTGCTACTTTAAACCTCTGCATACAAAAATAGTTGAAATGAATCAACTACTAGATAAATAAAATGGCTTATATCCAATTGTTAGTGTCAGGTAGAGTAGACCCACTGAATCAGTGGAATTTACATAACTGTTGATTTGCCAAGCTCTCACATTGATTGACTGCATTCGAAAGCTTGCAATGTTCCTTTTTTATTTTTAATAGTGGCCTATGAAGGTATCGCCTGTAACTTATTTTTGTAATTGTGTTTGTGATGGCCACATGGCTCAACTCCTTTTTGCCTGGATCGAATTGCCAAGATACCACGAAAGAGCCAGCATTCCCCAGAGACCTGGAATGAGGCACAAGAACTCTGAACATCAAAGGGCAAGACTGCTACCACTAGGTAATATAACTTTAATTCAATCTGGTTCCAATTGGCAAGCCTAGTGGATTTACCAATTTTTTTTACACCAAACCCAGAATGAAGTACATGGGCCCTTTGTATCAACCCTCCCCCCCCCCAGCCAGGCCCAAAGGCATTTGTGTGTCTCGTGGTGCCAAATGGAGCTGGGTAAGGGAGGAGGGTGGTGGTGGTATATGACCCATGTTTCTTTGTTTGAAGAACGGGGGTGTGACTTAAGAAACAGCCTTTTACAACTGCCCTGCTTGCCTCGAACAAGAATCCTGTCCTGCTGGCTACAACAACATCTAGCTATGGATTTTAAGATCATCTAAATAAGGACTCTAAAAGTAATCTCCTGGTGAAGAACATCTTTCACCATGTCTGAACTTTTGGGACCTGCTTTGAAGAAGGGTGATTGACTGCACTCGAAAGCTTGCAATGTTCCTTTTTTATTTTTAATAGTGGCCTATGAAGGTATCACCTGTAACCTATTTGTGTAACATTGAACAAAGTGGCTCTTCACCAGATTGGATGTTGGCCAATTTAAATCAACAGAATTGCATGTATTTCATTTGCCACCTACTTTATTGCTGTTCCAATAAAATAGGCTCAGTTTACACATTCTTAAAATCATGGTACCAAGCTGTGGTACCTTTAAAATTCTCAGTATGCTATTAGGTAAACACCATTTAATATTTTAGCAAATTTCTCCTGAACTGTTTCATCATAGCTTAACTGAGGAGACAGGGTTGCAGGAGTATTACTTTCAGGAAAAATCAGATCACATACTTAGAGCCAATGTTTGATAAGATAGGGTTGTGTTGAGTGAAGCAACAACACATTAAGTAATGTAGGTTCTCAATAGGTTAGCCAAGGACTGTGAGGAACATAGACAGATGAATGTAGTAGGTGCTGGCTGGAACTCATCCAAGAATAGCAGCTATCTCCACAACATGTTGAGACATTCCAAGAGCTTTTTAAAGGGCCATTAATTGTTGGCAGCTTCAGTTTTCTTTGTGTGAGTGGTGGAGAGAGACAACTTCAGATGGGTGCCCTTTGTATCTGAGAACTCTGATTAATCTACATCCTCTGTGCTAGAGTGTCTTGGATAAATAAATGGTGGCCATTGGATGAAGCTTCTTTTATCTCAAAATCTACTTCTTAACCAAAGGAGAATTGGGATCAGAGAATGTAGTGGTGAAAAAACAGCTTGGCATGAGAGACATCTACCAGGCACAGAGAACTGGGTTATTTGTTGTAGTATACATATGATCAAAGAATTCTGGTCCACTTCATCAGCAGCTGCTATTTACATTGTCTGGCATATGCCACAAAGAAGCATGGGACTCTTCTGCAAAATGTTCTTCCAGTTGACAGGTTCTTTTGCACAACGTGTGCACAACGTACACATTTTAGCCTTGGTGACTGAGTACCAAGAGGAAAAGATGCTGTCATTTTATCTTCTGTTGCAAGTGAACAATTCTGATACCATCATTCATCCCAAGATAAGGGCCAAGATGTTTGCAAAATGTGAGCAGTGAATTTCTTTCTTATGTTTCAGGTGATGTGTTAGCATGAAAGAGCATCTCTAAACGTAGAAACAAGGTGACAGATAAGCAAGGTGACAGTACTTCTCAGTACTCTTATGAAAGAGTCCATAGGTCTGTCACTACTGCAGAGCCCTCTCTCAACCGCCTTTTCTAGCAGACGTCAGGGGAGGTCTATTTATCCTTGAATGTTATCTTTGAAAGTCTTGTCCTACAAACCTCTTAATTTCAATGCAGATTCCCCGCCCCCACTCATATTCTTTTCCCTGGAATTTTTTTTAAGATTATAAACATATTCCAATCTCTTACCTCTACTATCACTATTTAACAAGTAATACATTTGTATTTTGTAATGGCCACATGGCTCCCCCACTTTTTTTTTACTTCAATGGAACTATTAGGATATGAGCTGGAAAATTGGGGGTTGTCTTAAACATGGGGGCATCTTATAGATGGAATAATATGGTAAAAATGTAGTAGTATCATGTCTTTTTTTCAGTCATCCAGGTGAGGTTATCCAGGAGTTGAGTCATAGCAACTGGACTGCTTTTCTTGTTGGCTCAAAATTTTTCACTACTCATCCAAATAGTTTCTTCAATCTGAGGAAGGCTTCCAATTTATAGTAATGTAATTGGTCTGAATAGGCTCATTAGACGGACAATGGCCTGGTATGTGTGAAAGTCACACCTATGCAGAAACCCTTTAAGGTCTTCCTGGTGAAGGTGTGAAGAATATGCTAGCAGTGTCATAGTCTGTAATACACATTATTTTATTTTGATCTTAAATCTGGATCTGCATAATCATAATCCTGATATTGAACATCAAAAATGCAGTATGATTTTCTCAGAAATGAAACATAAAATGTTAAAATTACAGAAAATGAATTGTTAAAGTAATTTTCTTCAAACATAGAAGACATTCTCCCACTTAATTTTTTTTTAATCTGATAAAGATAATTTCTCCACTAGAAAACTGAATCCAGAAAAACAACAACCACTATTACTACCTGGTTCTTTTTTTTAACAGTTTCAGAACTGTTATTGGCATAAAAACATTATGAAGTGCTGACAAACATATAACATAAACATACATTGAACGATTCCCAGGGGACTTTGCTAGATCTCAGCAGGGTGTGGCAGTTCCTGTGGATGATGAGATGGATATATCTGGCAATTTTTGCAGTAAGTTCTATACTAGTGCCACCCAGCAGCCGATGGATTTTGCCTAGGTTATCACAACCAGGGTGGGGAAAAGGGGGTTAAATGATGCTGGTGGATACCCTGGTACCAGATGCAGTGAATCAACATATGCTGCAATGATCCAGCCTCTCTTTGCCTGCACTCTGGGGGTAATCCTCTGAATCTGCCCTGCAGCAAATTAGAAGCACGTTACAACTGGCTGAATCAATCATGTCGCACCATAGGTGCTGTACATGGCCTCCTCCCTTCTCCACAGTCAGTTGGCCCATTTACCTTGCTTTGTTTTCCATTAGGGTCCTCATCAGGCAGCCCTTTCCTGCTTCCTCAGGCATCAACGGTGGCTCTGCGAGGAGAACCCCCATCCCGCCTCCTCATGGTTGTTGGCCTGATGAGGTGGGGAAAGGCTTCCCAAGCTCCTGCTTAGACTAGTGTGCTGCTGGGGGATGAAGACCAGGGCCATCACTAGGTTTTTTTGCGCCCTAGGCGGCGGGGCGGGGTGTGGCGGCAGGGGGTGGGTGGCGGGCAGCAGGGGGCAGCAGATGGTGGGGGCGATGATGGGGACGGGGGGCGGCGGGCGGGCGGCGACTGGCGGTGGGGGGACAGATGACGGTGGGGGGGCGGGGGGCAGCAGGCTGGCCAGCGCCCCCTGTCCATTTTGGTGCCCTAGGCAACTGCCTAGTTCGCCTTCATGGACGCGCCGGCCCTGATGAGGACCCTGGCAGTTGATTCAATACAAAGCATGGCAAAGCCCTTTGCGGCCATCTGTGATGCTATGCATCAGTATCACTGTTTCTTCATCTCCCTGTGTTACTGGGATTATGACAGCGTAGATGTCTCCTTTCTCAATGGACTTTTGTCCCAACGTACAGCATATCCAGTGGACAATAATAGCAGTTGGAATTAGGTACAGAAATCTTGCCATTGGTACCTTGAGTTCAGAAAAGAACTGTCGTGATCCGGTTGACGGTCTCATTCAATAATTATTCTCTATCTAATACATGCTAAGTGATATAGCTCAGGCAGTAGTTAATAAACATTTAAACTAACGAGGAGTTAGGTTTAAGAACAGCCAGCAGAAGCATGTTGACATCCCCAGTACATTTGAAGTCTGGAGGATTGCCTCCTTGGAAACAGGATATTAGACCCAAAATAAACAAACAAACAAACAAACAAAATTGCTGGTCTGATCTAACATCCTCCTTCTTAAATTTCACAGCATGATGACTTCCACGATGTTAAGCAAATTAAAAAAAATTGGCTGCAGTCTTTCCTAAATACAAAATGGATGCATGATGCAAAATGGCTCGCCCATTAGCTGTGGTGAGTCATATGCCCTTCCACTGATTATCCACCTGCTGGGGGATTCAAGGGTATTTGCTGCACGCAAGAGTGAGGAATGATTTCAGGCTCCATGCTGCTTTCCTGCTATATTGCCATGCCAATCACATTTGTATCAATTACTGTAACTGTAATCCTTACTGTAAGCCAACTTGGGACCATTTCCAAGGAGAGAGGTGGGGTAAAAATACTCTAGAAGAAATAAAAAATAATTTTGTTTTATTAAAATTACAGAAAACATAAAAAATATGACTAAAGTTCCTATAAACAGTACTTGCTGCTGTTGTGGCAAAGCAGCAGTGTCATAGAAGTTCTCTGTGCCTAGATCACCCTAACTGCCTCTTTTAAAGGAAAGGCCCCTTTACACGAGATGTCGATGGACAAAATTACCTGCTCTGCTATCTACTGGGAGGTGGCCATATAATGTCTGGCACCAGTCCAGCGGCTGATGAAAGACAAAATCTTGAAGTCTTGATGTAAGCATGTTTTTCCCCCCAGTTGTAATCTTTGCTTACCATTGTAAGCATGTTTTTTCCCCAGTTAAATCTTACGGGATTTCCAGTATAATCCATGGTAAGGATTCCCTGGTAATGGGCTGAGCCTGGTATGCCATGCTAGCCATTTTTCTCTCACAAGACATGGCCATTTAGGCAATCTCATTCATAAATAACACATTGTGAGCCTAATTTATTACTTGTGTGACTTTACAGGCAGAAAAAGAAAAAATACATTATGTTAACTACATGTCACTTAATGAAGATAAAGAGTAACTTAATTTCCATATTAATTTCTGTAACTAAAATGATAGTAGGTAGTAGAATAATCTTTCAGATTAAATTAATTGTTTCAGTTCCTGATGTCTAGACAAACGATAATCTAGTTAAGTTTCTGTGTACTCTGGATCCATTTTATTCCCCATTCATCAGCTCCAGAACCAATAACCCTCTTTTGCACATAAATTGGGGAGATAAGTTTAAATGTTAAAGGCCAGCATTACTTACAAAGAACCATTTTCATTTACTATCTTGATTTATATGGATATGCACATTGCAGAAGTGTTGTAACATTTGTCAATTATTCTTTTTATTTATGCGTGGGCTCTCCCATGGGCCTCTTGTTACCATGGAAACAAGTGTACTTTTTCATGCTTCGTTTTTTATTCTTTGCCTTTTCTTGGTTTTACAGTTTTAAGGGTATACTACTGGAGTGCCTATGTTAAAGTGATGACACCATGTTTTCTCATAAATGATATACATACATATAGACATTCTGTGAACAATTTTCTTGGATCTGCATTTTTCGCACAATTTTCTCTGAATGAATTGTGTCAGAATTAGTAAATATTGCATGTCTCCTAAAGAATACTTCTCCCTTCATTGAAACTCTATTGACTAGATAGCTGGTGTTGACTATATGAGAAATGCAAGCCCAAGCTAAGCCATCACTTGTATCAAAGAAAATCATAAACCATTTTTGATGTCTCATTATGTTTACTCTGGGCTTTAATGTAAAAATACACCACCTAAAGTATTGTGTGGAATACATGTTAATGACTACAAACCTACATAGTCTTAGTTGGGCCTGACTTTCTATTTCCCTCCCCACTTTTATATTTTTTATATATAAAACTGCAATATAAAAAAAACATATAGACAAAACAGAAAAATAATTTTAAGAAAACAAAATCATCCTAACAATCCTGCGCAACTCACCTCTCACTCGAGAATTAATCCATGATTAAAGTCCTTAAGATATCAATCTTCCCATTTATCTCCAGAAATACATTGAATCTTCTGGTGTATACCCTTATCCTTTTTGAAACATGTGTGCCAACAATTTATCCAATATTTCATTAAAATACATTATTTTGCAATCCCTTCCTAATTTTAATTTCACAGGTTAGTTTATAGTTAATAGTGATATTCCATAACTCCCTGTAGTATTCCTCCAATGTTATGTGATT
This sequence comes from Phrynocephalus guinanensis, assembly GCA_037367245.1. Lineage (NCBI taxonomy): Eukaryota > Metazoa > Chordata > Lepidosauria > Squamata > Agamidae > Phrynocephalus > Phrynocephalus guinanensis. The sequence continues at coordinate 45,117,174 of CM074735.1, read as the reverse complement.
GTTGCATTTCCAATTTTTATCAAAATTTCTCCTTGCTACCGTTACCATTATGGTTACTAACAACTTCCTCTTTCTTCAGTTTCCTTATTCACAACCTTATTCAATATTTCTGCCTCAAGGGACATTCAAACCCTTTCCCCTATTATTTCTTGAATTTTCTTGAAAATCAGTGTCCATTATCTCTTTCTTACTTTACACAACCACGACATATGCATGTATGCTCCTTTTTCTTTTTCTTTTTTTGTACCTCCAGCGTACTGGGGACATTTCTTTATTTATTAAATTTAATTTTACTGGCATTTTATACTATCTCCAATATACCGTAAAGCAGTTATCTTTTACTTTTAGTCATGTTTTTCATTATTCTTTTATTCCACATTTTACTCCATTCTTCTTTGGGTCTGCTATTCTGTGGAACCTGTTGATTTACTTTTGGGGAAGCCCATACAGAGGATCAAGTTATTTGTAAGGATTCATAAAGAACACACTGACCTGGCTGATAAGAGTAATGAATCAAAGATGTAGCATATAGAGTATGAATAGTGTGTAGTCCTCTAGGCTGTTGCCCCAAAAGCCTAGTACAGTGGTACCTCTACTTACGAGTGGCTCGACTTAAGAGCAATTCAACTTAAGAGTGAAAAACCATTGGTGCTTTAAATGCTGCCTTACAAATATTAGATGCGGTCTGCTCAACTTACATTTTTCTATTAATTAATTAATTAATTAATTCATTCATTCATTCATTCATTCATTCATTCATTCATTTATTTTTAAGAGAAGGCTGCTCTACTTAAGAGTTGTTTGATTTAAGAGCATGCATTTGGGACAGATTAAATTCATAAGCAGAGGTACCTCGAGAAATACTTAATTAAAATTAATGCAAAGCTTCATAGTAGAGATGGGCATGAATAAGAAAAACTGGCATTTCGTTTGTCGTTTAGGGGGTCCGTTTTGGTTCGTTTCCATTTTTCGCAAATTTTTGCAAAAAAAAATCATTTTTGTTTTCGTTCGTTTCATTACCGTTTCGTTACCATTTATTTCATTTTTTGTGATTTTTTTTAGCATTTAAAGCAGTTCAATGTATTGCCGTAACGAAAACGAAACGGACGACAAAATTTCTGGTGTTTCTGTTCATTTAGTTTCATTTTAGAGACAAAATTTGTTTGTCGTTTCGTTACGTAACGAAATGAAAAAACAAAAACAGAAACGAAAAATTGTTCATTTCGTGCCCATCTCTACTTCATAGCACTTCCCCTATTCTTTTGATTCTGAGACTTCCTAGGCTCTCTACTGGAATTGGGTCTGCAGCTGGTAATCTGGTAGCAAATTTCAGCTGTTAAATACCTCCCCCATCTACACTCCAAGGCCCTCTAAGACTTCCTTAGATCAAAGAGGAGCCCAAGGAAGCATTGGAAACATGAGATGGGTGGGTGGCATTCAAACTTTCCATCAATTTAAATTAAATGTTTCTGGTGCCTGATTTGGATTATGTCAGTTGAATTTGCATTAAGATTCTGCCTACGTGAGTGATGGATGTTCCTAATGCTTATTATCCATGATGGATGTGCAATTCATGGAACATTCATAGTTTTGTGCAAATCAGGCATAACTGTCTACTGTTATTCACCTTCTTAATATATATGTTTTATATTAAAATATAATATTTATATTATAATAAAGTACCCCAGAGTACTCCAGAATTGAGTTTAAATGCCCTAATTCTATGGAGTAAAGCTGGAGAAATGTATGTCCATTTAGTTCAATTATTTCATTACAGCCAATGTTGACTGTCCCGATAACCAACTTGTCACTGAGAAGGTATAATTAGATGGTGGTTATGGAATGTTTGAGTAGTGATCTGCAATAAAACTACATATTTTAGTGTGACTGCCAGTTCAATAAAACACCTTACAGATTTAGTAAGTATCTGAATACTTAACACAGAATACAGTTGCATTCTTTTAGGTGTTTTCCTTCTCCTGGACTGCAGAGGGAAAAGTTAATTAGACAGAATCAGCATACCCCTAGCCTCGAGGACAGGGAAGATAACAGTGAATCATTTTCAATCTGATTTTTTTACTTCTTTTTTTAATCTCTGAATCTCCCTTTGGATTCTATTTGCCACATCTGAAAGGAAATTCAGTTATGTTTTATTTGTGTTACATACAGAGACATGGAAATCTTTGTTTGAAAGCAATTGAACAAATCCAGGAGAGAGAGAGATAAAAGGAGACTGTTTCTGTTATTTGTAGTTGTATTCAAGAAATTGCTGTATATGGTCATGGTCCAATGCTAGAGGTTTATGGCTTTCATAATCTTAATAAGCTTTGATTTTTATCTTTTTTATCATTCTTCTCAGGAGAAATAGTTGCACAGGCTCTGTTTAAAATGTGCATTGTAATGTGAAAAAAAGCATTACAATATCTGTGCTTTTGGGAACCACGACATGTATTTGATTGCTTTTCCAGAATGTTTTCAAGACTTTGATTCTACAAGATTCCCTAACGAATAGTGATGGAGTTTTCTGATGGCATATGGTATAGCTTGGCCTAATTTGGTCCTAAGCAGGATGTTTTGTAGGCTTTGAATCTAGGAAGGCCACCCAACTAGGCAAGAAGTAGTGATTTACTGTACAAGGTCCAATTCCTCGGTACTTTGATTAACAAGGCCACTGATGTCAGCCTCCTTATTGCCTCTGAGTTTAGCTGAGTTTAGCTGAGTTTATCCTCACACTAGTATACAAAATGAATATTTTCAAGCAAGAATGTTTTGTAACCCAGAAGCATTTTGGGGTGACTCAGTAGGTCTTATGTGGGACAGTGTAAACATTTTGGAAGTGAGGATAGCTGTACTAGTCTATTGCTTCAAAATACACACACACACACACACACACACACACACACACACACACACCATCAGATGCATAGAATATGACAATGCAGCAGATTTTATTTTATAGATTTCATGTGTTTCAGCCACCTTTCAGATACATGGGCTATGTCCATGTTATACCTAGGAGGATAACTACCCACTGAAGGAAACCGGACAAAATAAGTTAGGCTGATAACACTGAATAGAGATGGGCACGACTTAGCGGTATTCCCGTTTCCGTTACTCGTTTCCGTTACTCTACGGAAACGGTAACGGGAATCACTGCCCCAGACTTCGAGCTCAAACCGACGAACGAACAATTTGGTCTGATTTGTCGTGCTCGTTACTTGCATCGCGCAATGCCAAGCGGCACAGAAAAAAAGTTTTTAAAAGTTAAAAAAAAACCCGATTCCCGGCCCTAAAAGTAGGCGAAAACTGTCTGAGGGCACCTACCAGGCCAGAAGGGTGTTTTATTTGGGGGGGGGGGTTCCCCGCCCACCTCTCCTTGGCTATTGCTACTGCTGCGCTGCTGGTACCAGGCTGGGAGGGCGCATCCATTTGCCATGCAGTGCGGGGGATCCAAAATGGCGACCGCAATATTTTTTTTGAAATCGTTGCCCAAAACCCCACCAAAGCACCATAGAAACATGCGAAAATTAGCAATTTTAAATGCTTGAATTTTTACAGTAGCAGCAGTGGGTTTTTCTTGCAAAAAAAAGTCTCCGTTGATTTTATTTTATTTTATTTTATTTTATTTTTTTACACCTGCACATTTGCAATGATGGGCTCGCCCATGGGAGTGGACCATGCAAAGTTTTGGAGCCATTCCACCAATCGCATGGCCAGGTTTTGCTGACTGTACCAGGCTGGGAGGGCGCATCCATTTGCCATGCGGTGGGGGGGGATCCAAAATGGCGACCGCAATATTTATTTTGAAATCGTTGCCCAAAACCCCACCAAAGCACCACAGAAACATGCGGAAATTAGCTATTTTAAATGCTTGAATTTTTACAGTAGCAGCAGTGGGTTTTTCTTGCAAAAAAAGTCTCCGTTGATTTTATTTTATTTTATTTTATTTTTTTACACCTGCGCATTCGCAATGATGGGCTCTCCCATGGGAGTAGACCATGCAAATTTTCCACCAATCGCATGGCCACTTGGCCAGGTTGACCACAGAGACTTCTGGGATGTGCCAATCGGGCATAAACAGCCCACTAATCGTAGCCCAAACCCGAACCCTAAGCCTAACCCATACGCCAGTACACTGTCCTTCTAAGTGGGTCAGAGAGGCACCCAGATGCACCCCAATACTCACCGTAACCTCACCCGTAACTAGCCTAACCCTAGCCGTTGCGCTAAGCCGTCTTAACCCTAAGCCAGATCTACTTGCATTGCACTACATGCAAGTACGTGAGACACAGCGGGTGCAAAGAGTCTGCCAGTCCGTCACTTGTGGCTCTGGCTGACTCCTGCAGCTCCCTCCAGGAGCCCGCTACCCCCTCCCCAAACCAGTACTAACGACAACGAAAAAACAAAAAAACAAAAAAACGAACCGACTAATTTTTGCAAATTTTCGCAAAAAACGGAAACGAGCCGAAACGGAACCGGCCCGACTAACGACAACTCGAAAAAAATTTTTTTCAAGTCATGCCCATCTCTAACACTGAATATTGAGTTTTGTGGCAGGGGATGGTGGCAGACAAAGCTGCTTTTTATTTCTTTTATAAACCCAGGACTGAAATGAAATTTCATTTGCAAAATAGACTTCCCCTCCCCAATTTATATTGCATTTGCTGGTTGAAAACTTGTAGGCCCTCTGAAGTTGTCTGCTTTTACTTTGTAAACTGCCCAGAGTAGCCTTTGTGCTAAATGGCTGTGGTATATAAATCTAATAAATAAATAAATAAATTTACATAAATCAGTACATAAATCAAAGGTCAATATTACAGGACAATTCTTCAAAAAGAGGCTTGCCAGTGTCAACACCAAATAAATCAATTTATCAGTGAAGTGGAAGACATTGCAACTTGTAAAAAGAAAAATGTATATATTATCAGGGCTTTTTTTTGCGGTGGTGGGTGGGGGAGAGAACCAGGCTGGTGAGAATAATGAATGAATGTATAGTGACAATGACAAATCAGAATCAAAGATCACTGATACAGAATGAATGAATTACAAAATTGCACTGTCTTCTAATTGTGTTAATCCTGGTAATCATCATCAACAATGAAGAGTCATTTGACATTTTAAAGAGTAACAGGTTATATTTACTATATACCGTACATTTGTGAATTACACCCCTTTTCTACAGATTCTTAATGCATCTTTACCCTCAACATTACTGTCATCATAACATGTATGGCATTATATCATATGTTCACATTTGCTGCTGCAGAGTAAGACTTCCTATATCGTTACATCCTCAAGTAATCCATACCATTTGCAAGCACATTTTCCAAAGGCAGCATGTTTCTCAACAGCGGCTGTTGAGGAGCAAATGTAGGAGGGTGCTATTGGGCTTATGTACAGCTTCTGGGCTTCCTGCAGTGAGAACATACCAGGAGCCCTTAGTGGAGGAAGGAAGTTGCAGCAGAACTGTATGTAAAAGGCACGTTAGGACAGAGTCCACAACTGAGGATAACAATCACCTGACTACAAAGAGTTAGACTAACTACAAAGAGTTGGACTCCAGCTATTGTAGATATTTTGAGACTGCAGCCCTATGTACACCAGAAAGTAGGCCCCATTAAACTCAGTTGTCTGAATTCAATTACATCATTCTGTGATGGAATGGCTTTTTAAAGAAGAATGGGGTTGGGTCTTTCTCACAGTCCCCACCCCATCATTTGATCTGCAAGCTGGAAAAACGTCTGGATGAGGTTGCCAAACAGCATGAGAGTCTGCAGGAGGGTGTTGAGAGTGTGTCGATTGCCCTCGAGGCAAAGGCATACCAGCCATCTACCAAGGTGACAGGGGCACCAACCAGATCATTGGGAATTCCACACATGGCATTCTGGAACCCAAAGAGATCCATTAGCCTCTCTTAATGGGTCCAAGTTCCCCTTGGCAGGAGGGTGCCACTGCAAGGCTGCATTTTAACAGCCATCACAAGGGAACTGACCATTACAAAGGAACTGACACAAGGTTGGTCACTATCGAGCATCTCTCTCTCTCTCTCTCTCTCTCTCTCTCTCTCTCTCTCTCTCTCTCTCTCTCTCTCTCTCTCTCTCTCTCTCTCTCTCTCTCTCTCTCCCCCCATTGGAAAACACCAGGTCGCAACATGTGTGGGCCAATGACAAGTTGGGACAGGTCCAAGGAGGTCATGGTGTCCAAGGACTCAAGAGTTGGCCCTGTGACCTGCACCTTCAAATGGATGTTGAGGTCACCCAGTATAATGAGCCTAGGGGACTTCAACAGCTCCATGGAGATGAAGGATGCCAGCTCCAGAAGAGAGAGCACTGGGTCGCAGGGAGTGCAGTACACCAACACAATCCCAAATCCTTCCCTGGCCTCTATAGACACATGGAGGGCCTCAAGAACTGGTACTGCCAATGCCGAGGGCCTGACCACCTTCAGGGTGTTTTTATACACAACAAGGAACCAATCCCATGAGTGATAGGTGGGCAAGGGTTTAACATGAGCTAACGTGGAGCTTAAGGAATGTAGATGTTAATATTGGGATCATCATTTAAAGACAAGATGAAATGATAGTTGTTAAGAAGACATTCCCATTAATCCCAGAAATAATGCCTGAGTTTAAACCCGTAGTTTAAGCAGCACACGTATAATAATGATATAAAATTACATTTAGAGGCTTGATAGAAATGAAAAAGAATTCAGGGTGTAGTGCATGGTACTAAGTCTCTGAAATAGACTGTGGAAATGGAACTTTTCAGTAAATGAGAGTGATCATGATGATTAATTTATGTTTGCTCGGCTGCAGCCATTCAAAATTGCTTTTAAAGCAAACATGATCACGTATGTTGATAATATAAGCTAAGCATTTTGCCCAATGAGCTCTACAGAATGTAATGGGGCTTGTACCGAAGTGGTGCTAAGTGGGCTACACTCATTAAGCTGATGTTAAACCATATTTCCTTGATGGAAAATTGTTGATACCTCGATCAAGTGTAACCTTGAGCTTATGGGCCTATTTTCATGACCTTATCAGAGCATGAAAGCAGTGTCTTTTCATTTAACACATGTTGACTTTCCGCTGAGCTGCTGTCTGCGTACAGTGGTACCTTGTATAAAGTAATTAATTCGTTCCAAATGAAATTATGTTAAGCAAATTTTCCTTTATACAAATTCCCATAGGAATGCATTGAAAACGGAGTAATCCAATTATCATGTTCTACGGATTCTCCCCATAGGTGATTATGTTAAGCAAATTTCCCCTATCTCCGGAATTTTTTATGTTGTACAAGGGTCCGCTGTAGTTAGTTACAGAGATACTGGTCATTGAAACGGATCCATCTTGGCTTCAGCAGATTGCATCAGTGGGGCTGCAGCCTATTCAAAATATAAGGTTGGAGTGCTGTTTCAGACCAGGCATATGGAACACATCTTGACATTCTTAGAACATCTCTGAACACAACTCAATATGCTAGTTTTCACCTATAATGACCCAAATAGGTTAGGAAATGGGTACTGAGATTTGAAACTCGCAGCAGGCCAGCCGCGTTCTGCGGCCGATCTGTCGCCGCCGTCCATTATGCTTAGTTGGCCCCCCCTATCGATTACCAGCTTCGGGGGTCAGGAAAGACGGTCTGATAGACTATCCGGGCATGGCCTTCGGTGCACCTTTGCGGGCGGCATTTCGGCCGTCGGGGTGCCATTGTCGTTTACCATCTGGGGCGGTGGTTCGACGGAGTGCAACCATTTGAGACCACCTGTGATGGCAGGCCGGCTGCCAGAGTACTGCTGCCTTTGTTACCTGGGCGGCGGGCCATGCTGCGGGCTGTTGGGTGTCCCCTCTCTTCCCCTCTTTTTCCCTCCTTAGTCCTTTATGGTGTTCTTAGTTTTTTCCTCCTTCCTCCCCATCTGGCCTCTCCCACGATTCCATCTTTCCTCTGGCGGTTATATCTTTTGTTATTTATTATTTACTGTTGTTTGGTTTACTTATTATTCATTACTGTATCTGTTGTGCTTTTTATATTTAACTTATTTGGGTGAGTGCTTATTTTGATTTTATATTGCTTATTTGTTGTTAACTTAGATTTGCGTATTTCTGTTAGCCTTTTTTTTTTTTTTAAGGGGCCGCCATGTTTGCAGGGACTCATATACCAACTGTGTCGGGCCGTGGGCGGTACGCTTGTAGCCGTGGGGTTAGTCGGTTGAGAAGAACACGGGTCAGGCAACTTGTGCCTGTCCCTCGTTCTGACCCCCCGGCTCCCTGTCACGTGTCCAGGAGTCACTCCCCCAGCGCCCCCGGCCTTTCCTGTCTCCTGTTGAATGCCAGGTCAGTCCACAACAAGATCCCCGTCATATATGATGCCATCTTTGACGGGCGGGCTGACCTGGCCTTCATTACCGAGACCTGGGTGGGTGACGATGGGGGGGCCTCGCTCTCCCAGCTTTGCCCGCCTGGGTATCTGGTTCAGGGGGTGGGAAGGTCGGGGGGTCAGAGGGGAGGGGGGGTCGCCATCGTCCATCGGGATTCTTTACATGTTAGCAGGACCTCGACATTGGTTAGCCAGGGTTTAGAATGCCTTCACTTGTCAGTGGGGCAGCGGGACAGATTTGGCATTGTGCTGGGCTACCGTGCTCCCCGCAAACCCAGCTCAATCCCTACCAGAGCTCGCGGAGTTCATCGCGGCTGCACTTTTGAGGTCCCCGTGCCTTTTGGTGGCGGGTGACTTCAATGTGCATGTTGACGGTGGACTTTCCGGTGCTGCTCTGGAATTCATGGAAAACCATGGCTTCCATGGGTCTGTCCCAGCAAATGTGTCAGGCCATACCCTGGATCTGGTGTTTTCCCTGAATACAGTGGTATCTCCTTACCCAGGTTACAAATCCTCCGGGTGCTACCGTTCCCAGGAAAGCAAGTTTCGAAAAACAGGGGTGCTACCCCCTGGTGAAGACAATGCAGGCCTTTTTTTCGATTTCCATGGCCACAGGTCTTCGGGGAGCTTTCTGGCGGACTGACTGGCGGCCGAGGTTGTGGCCAACCACTGGTTTGAAACAGCTGCCAACACCATAGACCGGATCGCCCCTAAGCGCCTTCTCCGGTGCCGAGCCCGGCGCTCACCGTGGTTTACGGGGGAGCTCCGGGCAATGAAGCAGGTGAGGAGAAGGTTAGAGCGCAGCTGGAGAAAAACCCGGACGGCAAGTAGTAAGGCTGCTGTTGATTCCCAGACTAGTCGCTATTCCAACGCGATCACGGAGGCCAAGTCATCGTTTTTCTCCGTGAGAATTGGTGAGGCCTCTAACCGCCAGGCGGAGCTCTTCCGGGTGGTTGGGGACCTCACCAATCCTAGTCTGGCTAGGCCTCCTCCTACTGATTTCAGTAGTGAGAATTTCGCAGCCTTTTTTAGATCAAAGTTTGAGGCCATCCGTGCCGGCTTTGACTCCGGTTGCGGTAGCACTGCCCCGGCATCCCCGGTTGCTGGTCCGCCTTTCGCCTCGGTTGGAGGAGCTTGGGCCTGTTTGGAGCTGTCGATGCCTCCAGGGCTATGGCGCACTGCCGGCCGGCGTCCAAACTTTCGACCCTTGCCCCTCCTGGCCCTGCCAGTGGGACCATGGCTGAATGGGCCTCTGCCATCGCCACCGCTTCTTTCAGCGAGGGGGTTTTTCCCTCTCGCTTGAAGGAGACGGTGGTTAAGCCCATCCTCAAGAAGCCGGGCCTTGCGGCGGACAGTAGGCAACTATCGTCCGATCGCAAACGTCCCGGATGGGGGTCATCGAGAGGGTGCGGCATCCGGCTGCAGTGTACCTTGAGGATCGGCAGTGCTCGATCCATGCCATGTCAGGCCCCGTCGGGGGACCGAAACAGCTTTGCCCTGCATGGCTTATTGACTTGCCCTTTTGAATTTTCCCTCTCGCTTGGACAGAAAGGGCTCCGACAGGGGTTGCTACCCTTTGGTTCTCCTGGATCTGTCACCTTTGATACCGTCGACCACGGTATCCTACTGGATCGGCTCTCTGAGGTTGGAATCGGGGGCACTGCTCGCAGTTGGTCTCCTTCCTGGAGGCCGTCCCCAGTATGTTCAGCATGGGGGGGAGCTGTCGGCCCCGTGGGTTCTCCCTTGTGGGGTCCCGCAGGGGTCGTCGCTCTCGCCGTTGCTGTTTAACATTACCTGGCTGGGGTCATTAGGAGTTTTGGAGTGTGCAGTCATCAGTACGCTGATGACACGCAGCTCCTCTCCTTTTCCACCCTCTGCAGTGGAAGCTGTGAGGATCCTCGATGGGTGCCTGGATGCCGTGCTGACTTGGACCGGGGCGAACAGGCTTAAGCTCAACCCCGAGAAGACAGAGGTTATGTTCTTTGGGGGCTCGCCGTCTGGATACGGTGACACCCTTTCCCTCGCTGGGGGGAGTCTCCCTGGCCTGTGGAAAGGCGCGGAATCTGGGTGTGGTCCTGGACCCGGCGCTGACCATGGAGGCCCAGGTGGCGTCGGTTACCAGGGCCGCGTATTACCATCTTCGCCAGATCGCCCAGATCCGCCCGTACCTGGACGGTGACTCTCTGAGAACAGTGGTCCAGGCGCTGGTGATCTCGAGGCTGGACTACTGCAACGCCCTCTACATGGGGTTGCCCTTGACTCTTCTCCGGCGTCTGCAGCGGGTGCAGAATGCGGCGGCCAGGCTGGTGGCTGGTGTGCGTCGTTACGACCACATCACCCCAGTCCTGGCTCGCTTGCACTGGCTGCCCGTTGCGGCCTGGATTAGATTCAAGGTCCTGGTTTTAGTTTATAAAACCCTCCATGGCTTGGGACCAGACTACCTGACAGAGCGTATCGCTCAGCAATCCACCTCGGCCCGACCTGTTCGGCAGGTGCGAGCGCACTTGTTGCGGGTTGCCTCCCCTCGAGAAGCCCGGAAGTCGGTAACCACCTGAATCGGTGGCAGCCCCCACCATGGATGGTACCCCACATACAAATCCCATCCTACCGTTCAGGAAAGCAAGTTTCGAGAGTCCCTGGGCCTTTCTATGGAAGTGAAAGTGCGCTCTGTGCTGGCCTTTCGAAAAGCTGTAAAAACTCTTTTTATTTCGAGAGGCCTTTGGCGAGCCCTGAAATTTTTTTTTTTTCCTTTCTGTTAGGTCCCGCCATCTTTAATACCCAAGCAACCATGCTAAGTGTTTTATATTTGTGTGTGCTTGGTTGATAGCTATTATGCTGCCGGGTTTTTTGGATGCACCGGGTTTTTAATTGTTTGTTATTCTGTTGTACACTTGATAATTATTGCTTGTGTTTTTTGGCGCTTGTTCGCCCGTGTAAGCCGCTTAGAGTTTCGCACGAAAGATAAGCGGGGTATAAATACAATAATAAATAAATAAATAAATAAATAAAGGATGTCAGTTGACACATGCCTTCTTAGTTATGTACCATGCCTTTACAAATCTTGCCTGATGCCTTCAATTTATTTTGTTGCATAGTAACTTTTTGAACTGCCCAAACTGCTATTCAAAACCCACTTATTTTTCGCAAATTGTCAATAGGGCAATTTAACCTGAATACAGTGGTACCCCAGGTTACAAATCCTCCGGGTGCTACCGTTCAGGAAAGCAAGTTTCGAAAAACAGGGGTGCTACCCTTCAGGAAGACAATGCAGGCTTTTTAATTTCCATGGCCACAGTGAGGGTGCTGGGGCCACAGAACATTTTAAAAAAACTGCACTTCAGTCCTTGCTGTTCCAAAGAGTAGCACCATCAGGAAAGCCAGGGGGCTTTGTGCTCATTTGTAGCCCCAGTTTACTCTCCAGCCATGCTGCCCTGGACATTCCAAAAGCAGTGTGGCTGGAGAGTAAATGGGGGCTACAAATGAGCCCACAAACTGCTGTCTCCCCATTTACCTGGCTCTCTTCATGGAGCCATTTCAGTGGTCTCTGAGCCAGTGGTGTGCCAGTAGCATGGTCCGAGTGGAGGGGGAAGTGCCATGGCTGTGAGGGGGCAATGTCATGTGCCCACAGAAAGGGCTCCACATGCCACCTTTGGCACCTGTACCATAGATTCACCAACACTGGTCTACAGTCTTTAGAAGGTTGCTGTCTATTACTAGACTAGTTGCCTAAGATTCTTTTTAATACATTACCATTTTATTATTGCAGTTTCATTGTACGCTGCCCTGAATATCCTTGGAATAAACAACAGGGTAACAGATTTATATGACACCCTTTCTCCAGTGACCTTAAGGCAGTGCCACATGTCATTCATTTTTGCTATTTTTTCCTCACAACAACCCTGTGAGGTAGATCAAATGCAGAGGGAATGTGATTGGCCCAGGTTCTTCCAATGAGTTTCTTCTTGCCTGCTGAAGAGATCTGGAGAGCTCAAAAGCTTTCATATTTTTGTGACCTTTGAGTTGGCTTCATAAATCTGCTATTAATGTGAATTTTTGACTTTTTCTCTCTCTTATGCTCAGCAAACTCTTGTTTTTTCTGTCCCAGTGAGAAGGACCACAAAGTATGGGAAGGAGTTTGTTTACTTCTTATCTGACAATAGGGTCACAGGAAAGGATTCGGTTTTGATCAAACTTTGCTGAAAGAATGGAAATGGCTTGTTATTTATCCAGATCACTTACATAAAGTATGAATTAGTTGCAATTGTTTTTGTTTATAACATAATATGTTGAAATGCAACATTCAAGAGGGGGCAATTCTCATAAATCCTCTGCCAAAAATAATGGGATATGTTATTATTATGAAGCAATTTTACATTCCCCGTCTATCTATAAACAATTTGCTGCTCCAATGTAGCATGGGATTATTTAGCTGTCATTTTGCTGCTGCATGTCCATAATGTTGTTGAGAGTGACAACTTGATTTGCACTTTCCTGTTCATGTAAACAAAAGTAATTTATTCCTGTTAGGGGAGGAAAACAAAAACTTCAAACAAAATGGTTAAAAGACAAACAAGCAAAACTGAACAGCACTTCATTTGTGAATATGAATAGTGTGGACATTGTTCAAACCAGTATTGACAATATGTAGATAATTATTTTGGAAATATCTGCTGGATGTTCTGGGACCAAGAGGTAAAGGAGCAAATAAATAGGATGAAGGAAATGGTGGGAAGTATTTTGAAAGGTGGGGAGTTCAAAATATTTTTAAAGTACATTACATACCACAGAGGTTTTCCAAGAAAGAAAGAAAGAAAGAAAGAAAGAAAGAAAGAAAGAAAGAAAGAAAGAAAGAAAGAAAGAAAGAAAGAAAGAAAGAAAGAAAGAAAGAAAGAAAGAAAGAAAGAAAGAAAGAAAGAAAGAAAGAAAGAAAGAAAGAAAGAAAGAAAGAAAGAAAGAAAGAAAGAAAGAAAGAAAGAAAGAAAGAAAGAAAGAAAGAAAGAAAGAAAGAAAGAAAGAAAGAAAGAAAGAAAGAAAGAAAGAAAGTAAGTAAGTAAGTAAGTTTCTGACATATAAACCCTTATCTTAGTTTTGTCAGCTTGTTTGTCATCTAACAGCTGCACAATAACATTCATTTTCCTGCAAAAGAGAATCAGCACCAACTGATTTCCTCAATATATTCTGGATAAACTTGTTGGGATCAAACTGAGTACCTTTATAAGAATGGCCATTTTGTATAAAATGTGTGTGCCTTAAATGCATTCTGAATGGCTTTTGACTAAGGCCTTTGACAAAATGCATGGAGGTAGAAATGATTTAGGTCACCATCAGTGGGACTAGTCTGATGCATTCAAGGTCACCATCAGTGGGACTAGTCTGATGCATTCACTGGCCTTTCTGCCAGTGAACGTTTCCCCATTCACTTGCTTAAGGAAGAAAGCACACCCTGTCAAAATCAAGGAGGGAAAGAGGGGGAAAATATATTCCCTCGACCATTAGAGCAACATGTCTCCTTCACCCCATAATGGCAATGTTGAGGTTTTTTAGAGCATAACAAACAAATTTCTATTGAAATCAAATTGTACAAGGTTGAAATTGATTTAAATTTGGGCAATTACACTTTGGGCAATTACACTTTGGGAAAGCATGGAGTAATTGGATAGGGGACTGCTTTATTTTGACAAGCAGTGAGTTAAGGTCCATGTATTTTAAGGCAGATTTTTAAAAATGCCTGCTATCTGATATAGTGCTATACTGGATAGCACTAATTAAAATAGACAGAAATAAAAAAACTGTGGTCTGCTTGACAATGGATACAGTTGTGCTCTTGCATTGCCCCAATCAACTGTGGGGCACTGCATCTGCTAGTGGAACCAATGTCCCTGAGGAGCTGCCATCCCTTCTGCTGTAGCTCCATACCTGAACTGACCAGAACTCCACTTCCTGATGGTGGACACAGAGGCAGTGGCAGTGGGTACCACAGCACATTGCTGGCATTGCCCTCCTGTGGAGCAACAGCAGCAGTTGTCATCATGTCTTCTATTATCACCACTGATGTCAGCTGCTACCTGGGGATCCATTTGCCCTCACAATCTCCTGCCTCTTGCTTCATCAGGGCCTTGGTGGTCCCTCTGGCACCTGTCCTTGTCTCCAGTTCCCTACTGAGTGTGATGCTGCCATTGTTCTTCTTGTTCTTGTTCTTCTTGTTCTTCTTGTTCTTCTTGTTCTTGTTCTTGTTCTTGTTCTTGTTCTTGTTCTTGTTCTTGTTCTTCTTCTTCTTCTTCTTCTTCTTCTTCTTCTTCTTCTTCTTCTTCTTCTTCTTGCTGCTGCTGCTGCTGCTGCTATTGTTGTTGTTGTTGTTGTTGATGATGATGATGATGCCACTGCTTGCCTTGAAAAATACTTGTTTGATGGGCCCAAGAGCTGATGGGAGGCTCTGCCGCAGCTTGAAACAGCTTCTTTCCAATGGCTAGCCTGTTGTTGGATGAGGTGGGGCCACTTTTCAGCTGGGAGTTTTGCCTCTAGGGCTTCTCACAGCCTCCTGGTGCTGTGCCAAGCAGCTAGCAAGCTGACCGGAGGCCATGAGTGCACAAGGAGAAGCCAACAGGGGTTTAAATGCCACATGACGGAATTGAGTTCATTCTGAATGTGGCTTTTTGAAGGGGTAAATGTGAAGCCTAACCAACCGTATGTTTGCTCATTTAGGAAGAAGAAGCCCTCCTGATGAAAATGGCTGAGTTTGTAGAAGGAACCCCTTGGAGTCTAACCTCTACCGCACTTAGGTTTTGAATCGCCTTTTGCTTAAAATCAAATTGCCTTAAAATTCACCTACCGCACTTCCAATCACCTTTTCCGCAGAGCCCCCTTGGCCACGCCCCTTTTCGGCTACTGTGTCGGTTTTTCTTGTGATGGCCACCAGGGGTGGTGTTTTTTTAAACCAATTTCTAGACTGCTTTTTGAATGATTTTGCTCAAGCTGAGGACACCATGCACTGGTTTTTCCCGAGTTTCCCCCTCTGTATGCCTTATCCTGCAGTGGGAAAAGTCAAAAAAGAAATCCTGCTGCAGTGTAATTATTTCTGGTGACTTCTCCGGCCATGTTGTAAGTAATCTAAAGGGAGAACCAGAAAATTAGCTACATTACTTTGAATGGAAGAACAACAGCATAACGTTATCCTAAAAAATAATTTCCGAAATAGAAGCAGATAATGGGAAAATGTCGGACAAAATCGGAACAAAAAGCGGTTTAGCAAAGTGCGGACGGGGAAACCGGTTCTTGAAAAAACACCCAAGTGCGGAATGCTGGATCGCTTCAGCGACCACGTGACCGTGAGAGGGCAAAACAAAAAGTGGTTGCTGTTTGCAGTGCGGTAGCGGCCTTTGGTGGAGGTTTACTGCTCCTCTACTTCCAAATCTCCCCCCCCCCAAAGCAGGGCAACTGTCCACTCCCATAGACTGAGGGAGAAACAGCTTCTTTAATGGTTGCATGGGAAAGGGAGACGAACAACAAAAGATAAAGGAGAAGCTGGGAGAGCAGGGTGGCTAGAGAAAAGAAGCAAACACATACCATTGATGTCTTCTGTCCAAGCCTTGCCTCTAAACAGCTATCCAGTCCAGATGGCAAAAAGGGGCATCTGGAAATAGGTGGAGCAAGGGAGTTTATTTGTCCATTTGAGTCTCTCTGACCTCTACTTCCTCCTGCATCTTTGTTACACTGATACTCTTGTTCAGGGTCTGTGTAGTATCAGTCTCTCTTCCTATCTTTCCTGACTTGTTAAGATGCAGACATGTTGTTGAGCCTCTCTTCTATGCCTTCTGGAGCACATAGTAGGAGTCTAGTTAGGGGTAACGTTTAGGATTTTCTATCAGGAATGTAACTTTTAAATGGTTGTTAGCTGTCTGCTTTTGACAGATTCTTCTGCTTTATTGTAGGGCTCATAGCTCATGTGTCTGTGTAGTACTGTTTCTGCCACTGAGAGAAAAGGTAACAGTCTCACAAAAGTTAGCGGTCCTTGCTCGATCCATGTTAAGAGATTGCAGACCTTGACATGGGCACTTACAAATATCGCTTCAAGTTCTGAGATTTAGAAAAGAAATAAGGAAATCTTCAAATGAATTCCAAGGTTATTTTCCCCCTCTCTTATAACACTCACATAATTTCATAAAGCTGAAGAAATTGCTTTGGCACAAGTGGTATTTTTCTCAGTTGTTTCCAGCATAAAAATTGGTCTCTTATTTTCCTCAGACGTGTCTCTATTATGCTGTTGAGAAGACACATGGCTGTAGGAGGCCCACATCAGAAAAAAAGAATAATGTTTTACCCTGACTAGAAGTTTGTTCATTTAGGAGATGAGAACATATTCATATCTTAATATTCTGTGAGCAAAAGTGTATCAAAGCATTTCTAATGTGTTGCCTCCTCTCCGGATATTTTATAGTTCAATCATCTATCTGTATATGAACAACAACAAAAGGACTACATTACTTTTTAAAAAAAGTGATAATGCTTAATTGTTTTATCGGCTCTGAGCTGCATCTGTCTTTTGAAGTGGATGATTAAATCGTAAGAATGTACAAGTTCCCAGAATCGACATTGACATACAACTTTAATACACAACATTGTGTGAAGCCTCAGTCTAGAGGGTTTCTTTATACTTTTAAAAAGTTGACTTTGTTTATATTTGGACCTGCCAAACAGTACAGATGCAAAGTAATAGTGGTTGAGGACTGCAGATTTGTTCCATATCTCTGTTCAGATCTGTCATTCTTTAGCATTAAAAGTTACTGTCAGAGTTACTGGGGTGAAAGTTTCAGTTTTAAGTGTTCTAAAATAAGTTTCTGACATGTGTTGTAGTTGTGAAATACTGAATGTTATGTTTATTTTGCTGTGTAGTGTCGGTGAAATATGGAACTCATAAGCAGGTAACTTTCTAGATGATTACAAGTTACTTTTTAAATTTGCAAAGTAGAGACCTCTCAGCGGAAAACTGCTGATGGTGGCTTGTGTATACTTTTCTAATGAAAATTTAAATGAATTATTGCTGAATGTGCTCAACTTTTGTAGTGCATGCATCAAAAATGTGTTTTCCGTCATGTAGGTGGACAGCCTGACCAAGCTTTGCTTGTTAAGATTTTAGTTAGAATATCACAAAATCCAGTTTAATTTAGATTAATATTAGTAACTAACATTTTTAATTCATCATGTTAAACATCAACACCAGATCTTTGTTCAGTTTACATGCACAGAGTTCCAGCAGATCAGATGTGCTTGATTGTGCAATCTGGTGATGTAACCAGGTATATATGACCATATGCAACCAGCACTTGTTAATCTGCCACTGCAGTTTCTGTAGCTGAAGCTCAATATGTGCAAATGATTGAGTAAGATATAGTAATCCCCGTTTATTGTGACCTGCGATAACGGAATATCTACGATATGCGGATGCTGGGTCAGGTCAGGACTAGGGGGCCTGTCTGTAATACACTTACCTTAAGCCTGGTACTGCCCCGAACGGGCCTCCAACGGGCACCTGGGCCTCTCAGAGGGCCCAGAAATAGTTTTAGGTGTTCCTGAAGGCACTTCAGTTTTTTTGAGGCACTTCCATTTTTTGGAACACTTCCGGTTTGCCAGAAACCATTTCTGGGGCATCCAACAGGGAAAGATCTTGGGGGATCAATAGCCCCCTCCCTCTTAGGCAAAGTTCTTTACAGGTAAAAAATAAAATATTTCTCAGAGCTATAAAAATATTCATATATTTTCTGTGTAATGTTCTCCCAGCCTAAAGCATCATTAAGGTAAAAATTAAGAAGATTTCCCTTTTCCTGTATGTGTGCTGATATTGGGCAAGAACTCACATCCTTGTTTATGAGAAAATTAACTCCAGTGAAACCACTATCACAGTCCTATAAGACTGTAAGGGAGTGTAACTTGTAGAGGCAGAATGGTATATGTGGGAAATAGATGGCAATGAGACAGCATTAGCCATAATTTATTACTTTTTTTTGAAACAGTTTCTGCTTCCTCAGTCTCTAAATTTTGGTAAAATATTTGCTGAAATCCTGTAGTAAGCTGAAGCTACAGTAGTCCTATTGAATCAGTGGTACTTAGGTGGGTATTGCTTCATCAAATCCTCACAAATTCAATGGGCCTGGATTGATGTACTACTCCATTTCAGTTACAACACACTGATCAGCCACAAAGTTAAAATTACTGACAAGTGAAGCGCACTGATTAGATTGTTACAATTACACCTGCATAGAAGTCGTGGAATGTGCATAAATTATGTTAATCTAGTTTTAGCCTGATAAATGTAGATGGGCTAAAACTGGGCCTGTTGTGTTCATTTCATTTCAGTGTAATAGCCGATCAGGCCTTTTGCTTAAATACTGGAAAATAAACAAACAGAATGGCACACAACATAATAAAAATACAACATAGACAGAATTAATAACATAGATATTAGCTAATAGTTCTAAAAGCATATTTTATCTCCTGGAGGGAGTAAAGATTTCATCTTCTTTCATGCTATTTTGAAATATTTGATAACCCTAAATGTAGTATAATAACCAGAAATAAGAGCATTTTCTTTAAGAGGGCTTTATAGCTAATGCTGTTAACAGGAGTCAAAATATTGGCCAAAATCCTGTTATGTAGCTCTGTGTGCACAACAATAATGACAGAAGCAGCAGCAGCAGCAGCAGCAAAACACCACCAACTGGGCAGTTCTAAAGTGCATGTGACTCCATTACATTGCGTACTAGTCCCATCCTCCCTGAGATTGCCCTCTATCAGTGGCAATCTGCCTTGAACCAACTGGGATTCGGCACTGCTGATCACATCATCCCTATTCCAGAAATGGAGCTGGGATACAGGATTTCAACCACTAGTTTCTTAGGATCAATACTAGTGGACATTCTAAGAAACGGCACACCAGGTCTTCTATGTTTGAGCAGCTGCTAAGAAGAGATGTTTGTACACTTCATTATAGCAATAATTAACTATAGTACCTATAAGGGTAACATAAGTTAACATTAATTATATGTTAACATTAATTATATTTTTCATAATCTTCATTCTTACAGTCCCTTGCAATCAAACAGGGCACTTTTGGTAGCCCATGATTTTGGACCCATATCTATGAATGTTGATAATACTGACAGGGAAGCAAATTTGAAAAACTACGTGGAATGAACATTTGTATGAAATATACATGTAATTTTTGAAGATGTATGAGGAGAACTGTTTCCCACTGGCAGTGGCATTTCTTAGCAACTTCTGGCTCAAGCAACTTCTCAGCACAACTGGAAGGTCCTACTTTATGTTCAACCCAAGACGTGCTGGTAAGTTTCCCTTGCCTCCAAAACAAGTCCCATCTTGGAACACATGCTGCTGAGTTATTGTTCCAGCACACCTTATGTTTTGATCAGACTCTCACTCCTTTTGTGCAACATGAGGAGGGAAGCCAGCCCCTTCTCTGTGGTGGGCCCAACGCTGTGGAACCATCTCCCCAGTGAGCTGCGCCTTGCAGAATCCCTGCCCGCCTTTAAAAAGGCTTTGAAAACTCACCTTTTTAAGGAGGCATTTGGCGACCTTTCTACTTAAGTTGTTTTTCTTTTTTCTTCTTTGCCGCTTGCATTATCCCACTGGAAGGTTTGCCTCCCCTCTGCTTTTAATGCAATCTGTGGATTGGTCTTTTATTGTTCTGTTTTATTGTTAGCCACCCAGAGTTCCGATTCGGAAGATGGGTGGGATACAAGTGTTCTAAAGTAATAAATAAATGTAAAATTTCCATGTTAGTTTCCACCCCTTATAATTGGATTTTCTTTTCTTTCTGTGTGCTCTTGGTAGCTTTAATGTTACCTTTTAATGTTCTAAAATGCCTCTCATAATTCCCTGTTCTTAACTTGAATAGATCTTAAATGTTCTGGGCTGTATATTGTCCCTCATTATTGTAAGCCACATTGGGTCCTTTGCCAAGGAGAAAGATGGGGTAAAAATATTAAATAAATAAATAAATAAATAAATAAATAAATAAATAAATAAAATGTGCTTCTTGATACTTGCAGTCTACAGTGGAAGACCCCAAAAGTATATCTGAATTGGGAAGCCAAATCAAGATGTCCTGATGCATGGGGAATCATATCATTTGGAATTTATCCGTTGACTATTAGGATTTTTAAGATGCAATGGCCAAAGTACAACACAAAGTGGAGCATGTTTGAGTAAAGAAGAAGACTATTTGTAACCAGAAAGGAGCAGCAAGGCCATAGTACTTCACACTCAGAAGCTATGGGCTCACCTAAACTACTCTGATTATTGCTTGTTTGGCCCCTGGAATGTTCCTATTACAAAAAAGAATTTGGTGTGTTACTTGTTATTTTACTTGGACTGTTCTCATTAGCACTGCTGCAGCATAGGGAAGTAATTTGTTTCCTTGGTCATTATAATTTAAGAACATGTATTGTTAGCATTCCAATTGCATCACTGAAAAATGCAGGGGAAATGCTTTCTTCCAGCACTCTCACCATCTCTAGAAGTAAAAACTTCATTTCCAGTTCTGCCGCCTGTGGTGATAATGGATGTCCCTTCTGTTCACTAGCAACTTTAAGCAGTATGTAGCAGATTTTACATAGAAAAGTACTGAGATCATGGTATAGGCAGTTCTAGAGTTCATTTTCCAAAAGAAGCTATTCCTTGTGCATTTTGCAAAGTTTCCATAATTTTCCAGTTCTATAGACAAGAATAAATATGCACATATATACATGTAACTCATTAATGTAGCCCAGGGGTGCCCAAACTTTTTGTAAGGAGGGCCAGATTTGGTGGCTGAGAATGTGTCAGGGGCTGGTTGCTCCCCGACCCTGCCACCCCACTGCAAGCCCCACCCACTGACCCATAAGCCCCACACACTGACCCCTTGCAACCCCACCCGCTGGAAGGAAGGCAGGGACCAAGGGAGGGAGGGAGAGAGGGAGGTGGAAACCAAGAGAGGAAGGAAGGAAGGTGGGGAACAAGGGAGGGAGGGAGGGAGGAAGCCCCACAAGCTTCCCAGCGGTGCTGGTGCTGGTGGCCCGCCCCCTCGGCCACCCACCCAGCCCCACAAGCTTCTGCTCACCAGCCGGCCAGCCTGTTTAGCCTCTCAAGCTTCCTGGCAGTGTCAGTGTTGGTGGAAGATTGTTTTTTTAAAAAAAACATGGGGCGAAGGAGGGGGAAGGAGGGGCAGGCCAGCCAGCTGCGGGCCACTCAGAATGGCCTGATAGGCCAGATTTGGTCCCTGGGCCGGACTTTGGGCAGGCCTGCTGTAGCCCATACATTCCTTAGAATTATTGATGGGTTTTAATTTTACAGTATCAAAATTGAAGTTTGGCACTAGCATATTACAGTCCATTAATTTATAAATTAAATTGGACAGTTCCTAACTTAGTTGTGCTATTTAAATTCATGTTTTTTTTTTTTTGCATCAATGACTACAATCCTATTGGTTAGTCACACTGGAATAAGTACAGTAATATAAAAAGAAGTGGCAAATTGCCACTAGTCTGAGTTGCCACTTGTATCATAGACTAAGACACAACGTTAGCACAAAATAAAGATTACAAGCGCTAACTTGTCAAGTAGTAGAAATTCACTGCTGCAATTCATGCCTCTAGATTTATGCTGGGATAAATTAACTAATATGATTCTAAATGACATTCATTTTTTTCCAATAAATTAGTCAGGTAGCTAAAGTTTTGGGAAGGAAAGCTACTGCCTGGTTAGAGGAAATCAATTACTTTAATAAATTCTTATTTCTCCTTCCACTCCAAGATCTGCTTTGCCCAGCCAAATGAAGTATTTTAAAATAAAGAAAGGGAAAGATGAAATTAGTACGGTATAAGGAAATGAAAACTAAGGAAGAGTTTTTTGGTTCAGTGAGCAAGAAGTGGAATTGTAAAATTCACTTGCACCCATTTCCTTCTCTCTAAAGCTCAAAGTAAGCAAAGGGCAGGAGAAAAGAAAAACTATGAATCGGATTTTTCACTTTCATTCCATTGAAGCTTTCAGTTAGCAATGCAAGGCAAATTTAAATGCTAGCATAAACATTCTCTTCTCAAGCAGAATTTGGCAGTGTCCTATACAAAATAATTGGTTAAAAAGGTAAACAAAACAAAAAAGCTGGCTCTGTGTGTGTGTGTGTGTGTGTAATGAGGCTGGGTACTGTTTTTGCCAGGCCAGGTTGAAAGAAGAGACGACACACGTTCCGCTTGGGTTAAAATAAGAGCCACAACTTTATTAACTACAGTAACGAATTTTTAAATTACTTATCATTGAACAATAACTTTAGGAGGGCCTGAGACGTAGCGCATCATCAAAATGGTAACAATAAATTGATTAGGTCCCGTTACTCCACCAATTTCCTGCGGCCCGTTGAACTGCTGCAGTGAGGATGCCAACGAGATCTTTTGGCATCAACGCTTGATTAAAGGTTGGCAGCCCTCCTAGGGGTTTGGGTTATTATTATTATTTGCTCCCTAACTAAATCCTATTGGGTTTTTAATGGAAGGCTGCCGAAGACGTGAAGATGTAATTTAGATTCGGGACCTAAATGGTTAACTTTTTATGCGCTACCCGCCAACAAAGAGGTGCACTGCCGACTCTTTACCCCACAGCCGAACAATTCAGCACTCAGGCCCTCCTTAAGATTCTGAATAAAGATATCCAGGCCCTTGTCCAATAAATGCACCCCGTCCGGACGAATTAAGGTGGGGTCCCCAGCAGGGATGTTGGAATGCCAAAGGACAGTTTCCATCTCAGCCTGCACAACGCGGGCAACTACCTTGTAGACGCCCTTACGGGCCTTGTGCATTTTTGCGGATGGTGGTACCAACCCCAGTTCAACCGGGGAATGATCGCAGACCAAACGACTCGAACCAATGCGAGTATGATGGAACGCTCTCAGATCATCCATGATCTTGAGAATGAGGGGGAGCGCGCCGAGGACTTATAAAGGGCGTGCTCCCCTACCGGAGGCTACGCAAATAGCGGAGCCAATAGCCGCCTCCCTCAACCGGCCGGCAAAGACGCCCCTGCTCGGCCCAAGGCCGGGCGGAGCAGCCATTGTAGGGAGACAGAAAATATCACTGGTGCAAGGGGAAGTTTCAACAGAGACTCTTGGGAAGCTTTCAGTTAGCAATGCAAGGTAAATTTAAATGCTAGCATAAACATTCTCTTCTCAAGCAGAATTTGGCAGTGTCCTATACAAAATAATTGGTTAAAAAGGTAAACAAAACAAAAAAGCTGGCTCTGTGTGTGTGTGTGTGTGTGTGTAATGAGGCTGGGTACTGTTTATGTAGGGAGACAGAAAATATCACTGCTGCAAGGGGAAGTTTCAACAGAGACTCTTGGCACAGCAAGATTTAGGAATATTCTCAAATACTTCTCACAGCTCTGTTCCATAACATGCCCCTCAGAAATGGGTAGGCAATGCAGTAGTACCAAATAAGCAACACAAGTGCTTCCTCCCCCCCCCCCCTTGCCCCATCCATCACTCAAGCCAAACAGCTACCACTGCAGTCTTCTACTTTCCCTTCTCTGTTGTGGCTGTTACCCCTAAACACATTTAAGATGGGCGCAGGTTTCCTTATGTTTTCCAGCAGATAGTAGAGCCACTTCTGTAAATCATTGGATGATGGTTGTGGATGTTATTTGTGTCTGTTGACTCCTTGTCCATAAATTTCTTTTCTATTAGTGGTTGTTTTTAAACTATTGTAACTCATTATTCTGTTCCTTTTTATGTGCTTTAATATGGTGTATATATTTCAGAAGTATTCATATATGCAGGTTTTTTTGTAAAAAACACAAATAGTTACCCTGTCCTAACCTAAATTAATCTAATTTATCTCACACAAATCTACAGTCTTCTTTCATAGCCAGACTGAGTGATGATATGCTAGCAGAATCCTTGCCTGCCTTCCCTTGAGCCATCTGCTTAAGGGCAACTACAGGCTTAGGTACTCTGTCAAATTCCAGCCAAGACATATAAACCTAAATAGAATAGGCTCTGTTCACAAAACAAATAACTAGGTTTAGGAAGGAATCAAGCAATTTATTTTTCTACAATATGCAGAAAAGACATATACTTGGAAAAGAATTTGATTCTTCATTCTGTGAGCTCTTCTACTCTTCTCAAGGAGAAAAGGGTTAAAATAATGTAATTGTTGGTAAGCTAGAAATAACATTATTATTGTGCTGCTTTGGGATGGGGCAGGAATAAGTGTATTTCCCCAGATGACTATTTAACTTTTGAAAAGTGAATACTGTATTTTGTTGTTTCTTTCCCTGTATCTCAGACAACAAACTTGCACTGAACTTTACCATCCTCTGCCATGCCTAGTTTTATTATCATGAGCCTGACCAGTAAATCTGGGGTAAATACCGTTTTTCTCTCAAAGAAAAAGTGAACAAATATCAAGTTTAAATCCTTAAAGTTACCTCTGCGGTTGCCCAGGGCTTGACAGCAGGTATTTTCATTCCTGCTGTTATAGTCACCTATCTGGAATACAAGATACAGAAAGTTGTGCACAGCAAATAATATTAGTCAATATGTGAAATCAGAGCTGATGTGTTTGAGATTCAGAAATAGTAATCTGAAATGAAAAGGCTGGCTTTGTTCAAGAAAGGCGTCAATAGGGGAACTATAGGGGTGCTCTTCAAGACTGGCAGAATGTGAATCCAGGGGAGGGAGCTCTCCCATTCAGTCTGTCTTGAAGAGCAGTTTTATGGTCATCAATGGCTACTCTGCAGCCTGTTTCTCATGTCTGTGGTCTCTGATAGGGCTGATTGCTCTCCCTCTTCTATTCTATGGGGGGGGGGAACAATCATGCAAGGTAATTTTTTATCAGCTGGGTCGGGAAGCCTCCACTGGGGCTGCAGCTGGGGCTGGGACCTGCACCAGGTCTGGAGGCCTCTGCAAGGGCCGGAGGCTTCCCAGCATGGAGACCTGCCGGGGGGGGGAGGGGGTGGCTTGTGTTTGAATTTCATTCTCCAGCCATGCCACTCTGGGCCTCCAAAGAGCAGCATGGGTGGAGATGTACCAGGACTGCAGTATGTATGCGTGAATATATTTTTTTTCACACATACATATCTCTAAAACTAGGTGCGTCTTATGGTCCAGGGTGTCTTATGGAGCAAAAAATGTATATTGCTGTGATCTTATTAAAGCTGGAAGGGAAATCTGATCTGGATAAGGTTCGCTTTATGTTATCAGTGAAGGTGGAAAATTTTATGGAAAAAATTGAAGACTTTCTTTGCTCATTTTTAAGTGCCAAAATTCTGTTCCTGTTTGAACATTTGTTTGTTTGCCTTTGGGATTCTGTAAATATGGGCATTTAACAAACCAGCTTGATTATGTTTTGCTGCTTTTATGTCAATAAAAGTTTTCTAATTCTAATTCTAAATGCATCAACACAAAATCTATACACAAAACACTGTTCTGTGGTTCTCTTTTGGCACAAGCACCGTCTCCTTCCTTCACTATCTCTGCCAATATCCCAAGTAAAGATATTATGGGAGAAGATCAATTGTGCTATGGGACACGAGGTTATGCTTATGTTTTAAAGTCACCAATTTTTTTTTTTGTACAAATGTGAACAAATGTGCAGTTATCACTAGGTGAGAGGGTTGAAGTGGAATTGTTTGCCCTAGGCTATCTGGATGAATTTATGTCTGATGGTCATTAACATACTTCTCACCTCTGCTATGAGACATAATTGAAATTCTGCCCTGCGTTTTGAGAACTGAACTAGCATAAGGCCAAACCATTCCAAATAGAGGTGACAATGTCTTTTCAAATCTGCTTATCATTCTATACCCCGTAGGCTCGTCCAGCTTTCCCTGTGGGCCTCCCCACTGTGAACCTGAGTGAAAGGGCTGAAATGATTCAAGCAAACGAACAGCGGGGGCTGTCGCTAATAACAGCATAGGTCACTAAATGGTATGACTAATGGGAGCAGCAACCATCGGGTGGTAACCTCAAGTGGTGTGAGTGATGATAAGTAGTTACTTTTTTTTAAAAAAAGAAAAGTTTGGATAGTCAGTTTTGTGTACTTGCTTTTTCAAGTCTGGGGAAAGCAGGACTGTGAAGGAAGATAGCAGTTCCCGAGTGAATGGAGAACAGATTACTGCTGCTGCAGCATCTCCGTTTCTTGACAGCACCATGAGATAAATGGATTGGCAACCCAAATGTTAAAAGTGAAATGTTTTCTCTTGAGTCTTGAATGAGGTGCTCAGCACGATGTTTTTTTTCCACCTGTCACATTCTGTTTCAAAACACAATCCCATGTGCCGCCCCTAAACTTCGTAGCAGAATTGATGTTTGACGTGGAATACATTCTTGCTATTTCCTTCTATTCATTTCCCCCCTTTCTTCAAATCAGTATTTAAAACAAGACTTGAAGTTAGTAACCTGTTGCCGGACTCTATGTGAGAATGAGTGTCCTTGAGGGAATATTATGAGAACTTTATGTTTTAGACACTATATTCAAAATGCTGATGATTGCAGTATAAAATATTGTATATATAGCTTGGTAATTGAAGAATCTGTTTCAGATTTGATGTTACTATAATCCTTAGTATTGCATAGACAGGTTTTTATTATGCAAAGTGGTTTCTCATATTGTGACCCCAATGGACTGGAAGTACAGTGGTGCCTTGTAAGACAAAATTAATCTGTTCTACGGGTCCTTATGTTTTATAAAAAAATTGTTTTGCAAAACATGGTTTCCCATAGGGATGGGGAAAAAATGGGACCCAGTAAATGAAAATGAATTGTCTAGCTTGTTTAAAAACTGCGGCGGTTCATGGCCCTGATCTGACTCCAGCAGAGTCCCTAAAGCTCAGTGTTGATTGGTGGGCCCCTCTTTTAGCTCACCTATTTACATTTATTAATAACACTGGGCAATTTCCCCAATCGTGGCTAGAGGCAATCATAATACCTATTTACAAAAAGAGGAACAAAAATGTTCCCTTAAACTATAGACCAATAAGCCTCCTTTCCATAGCGGGTAATAGATATCTAAAGTCAGATATCTATGCTAGATATCTATATGACAGACTAACCACTTGGATTGAGCCAGAAAATATCCAAGGGCACAAACAGGCTGGATTCAGAAAGAACCTCTTCACCTCATAATACTAAACCATCTTGTAGAGAGGTACATGGGTCACCACGGTAATGGCCTTATAGATTTAAAGTCTGCCTGAGGCTCCTGTACCTCTTTGGGAACCTCTATCAGCAGTCTTTAATTGGGGTAAGAAGTGGGGCAGATCGTAACCTTTTATTCCCCATTAAGGCAGAGAAAGGAGTTTGCCAAGGCAGTATACTGACACCCACATTATTTAATCTCTACCTTAATGATCTCTCTAACTATTGCCTAGCATCCGAATATCACTCTCCAAAACTAGCTAAAGTTCAAGTTCCCATGCTGACGATGTGGTCATCCTGTCAGTCTTGGAAATCGGCCTTAAACTAACTATATGTGCGTTTATAAGATACTGTGAAACCTACCTCTTGACAATCAATTTTGATAAAAACCAAAACAATGGTTTTCTCTAGATAACTGCAGGATTAAAGATTGGGTTATCGAGGGTCAGCAGATAGAACAGGTTAAAAAATTCAAATACCTGGGAATTGTCTTCTCATGCTCGCTCACTTGGTCCCATCATAGACAATTAGCAGTTCCGGTGGCTAATAATACAGGCAAATCTCTCAGATGATTTCACTATGTTCAAGGTGGGAACATTATTCCTGCAGCCCTACAGATTGTTAAACATACAATTCTTGCTCAATTATTGTATGGAATGGCTGTTTGGATTAAGGTTTTAATTTCACTGTTTTGTCTCCTGTTGCGATCTCTATTTGCCATGGCAAGCTGTGTCTCTCCAGCAGGCCTACGGCTTGAGGCTGGCATGCCATCAGTAGAATGCCAAGCATGGTTAAATACATTTTGCTACTGGCTAAAGGTGATCTGTGCACCAATGTCTAGTGGCTATTTATATACTTCTTGCAGAAGGGCATTTTTCTCAGTTCATGGCACAAGGGGTTCTTAGAAAATCTTCACCTATTAGGCTTCTCTGTGGATTTCCTTTTGACACTACCTCAAGATAGTATTAAGCTACTATTTACTCAAAATATAAAAATATAAATCTCCAATATTACAATAAGACTTTGTGTTAAATTTTAATACCCCTAAGCCAGCTAACTATCTTTATTATATTACAATTACGGGATACCGATTTGCCTTCTCAAGGGCTAGATTTAATTACTTTCCCTCAGCCTTACTAAATGGGTGCCTTATGAAGAAAAAAAACATGCCTTGTGAAGAAAGGTTTTGTCCTTGTGGGAAAGCAAAGCAAAAGCAAAGTGTTCTGCTTATATACCGCCCCATACCACTACAAGTAGTCTCTGGGCGGTTTACAATTTTGATTACAGTGTGCAGGCTACACATTGCCCCCCCAGGAAGCTGGGTACTCATTTTACCGACCTCAGAAGGATGGAAGGCTGAGTGAACCTTGAGCCTGCTACCAGGGATTGAACCCAGGCCGTGAGCACAGTTTTACCTGCAGTACAGGCATTTAACCACTGCGCCACGAGGAAAGAATCTATAGAGACTCTGTCCCATATTATTCTATAGTGTAAACTATATAGCAAGGCACATAATTACTATCTTTGCCCAATCATGTGCAAACACACTGGTTTATCTCCCAACAACAACCTAAAGATGTCTGGTGAGACTCAAGCAATAACACAGTTGCAAAATTTTTATTTTCAGTTATAAACATTCACAAAGCATTACAATAAGTCTCCATATTTTGATTACTGGTATAGCTATGTAAGTGTTTGTTCTTTTAATAAGGCTCTACACTGTATATTTGCTTCTGTGCTACCCTGTAGTCTTTGACTCTTCTTTCAAATAACCCGGCATATAACCGTACAATAAAATTTGATTTGATTTGATTTGGATATAGGGTTCTGCTATTCAACTCCATACGGGGTTTTCTAAAGTTTACAAATAATATCGTCATTTGAATTTTGCACTATGTTGTGGTTTAGTGTCACATGAAATAGCTTCTTCCCTCCTGCTAGTTTGATCCATTGTGGCTGCAATAAATAAATAAATGAATCCATAAAAAATAAAAAAATGAAAAGTTTGTTTCCATTTTTAAAAAGCAAAAAAAAAAGTGTTCTGCTTATATACCACCCCATAGCAATTCAAGCACTCTTTGGGTGGCTTACAATTTAATATTGCAGGCTAAACATTAACTTGTATTTAGCATTGTATCTGGTATCACTTCTAATATTATATTACTGAAAATATTTATTTATTTATTTATTTATTATATTTATATCCCGCTTATTTACAGGGTACTCTAAGCGGCTTACAACAGAAAAGGCTACAAAGCCAATAAAATACAATAAATAATCACAGACAAACCTATAAACTCCCTAAACACTGTTAAAACCACATGACACCTCGACTAAAATGCAAGTTACGATGGCGGGAAAGAAAAGAAAAAAAAAATCAACTGTCGCCAAAGGCCTCACGAAAAAGGTAGTTTTTTCAGCGCCTTTCGGAAGGCCAGCAGGGACTCTGCAGAGCGCACTTCACTGGGGATGGAATTCCAGAGGCTGGGGGCCGCCACAGAGAAAGCCCGGGTCCGAGTGCTCGTCCTCCGGGCTTCCCGAGGGGTGGCGACCCGAAGCAAGTGCGCTCGCGCCTGCCGAACGGGACGGGCCGAAGTTGACCGCTGAGCGATACGCTCTGCCAGGTAGTCCGGTCCCAAGCCATGGAGGGTTTTATAAACTAAAACCAGGACCTTGAATCTGATCCGGGCCGCAACGGGCAACCAGTGCAAGCGGGCCAGGACTGGGGTGATGTGGTCGTAACGACGCACACCAACCACCAGCCTGGCCGCCGCGTTCTGGACCCGCTGCAAGCGCCGGAGAAGATTCAAGGGCAACCCCATGTAGAGCGCGTTACAGTAGTCCAGCCTCGAGATCACCAGGGCTTGGACCACTGCTCTCAAGGAGCTCGCGTCGAGGTATGGGCGGATCTGGGCGATCCGACGGAGATGGAAATAGGCGGACCTGGTCACCGACGCCACCTGGTGCTCCATGGCAAGCGCCGGGTCCAGGAACACACCCAGATTCCGCACCCTCTCCGCGAGCTGGAGGGAGACTCCCCCCAGACAGGGAAGAGGGCCACCGTACCCCGACGGCGAGCTCCCGAAGAACATAACCTCCGTCTTCTCGGGGTTGAGCTTAAGCCTGTTCGCCCCGGTCCAAGCCAGTACGGCCTCCAGGCACCCGTCGAGAACTTCCACAGCTTCCACAGCAGAGGTGTTAAAGGAGAGATAGAGCTGCGTGTCATCAGCGTACTGATGACAGCAGACTCCAAAACTCCTGATGACCCCCGCCAACGGCCTTACGTAGATGTTAAACAGCATGGGGGACAGAGACGACCCCTGTGGAACCCCACACGGGAGGATCCAAGGGGCCGATAACTCCCCCCCATGCTGCACGTACTGTGGCCGGCCCTCCAGGAAGGAATGGAGCCAGCTGCAAGCAGTGCCTCCGATTCCGACCTCAGAGAGCCGGTCCAACAGGATACCGTGGTCGACGGTATCAAAGGCCGCTGACAGATCCAGGAGGACCAACAGGGAAGAGCAACCCCTGTCGGCCGCCCTGAGAAGGTCATCTTGCAGGGCGACCAAAGCTGTTTCGGTACCCCGGCGGGGCCTGAACCCGGACTGGCAAGGATCGAGGCACTGCCGATCCTCCAAGTATGACTGCAGCCGGACCGCCGCCACCCTCTCGATCACCTTGCCCATAAACGGGACATTGGCGATAGGACGATAGTTTGTCAGATCATCCACCGCCAGGCCAGGTTTTTTCAAGATGGGCTTTACCACCGTCTCCTTCAGGCGAGAGGGAAAAACCCCCTCGCTGAACGAGGCGGTGGCGATGGCAGAAGCCCATTCGGCCATAGTCCCTCTGGCAGCTCTAATTAGCCAGGCAGGGCAAGGGTCGAAAGGAGTGGAGGCAGGCCGGCAATGCACCATAGCCTTGGAGATCTCGACAGCAGAAACAGGCCCAAGCGCATCCAACCGAGGCGACGAAGGCGGACCAGCAACTGGAGATGGCGGGGCAGGACCACTGCAACCGGAGTCAAAACCAGCACGGATGGCCTCAATCTTAGTTCGAAAAAGGCTGCGAATTGCTCACTACTGAACTCAGTAGGAGGAGGCCTGGCCAGACTAGGATTGCTGAGGTCCCGAACCACCCGGAAGAGCTCCGCCTGGCGGTTCGAGGCCTCAGCAATTCTCAGGGAGGTGAAAGATGTTCTAGCCTCCCTTATCGCGATGATATAGCGACTAGACTGGGCATCAACGGCAGCCTTACTCAACGCCGTGCGGGATTTCCTCCAGCTGCGTTCCAGCCTCCTCCTAACCTGCTTCATTGCCCTAAGCTCCCCTGTGAACCATGGGGAGGGCCGGGCTCGGCAGCGGAGGAGTTAACAAAGGGCACTACTTTGCTAACTCAGAGGTAGAGAGCACTTTGTCTCCAAGAGGTTTTAGACTCGAGGGCCCATGGTTCCTTGACAAAGGCTATGCAAAGAATTTGATATTCACAGAAAATCTCCCAAAGGTGTTCATTCCTGTGTTATCAGTTGTGCAAGTGGTAGCTGAAGAACCACAACAAATCCTTCATGCCATACCTCATCTAATAATGTATTTGGAAAGGGTCCCACCCACCCATCCTTTTATTTGGTCATAAGCCTGTGACATAGCTAGTACAAAATATTGCAAAGGCATTGTGGAAAATGGACAAACTAGCTCGCAAAAGAGAATCCAGCTATTAGGTTTGACAGTTGAACAAAAATGAAGTAGATTGTCCAGACAAATCCAAAATGTGGTTAGGCGTATCTGTGGGGTTTTTTTTTTTAAAATTGTTTCAGCTTATATACCATCTCATAGTGCTAGACGGGTGTCTGGACAATTGACAACATAATTTTGGAAACAACAGTCTGCCCCCACTTGCATTGAGTTACGTATTCATTTTACCAGCCTGGGAAGTTAGGAAGGCAGTGAATCAGTCCACCAGGATCAAACATAGGTTGTGAGATATCACAGTTCATATTGCCTGAGAACCTTTGCAAAGTAATCATATAAATCTCTGATTTTTATGTTTCTAAGAACATTGCCACACTTGTGCAAGTAACAGCCACTTGCCTATTTCAGTTAGCTGCAGCTGAAGCGAATGTACATTTTAGGGATCCTGAACAAAATAAACTGTTGTGTGATTAAAAGGAATGCTATTTGAATATGCGAAGTGGATAAGATTCTGACAGCGTTGTGCTAATAACATAAGGGGGAGGGGAAAACCTACCTGCAGTCACAATAAGGATTTTGCTTTCACGCTCTTTTAATTTTTACTTGGCACTTTACAAGTTTGGTTAAAAGAAGATGTCATAAATTAAGCAAAGGGAGTACAGTATATTGATTAAATAGTTTTTGTTTAACTGCTAAGTGCTATGCTAACAGGCTTATCATTTTTTTTACTTATTTTCACATTTGTAGTTCTCAGCCTTTGCTGTTTCTCATTTACCGTACAAAAATTAAAATATGCAGTTTTATTGTTCCACTGCATACCACGATGGAAGTTTCTGCTTAAGTGGCTGTCATTTTTCATCACATTTACTTTGTAAAGGAAGTGGAGGGTGGAAAGAGAAGTGGTTTGCCTCAGTCTCAACATTTAAATTGCGAAGTGGCATTTTGTTCCCCAAAACTGGATGGAGGGGAGGTCATTTGTAGGATTTGTTACAGCGATTGAATGGCATCGGGGACTTGAAGCAGAGGAACCAGTATGTCTGCGGTTAAGGTCTGAAGACATAAAAGAAGGAGACTAATTGTGTACAGGTTGAGCTAGCAGTTGTAGGTAATGTTCTGCAGGCCCGTAACTTATGGACCAGAATCAATGGGTGGATTGCATCATATTTGCAGAAGCTGATTTTGTTTCACTGCTTTCCAAACAAAAATCTGCAGGGGAGATGATATAGTACATTGTATGGTGACTGGGTTATTATACATAATGATTGGCAGGAAAGCCCTGCTGAACTCATATTTGGAGTAAACAAAATCTACATTGTGGCTTCCAGCTACAGATGGCATTAATAGTGATGAGGGCAGGAAGAGAAAAGGAGACACAGCAGTCACAACGATATGCAGTATCATTGGTCCTTGCCCGTAGAACAAAAAATCCTGATAGCATCTTGTACAGTATGTTTCTGTGAGCATTTGCTGAGAAATATGTCTCACTAGCATTCTGTGGGCAAACATCAGCCAACATATGAATGGGAGTTGTGGCTGTATGTACTGCTTTTTGTTTTAACTTTTGTTTGCATGGGAGTAATAAGCAAACCCACTGGGAAGACTTCCCCATTTCCATTAATCCTAATTTCTCATTGTTTACAAACTAGAAAACTATGATCTACAGTTTCTGAACAAGCAGCATAGGAAGCATGGACTGAAGTATCCTTCATGTGTAGTCCAACGCTGAAGGCATTCAAGAGAAAGTTGGACAACCATATCTGAGATTTACTTGGATTTCAATTCCTGCACTTAGCAGGGGTTAAACGGTGAGTTAGTAGGTCCATTCCAACTCAATTATTCTATGATTCTATGACATCTTAGTATGTTACAAAGATGTCAACTGTAGATCTGAGTCTGAGTGAAATGACAAAACAGTTAATTAAAGAGCTGCTGATTCTTTTGGTTTTGCCATCAGAACCAAGTCACTATAGTTCATTTTACCAAACTGAACGAAAGCGATTTGAAGAAACCCACTGTATTGATTTCCAAAAATTAAAACTGCATAGAATAACGTTTTCAGTAATAGCCAAGGTTTTATATAAAAGGATAGATAGTTTTCACTCTCACCTCCTCCTCCTCCTCCTTCTCCTCTTGCATCTGCTTCTGCTTCTTTTGCTTCTTCTTTTTTATAATTTTCAATATTATTGTCTATGCCTTTTCTTTTGTTTCCCTCCTACCACGTAGTCAACAGCATTTCTTTCCTTTCAGCATATACTCTAAATGCATTATAAGCTATCAAAAGAGAGGAACAACATTATTTCCTCTGTTTCTCTGTCTTATTGAATGATTTCAATTAATGTTATTCTCCCTTTCTCTGAATAGCCAGAATTAGAGTTTAGAAAAATTTAATTTTTTGAGGGACACAACTTCCAGAATCCACACACCCCAGCACATTTGCCTTGCACTGTAGCCAACAGTGTAAGATATATATTGTTCTAGGGCAGTGATGGCGAACCTTTTAAAGACTGAGTGCCCAAAATGTGATTCAAAACCCACTAATTATTCACAAAGTCCCAATACAGCCATTTAACCTGAATACAGGTGGCTGTGAAGGGCCGATGTCAGGTGGCCACAAAAAGGGCTCCAAGTGCTACCTTTGGCATCCGTGCCATAGGTTCACCAACACTGTTCTGTAGGGAGTACATATTTCCAGAGTTTAAATGAGGATGGGGTCCAGTACAGTTTTGCTCAGGTGCTTTTCTCAGTGAGTCATTTTTGACTGATAGGTTGCAAACCTGGAAATATAAGTCATGCTGGGATGCAACAGGCAGTCCCAACCACAGATAGTGTCTAGAAGCTGTAGACAGGCACCAGGATGTTTGCAAAGTTTTGGAGGATAAGATGCCTCTCTGGACCATCAGATTATTTCATAAAAGAGAGGGCATCCATTCACAAAGCTGAATAGATCAGAATTATCCCTTCATCTACAGAGGGACTCATTTACATTACTATGCATTTGATTAAAATCATAATAATGCTTACCTATTCAGATCTTTAATCACTGTAATATGGGCACAATGTCTGCTTCTGAAGCTTTATGATATGAATGCTTGCTTGGTGCACTACTTGTATGGGAGGGGAAAGCTTTGTATTAAACTGAACAGTCAAATAAAGGAAATGTGTCTCTGTGTGCATGCATGCATGCATGCGTGTGTGTCCTTCAACTGCTTTGCCAAAACTCCTTCATGAAGTTACTTTTGAGTTCCAAGTGGAGAAGAATCTTGTATACTTATATCCATCTGCTCATTGTGACAGGTCATGCTTACTATGTGTCAGGTCTTACATAACTAATTAGTCATTATTATATATGTGGTTATTAAACATGGCATAATGAGTCTGATCCTTACTGAATTAGCTTCTTTACTCTGTCATTTGATAATTACAGTGGGCTTTTGTTCTTTGTTCCACTGCACTAATTTTACCAAAACTTGTTTTTAAAACCTTTAAAATATCATGATCAATTCAATTATGCATCATCAGAAACAAAAGTGTCTACAGAAGTGGATTGTTTTAATTGTCCCTTGCTTTTTAAACTGTTTTATTTAATTGTTTGATTTTGTTTATATTTCTTGTTGTAAACCGCCCGGAGTTCCTTCGGGAAGACGGGCAGTATATAAGCTCAATAAATAAATAAATAAATAAATAAATAAATAAATAAATAAATAAATAAATAAATTGTAATCTGCAGAACTTCCACTCAGATATGAGGATTGGCTGAACAGTTTTGTGTATAATATTGGAGAAGATGATAACACTAGGTGTCTCACTGGTTTGTATATTACTCTACATTTCCCATATCTACCCAGCAACGATGCAACTTCATGACTCAGCGCCTTAATACAAATGTAGGTAGAGGCCTTGCTAATGAGTGCTGCTTTCAAAGGTGTGTTAATTATGTGTGTGTGTTGTGTAATTACAGTCGTGACCAACTCTTTGTGACCCCATGTTCATGGAGTTTTCATGGCAGGAATACTAGAGTGGTTTGCCAGTTCCTACCCCAGGCACCTACAGCACCTGGTATTCCCTGGTGGTCTCCCATCCAAGTACTAACCAGGGCTGACCCTGCTTAGCTTCCAAAATCAGGCGAGATCTGATGTGCTTAGGGCATATAGAAAAACATAATTCCTGCTGAGGAATATGATTATGAGTGGGATGGTCTGGGTTTTCCCAGTGGGCTGTGTACCTTGGGCCTGTGCCTTCCAGCTGACCTCACTGAGATCCTGGTACCAGGTTGACCTGAGTAGGCAGAAGGCAAGAGTGGGCAAAGGCAGATTAACTGCACCTGGACAATGAGGAGGAGGTCAAAATGGTTGGCAAGTCCTCAACTCAATGGAGGAGAAAGAGCAGAAGGCTTTGTCATTTTAATTAGACTTGGAAGGAAAGAATTTGGAAAAGCCCCTCTGATCTTCTGCTGGTGAGGACCAGCTACAGCTGCTGCAGGATCCCTGTAGCAGTAAGTGGGTCTGCTTCTCTGCAGATGAAGCATGCACGGGGAGCATGCCAGTTGTTGCTCAATCTGCTCTCCCCCATGATGCTTTGGGTGCTCAGCTGAGCTCCAATCTACTGGTCCAACTCCAATGTAGAAGTGATGCTGCTGGAGGAAATGCCACAGTGAGTGACTTGGTACAATTTCTGCAGATGAGTAGTGGGTGTTAGGAGTCTTCATCAGATGGGTACAGTAACCCCCCCCACTGATCGCGGGGGTTAGGGTCCCACCCCACCCATGATGTACGAAAATCCGTGATATGCGGAAGTGGGTGGGGGCGGAGTGGGGGGCGATTGCGCGGCACGCCCGTGCGGCCCCGAGGCTTCTCCGGGGTGCGTGGGAGGGCCGCACAGAGTGACTGGATCACTCCCCGGCACCCCCATGCGGCTCCACAGCCTGCCAGAAGGGGCGGGGGGCACAGACAGCGATCGGGTCGCTCCCGGCGCGCCCCCCCACCCGGCGTGGCCTGCCAGAAGGGGCTGGGGGCCGCAGAGAGCGATCGGATCACTCCCGGCGGCCCCCCAGCCCGGCTCCGAGGCCTGCCAGAAGGGGCGGGGGGCCATGGAGAGCGATCGGATCGCTCCCCATCACCCCACACACATGGCTCCGAGGCCTCCCAGAGGGGCCTGGGGGCGGCAGAGAATGGTCCGCCGGAGGCTTTTCCGGGGTGCAGGAGGGCCGCGTGGGGCAACCCGGCAGCCCCCGCCCCCCACGGTTCCGGTACTGCGGTCCCGCGATGTAGTGGGACCGCAATTACCTGAGCTGCGAAATGGCGGGGGTCACTGTACTACCGGAATGAGAGCCTGGGGTTCATGGGGCCCTCCTGGCCATTTTCCATGCTACCATGGTTTTTGTTCACAATGAATGAATGATGGCCAGAAGAAATAAATCCTGTAATCCTTTGTTGTTGTTGTTGTTGTTGTTGTTGTTGTTGTCTGTCTGTCTGTCTGTCTGTCCGTCTGTCTGTCTGCCTGAGTTAACAAAACAAGGATTCAGGGGCTACTAAACAGTTATTATTATGGGTAAATAAAGAATATTTAGCATACGTTTTTATCCACTTATGAGATGTTACAGTATATATTATAGCCATCCAACCCTGCATTCAACCCTGGCTGCATGCTATAAACATCATCAGGTCCCTGGGTACCAGTGGAAATATTCTTAACCACCCCCAGTTGGAATATTTTTTAAGTGTATGCAGTTGAAGGTCTTTGCTTCCCCATCTTTTTGCACATCTGTGACAGGGTCATGGCTGGGTTCAGATGGTATCATGGGGCTGAGTTGAATGCTGCTGAGGAGCCCACAAATTAACCTATCTTGGGTTTATAGCAGCGAGAAGCACAGAGGAAGAATGAAAGCTTGTTAATTGTTGCTAAACTGAACTAGTTGTGCTTCTATAATATTGCTTCATTATATTGGCTTCATAAACTAGAGCAATCAAAACATGTAGACCTAAAATGATCTATAAGGATATGTTTATCAGGCAGTGGGGGATGCTCTCCTGAAATTAGCAAAAGACTTCTCAAGTGAATTATTACTAGGGATGGTTTAGAGAAAAACTGTTCCAGGAAAGGCAGCTGTTACCATATTTTTAGTGGGCTGTTGTACATGCCTTTTTACCCACAGCTAGACATTATTCAAAGTTTCAAACACATTCCCCCCTTACAAAAATGGATGGTGCTGCCTAGAATAGTAGTTCTTTCCATATGCCAGGTTTATTAATATGGGATTTTAGTGTCAAATTAGAGATTTCAAAGTTGGCATGTGATTTATTCATTTAGTATTCTTAGTATGGTTTGGCATTTTTTCCAGTACAAAAATCCTCTCAGATTGGATTGCCACAGATAAACAAAACAAAACTGTAAAACACATGCACAGAATCAGTAGAACAGTACAATAGAATAGAGAGGACATGATATGCTAGTATGAAACAAAATTCTGAAAGCTTAAAGGATCCCCAATGCCTATACAAACAAAAAGGGATTTGACTCACACCAGAAAGCTGTTTCTTTAATATTCTTCTGTTTTGGTACTCCTCTTTTTGTTTCAATAATGAAACCTGAGAGCTAACAACAGCAAAGCAAAAGAGGAACACGCTCTTCCCTGTACAAGTAATGCCTTGAATTACAAAATTAATCTGTTCCAATGGGATTTTCTTAACACAAAATTTTTGTATCTCAAAATGTCATTTCCCATAGGAATGCATTGGAACTGGATTAATTTGTCTCGGAGGCTAGGAAAAAAACAAGACCCTAGGGTTTTGTGCAAAACTCTTTATAAAGTGCACTACAGAGGCATGCAGAGCAGGAGACCCCCTGCAATGACAAATATCGGCTCCACCCACTCCACAATCAAAAGAAATGCAAGGCAAACACTTCGAAAAAAGCAGGGAACTGGTGGAGATCACACACCACACACACACACACTTCACAATCAAAAGAAATGCAAGGTATGATAAAGGGGGGGGAGGAGAGAAGTGGTGGAAATCAGTTCCCTACCTTTCCACCACTTGAGAAATGCACAGAAAACTCTCCAAAACGACCTTCTAAAATGGCTCCAAATCGATCTCAAGAGGGGGCTGGCCTTAGAAATCTCTCAGGCACAATGTATCATGGGAGGTAATTTTTTATTTATTTTTTCATAGATATATTTATTTTAAAAGGCTATTTTTTCATAATTTAAAATTTGCCCATACTCACAGATTTACTTTCGTAATTCAAGTTTATTGTAACTCAAGGCATTTGTAATTCAAGGAATCCCTGTGTCTGGAAAACTGCTGCCTGAAACTACGCTAGACAGTACTCCACCAGTAAAAAAAAGTATGACAATTGACACAGTCCATCTCTATTTATGTTGTTGACTTTCCCTTCCCATCAGAGGCTGGCTGTTTTAGGAAGACAGAACCCTCTTAGTGCAGCAATAAGCCCGTCTTTGAGTAGATAATGCCATCTACTCTTAGAGAACTCAGTAACCATATTGACTTCTGAATTAACTTACTGAGTCAGCTAAAGGAAATCAAAACCAATGGAAATGATAAACAAGAAAATATAACACATCAAATTCTAAAATAAAGGATGTCTTGGTTCTTAACATTTTTTCTTCTGACACTGAGGCACATTTTGTCTGTTTGAGAATGCTTTGCTCACCACTTTTCTTTCCAATGTGAGGAAGTGGCTTGAGGAAAGAGTTCCTACCAATGGAGGTCTCCTGTTTCTGTCTTTTCTTTCTTTTCCCATCTCAGTCCTAAGGTAGTGCAGTTGCAAGGAAAGGGATAACAGGGAACTCTTAGGGGACCAAATTTAGGCCCCAGTGGGCAAGATTACGCTCATGCAATAGGTGGTGATCTACTCATCATGTGTGTCGAAAGTGAAACCTGCTACTGCTATCCATCTTAGTACTTATACAATACAGTACATGGTTATGCTATTAGAATGGGTTTTACTTGGTCATTATCTGCATTGACTTTATATTGTTCCCAATTATCATTACTAGATTTACACAGCGTTCTCACTGCATCTCCATTTGGTTTTGTGTCACTTCCTTACTGTCATTCCCCCAGTCTGTATCTTTCCTCTGAGCCACCTAGTTATTCTTCCTATTTGCTTTCCAAACTCCTTTATTAAGTTCCACCCTCACTGGTACAAGGGAGGGCTGGAAAATGACATCCAAAAGTCACAGACATTTTCCCGATGGGAATTGTACAAGGAGAGATACTGGAGAGAAGACTGTCTCCCCGGGGAAAGGATGCAGGCTCTCAACACACTCTTTTATCTACTTTTCCCTGGGGCCCATTCAGTGATACCTCTTTAGCCCACAGCAGCAGGAATTTTCAGGAAAAACGATTGACGGGCAGATATGTGTGACATTATGATATAATGTTTGCTAAAGATGTCTCAATATTTTCCACTTGAAGAACTATCTGTAGAACTATCTGGATTGTATATGTCTGCAAAGATTCTCAGTCATCCAGGTGAGGTTATCTGGAAACTGAGCCATGGCAGCTGGACTTCTTTTCTAAAGAAATCAAAATGTTTCGCTGCTCATCCAAGGAGAGTACACATCTCACTCTCTCGAGAAAAGAGAGTCCAGTTGCCATGACTGGAGATGGGCACGAAACAAGCGATTTTTTGTTTTCGTTTTCATTTTTTCGTTTCGTTACGCAATGAAAATGAAACAATTTTTTTTAAAAAAACAAAAATGAAAATGAAACGACCAAATTTGCCGTGTTTTTTGTTTTCGTTGCAGCAGATGCATTGAACTAAAAAGAATGCTAATGAAACAGCAATTTTTCGTTTTCATTTTCATTTTTTCGTTTCGTTACCTAACGAAACGAAAATGAATTTTTTTTGCAAAAAACGTCATGAAAACAAAAACGAACCGAAACGGACCCCTAAACGACCGAACGACAAACGAAACACCATTTTTGAGTCGTGCCCATCTCTAGCCATGACTCAACTTCCAGATGTCTAGACTGTATGAAAATGTGTTCTGGATATTGTTCTTTTAGACAAATTTCCTGTTGTACGATAATATTAAAACAGTAAGTCCGTAAAATGGGACACTGAGAAGCATGGTTCCAGTACTATGACACATTTAGACAGATGCACTAGAGCATATAATGCCTGTAATGTTTTGAGATGCCAATCATGGGCCATTTTTCTCTGTTGCTAAGCGCTCATAGACATCTTTGCGTTTCACACTTCATTCACTTAATGTGAAGATACAATTTCAGTGAATTCACATCTGCCTAATGGTGGTGTTTGCACGTTTTAACAGTTCTGGTGTTGTAGTTCTTTAAGGTTTAATTTGCCATCACCTAAAAGTTGTGTACACCCCATATTCTTTAACTTAATACTGTTACCCTGCACCCCTGTCTTCATGTTGAAAGGCACATACACTGTGTGTTTCACTCTGTATTTACTATCTGTCAGTAGTAAAACCAAAGTTAAATGGCAGCAGAATGGATGTTTTAAACATTAATAGGGACCTTCTGCTTGGTACAGGAATTTTTGGCCTACAGGAATGTCAGAGAGATG
Source organism: Phrynocephalus guinanensis (assembly GCA_037367245.1). NCBI lineage: Eukaryota > Metazoa > Chordata > Lepidosauria > Squamata > Agamidae > Phrynocephalus > Phrynocephalus guinanensis. Next base: position 45,075,373 of record CM074735.1, on the reverse strand, counting down.
ACAACCCGTCTCCACATTCATATGTCCGTTGAAGGAGAGTACACAGACTTAGAGCACAGTCTGTTCTAGTGTAGAACAGCTCTTAGAACATGGATGTCTCTGCCATATTTTACTGAAATCTGCTTCTTTGCTGTCTCCAGCAAATACTATATAAGCATGCTTACATATATGCCTACAAGAGCAACGAGTCTGCTCTGTCGTTTTCTTGTATCCTTCAAAATTATATTTCAGCAAATTGTTAGCATAGTGTGTTCATGTTTAGAGGTGCTGCTTCGGAAATCAACAAAATGATTTTAAAACTACACTTTTTCCTTGTGTGTAGACATGGAAGTCCCATCCCTAGGACACACGAGAAGGAAAAATCTCTAAGGCCAGAGGCTTGAGATGCTTCTGTCAGAAAGGAGCATAGGAGCATGTACAGGCAATTTGGAATGAAGTTAATTACGTTCAGTGTCTCACTGTAACACTGCCTAAATAAACTCTAGGTACATGCAGTTCAGAATGAATTCCCCCCCTTCTGTCTTCCCGGTGGCTATTTTTGTGTAAAGTCATTTGGAACGGTCATTTCTCATGCTTATTTTTTAGCTTTACGTAGCTGACCCTCTTGTTACAAGAAAGCAAGACGGGAAGATACTTGCAGCTGAACAAACACTGCATTACAGACATTCAGATCTGTCTCCTGGTTGTTGTTTTTCCCCTCTTATCAATGGTTTTCATTATGTTTCTCATGATCTGATTAAGATTATTAGTTTGAACTGGTCCAAGCCATTTTACTCTAGTTCCTAAAATGCGTATGCCTTTTAAATGTGTCAAGTAATATATTGTAACTGTGTGGTTGCACAGGAAGCCCTTGCAAAATAAGACATAGCAGAATACATTTAATTTTTAAAATAGGTTTATTATAACCAAAGGAATTTATTATCTCGGATTATAAATTGAATATAAAATCTGCTAACAACATATATTGGTGATGACTGCTGACAAAAGGTGGAATACTGGCCCCTTAATTTTGTCAGATTTTTCATTTTATTTTGCTATTTAGTTTTATCACACCTCCTTATTTACCTTAACACAAGGAATCAAATCCTCTTCCTGGCACCTCTGTATCCTCTAAATTCTTCCTTGATACACGAATTCTATTATACCTCTCATTTAATGGTATAAAGTTAATGGATTAAATGCAGCTTTGAGACAGAAGAGAGGGTGGGAATTTTATAGAATGGAAGCTCAATGTTTTCAGGTGAAGAGAAAAATGTTTAATAGGAGAGGGCTAGAGCAAAGGGCAGAAGGACAATGCTATAGGAAATAGGAAATTTGTTATGAGGGGCATTCATTATCCGAGGTATTACTGTATATATATAACAAATTTATGTAACTAACTAATTGCTTTGAAACATGAATGAATTATAAAACAATTTCCTTACGGGTTAAATGAATTAGTAATTAGGCCACTAAATAAGTCAACAAAAGTTAATTGACTGTATCTACCCAACCTAACTCCACCCCACAATCCAATAGTGATAAAAGTAATAAAGGTGTAATGCAGAGAAACAGTGAAAATCAATTACTAAACTAAATTAAATGATGTTAAACCCAAAATAAAGCAGTCCTACTATGAAGGCGTCCCTGCACAGAGTCTACCTCCTGCATCCCCCTGCAATGCTAAAGTCCCGTTCCCCAAGAAACCCCCCCATTCCACACTGATAAACTAGTAAGCAAATAAGATAAAGAAACAATTATTGTCAGCCAGGCAGGCTATCACCAGATCCAATATAGGTCAGTACAAAGCAAAAAAGCAGCCATGTGATTGAAACAAAAAGCAATGAAATGCACTGCTGTGTGGCTCTCTCTTTGCGGCAAAAGTGGCTGATTTGCTCCGAAATAGGGTAAGGAGTCTGTAGGCAGCCTTTTAAAAGGCTTATATATGCCCACAAACGTCTACAATCACGTGGGCACCCCTTTCGCTGCGAATCAGATCAGGGCTACAAAGCATCCCCGCCCAGGACTTTTCAGCCCCGCAGAGCCACCATTCACAGTCAGTCCTGCAGCAAGATCGGGAAGAAGTCTTACCACTGCTTTGACCAGTAGCTGTCCAGGGTACTCCAATGACTATGACAGCAGGACAGCAAGTACCTTTCTTTGTTGTGATTTACACAGTTTGCAGGAAACAACTATAGTAACATCCCCTATGAAATGCACACACCTAACAGTACAAAACTGCAGGCTGATTACTTACAAAGATGCAAAATATCCATCAGATGCTTCATGCCCACAAATATGCAGATTCTCCCAGAGAAAATTATTTTTAAAAACTGCCTTCTTCCCCAAGGAGAAGCTTCTGTAAATTTCCCATTTTGTGTGCAAGGATAAACTAGATCATAACACTATACCTGGGTTATAAAGAGGATGATGGGTGAACCTGCAGGGACTGAAAAACATCACTCTCATTGTGCATAATCCTGCCCTAGTTTAGTTCTCAACTATAGCTTTAGGGGACAGGAGAAGGATCCTATTAGGATAATGATTTTTCAGTCCAATTCTCCCTCTGCCCCTGTTTCATTCTTAATATAAAGGATAGTAATGGCGTATACCTTATATCAATATAGATAAATTTTTATTGTGGTATAAAACCATAAAAGTCATTAAAAACCAACATGATCTATCTATCTATCTATCTATCTATCTATCTATCTATCTATCTATCTATCTATCTATCTATCTATCTATCTATCTTGGGAGCCCTTTCTTCATTGAAATAAGACTCCTGATCAGCACAGTTTGAGCATGAGCTTCAATGGAATCAAGCCCAGTCTCCTTTGGATGAGGATATAAATAAATGGCACCTGCCAGACAGAAACAGGTAGGGCCCTATTACAGCAAACATGAATGGTTTTAAAACAAGTTTGGTGCAAGCCAAAAGGGAGGGTAAATGGATATCTCTGTGCAGCTTTGAAATGAAGCTCAGCAGGTAGAAGTATCCCACACATCTGAAAAGACACTGCACATCTGTGTGCTAAGGAAGTTTTCTATGCCCTGCTGCTTCCTCTTAAAGAGCTGCAATTACCTTTGATTCCCAGGAGAAAAGGTCTTTAAAATCTTAGACCTTATAGGACACGGTCCACGATGCAGCATCTATTATTCTGCAGATGGGGACTGCCAAAATGGTGGTGTAATTCATCTCATTGTGTTTTCCAAAAGCTGCAGCTATTTAAATTGAAATGGATTGTATGAACTGCAGTTGTTCATTTTCAATTTAAAAAAACCCAATGTGTGTTATGTTCATGAATCCGTGTAATAACTGTTAGAATCAACCACAAAGGGGAAAACAAAGGGAGGGGAAGAACCCCTCTGGTATCAAGTACTGAACTACTGTATTCTTAAGAAAATGCATCCCCCTTTAAAAGGGAAAATAATGGAATCATAGAATAGTGAAGTTGGGGCCTACAAGGCCATCCAGCCAACACATTGCTTGATGTAGGAATACAGATCAAAGGATATCTGCCAGGTGGTTGTCCAAATTTCTCTCAAATGCCCAGCACCTCTTGAGGTGATTAGTTCCAATGCCTTACTAACAGTTACACATATTTTCCTCATATTCAACCAAAAGGTGAGTTCTCATAACTTGAGCCCTTTGTTACACGTCCTCCACTCTGGGATGATCAAGAACAGATTCTGCCCCTCCTCTGTATGACAGCCCTTCTAATATCTGAAAAGTTGTATTGTATCACCGCTCAGCCTTCTTTTCTCTAGGACAGGCCTGCCCAACAGGTCGACCGCGGCGCCATCACAAGTCGCCCACCAGGTCCCAGTATTGGGAGGGGAACTTCCTCCCCCCACTAGCACATTAGCAAAGCGTGCGGGAGCCTGGGCCAGCACTGGGCTCACTCAGTTTCTCCAGCGGCACCTGGTGTGGCTCTGGCGGTGCGCCCGATGGCGGTGGCGGTGCATCCATTCCTGCCACTGGGCTGGGCCCGCTTGGCGTCTCCGGCAGTGCCGGAGAGGGTGCCTCTGAAAAAAGCACCAGAGATCTTGATGGGTGGGTGGGTGGACGGGCATCCAGGGCTCCTCCACTGCTGCTAGCACCGTGGACCTTGGGGGGTGAGGCACGTCCAGCGTGGGGGACCTTGGGGTGGGCAGCTCGAATCTCTTTTTTAAAAAGGCATGCCTCCCCTCCCCCAATTGGACAGGTTGGGGGTGAAATTGCACCTTTTTTTTTGAAGAGGAGATTCAAGCAGCCAGGGAATTTACGGAGGCAAGCAGTGATGGAGGATGAGATCCGCCACCCCTGCTTGCCTCGGTAACCTCCTGGACTACTCAAATCTCCTCCAAATTCAATTGTGGGGGCGGGGCAACAGTGGGGACAGCATGCCCAATCACATGCCCACGCACACCCATACTTGGTGGAGAGCCTGCGGGGATGTGCTATGGGAGGAAGGGAGCCTGCGGGCTGTTCAGAGTTGGACAGCCCTGCTCTAGGATAAACATGCCCAGCTATTTCAGTCTTTCCTCACAGGGCTTGGTTTCCTACCTCCTGTCACCCTCCTTGGAGTTTCCAAGAGTTTGGAAGTAATATATTGAATTGATGAGGTCATGGTTTGTTACACCATCACAACCATCCTACACACATAGAATAGGAAAAGCATTTTAATTTCCCCCTAATAATAATGAAAACATTAATATATTTTACATTGACAGTAGTATTTACTCATGAAAAACTATTTTTAATATTTTAAATAAGAGTATCGGGGACCAAATAATTTAATTAATATTGGTGATATGTATATTAAAGTGAATAAAGTGTAACATTATATGGATGTAGTGGGTAAAGAATAATGTGTTCTTCATACAATTTAACTTAAAATGAATAACATTATTTTGAGGGTTTCCATATCTTCAGAAAAGGGCTATAACAAAATATGACAAGACCTATACCAGTGGTGGAGGACCTTTGGCACGCCAGGTATTTTGGACCACCAATCCCAGAATTCTGAGCCCAGATTGTCTATAACAAAGGACTGGGGGAGTTGTGGTCCAAAACATCTGGAGTGCCAAAGGTTCGCCACCATTGACCTATACTATGCAATGAAGAAACAGCTGGAAGTAACAGTAGCAGTAGCAGCCTGTGAGAGGAAAAACAAATTTAATCTCAAGAGAGTATACAAACAAATTTTCCAAACCTAATTCTGATTTATATGGAGACAACAACCCTTCCCTTTATGACTTTGCTGTCTGACGGAGTTTCTCTATCAGAAACTAACAGTGCATATGCATTAACATACACATAAAAGTAGCTAGCTTTTTCCGAGAGGCCCTTCTCTCCAACTTGTCTCCCTCACAGGCACTTCTCATGGGAACACATGAAAGGGGCTTCTCAGTTGCTGTGCCCAGACTGTGGAACTCACTCCCACAAAAGGCCAGGACTGCCCCATCTCTGATGTCTTTCCAGAAACAGGCAAAGACCTTTCTCTTCAGGCAAGCGTTCCCTGAATGATGGGCTACCTATTATGTGACTTTTATATGGATCTATCATACATGAACACATAGACTTTGTGTTTAAAGATTTTGTAATTGCATTGACACTATGTTTTCAATGTTAGTTTCCCTCACTCATAACTTTATATGGAATTTTACTCTCTTTTTAACTGCTTGTGTTCTCTGGTAGCTTTAATGTAATATTGTTTTTGATGCTGTAGGATGCTGTAGCTCTCAATACTTTCATTTATTTATTTTTACAACTTATATGCTGCCCACTACCCAAAGGTCTCTGGGTGGCTTACAATCAAAGAATTAAAACAATTAAAACATTAAATATCAATAAATAATTAAAACAATAATAAAAACCTTACACTAAAATCATTATACTAAAATTGCCATTCAGGTGACCCACAGTCTATAGTGTATCAATTAAAAAACTTCTGGAACAGGAAGGTTTTTACCTGGCGCGGAAATGTCATCAATGTTGGCGCCAGGCGGATCTCACTTGGGAGGGCATTCCATAGCTTAGGGGCAGCTGCCGAGGAGGCCCTGTGTCTGCAAGAGAGGGATGGCTCTCTGAAGAGGGCCCCCTGGCTCGATCTTAATTGCTGGGTAGGTTTGTATGGAAGGAGGCAGGTCCTTCAGGTATCTAGGTCCTAAGCCATACTTGAATATGTCTTAATTTTACTGGGCTGTATATTATCCCTCATTCCTCTAAGTCACCTTGGGTCCTTTTCAAGGAGAAAGGCAGGGTAAAAATACCCTAAAATAAATGAATAAACAAATAGGCCTATTAATATATCTGTACTGTAGCAAGTAGCAATGCCCTTTGCATGTAAAATATGAGGCAAGCAATAATGTCACAATAAAAACAAACTAATCATTGAATGGTGTCAGAATGTTACTTTGAGGAGCATACTGTACAGTGTAATGATACAACTGCCACAATCTGTGTCATATGTGTGGCAGCCTTGCTGATTCTAATAGTATTCCAATAGAAACTCTGTGTTGTCTTTGTAGACTAAGATAGAGCAAAACAGAGACTCTAAATCTTGTCGAAACTAAATCATGGGTTATTATAACATCATTAATTTGTCCAAAGTTAGCAGAGTTCTCTAGGACACAGGAAAGCTTATTTGGAGTTTATAATGGCGGTGGAGGGGGTGGGAAGAGCCTCCATTCAATTAGTGTTTTCTAAACTCATGCAGATGATGACATAGGAATTCTGCTGTCTATCTGTCTGACTTGTTGTGTATGTAGAATTGTGACCTAAGCTGAATATTCCTACAAATATACAGCTAGTGGGGGCAGGAAATTGCCTCCTAGGACAAGTGTTTCCTCAAGGTCAAATTGTAAGATTTGCTTATGCACTAGCATATGTACTTACCATTAGAATTGCCTTCTATATTTTGCCCCAGCAGAAACTAGATTGCTGTATCATTTTTGCTTGATCCTATGACAGCTATTAAGTATCTGCCATTGTTTGACCCTAAATAGTGAGAGGTTAATTGAACTTGGAACTAAAATACAGTCCAGTCCCTCAAGAAAAAGATTATATTTAAAACAGAAGTTTATATATATATATGGATGTCATGGGTTTAAAATAGTCCAAGCAGACTAAAAATTGCAGTGGTATGGGGCCAAAGTTTTAATAAATTAAGTTCAGATATCAGAAAAAAGCAAAGCAAAAGACAAAAACACAAGATGAATAATAAAATTTAAAATTAAAATGAATACTATATTTTAATATGAATTTTCATGGGTCTAGTTCACTTTCTCAGAACAGATCTCTTTTCTTCATGGGATCTCTCAAAAGTTTTAGTTAAAAAAAAACACAAGCTTTCAGGTTCTCCAGAATCCATTCACAAGCAAATATACTAAATGTTTGCCATCAAGTGAGATTCACAGCAGTAAAACAGTCTTTATGCCAACAAAGCAGGAAGCAGTAGATCAGGGGCAGAGAGTCTTTGGCCCTCCAGATGTTTTGGACCACATCTCCCAGAATTCCAAGACTATATTGCCAATGATAAACGACTGTGGAAATTATGGTCCAAAATACCTGGATAGATGAAGCTTCTTCACCCCTGGAGTAGATAGAACTACAAGGACTCAAGCCGGACTTTCACCTGAAGACACAGAAAAGTGACAGTAAAGAATGACCTAACACATTCTATGTGTCTCTTGTGGAATCCGCAGAATTCTCTGTAACTTCACTGTCAATCTAATTTTAAGAGTAGCATATATCACCTTTGGCCCAGTTTTTGAACAGTTTACCTTAACCCTAATGTTATATCATCCATGTGGATTTTGCTAGCCCCATAGAAACATCTGGGGGATTTGAACATGCACTCTCTTTGAGGCTTTTTAGTGATTCGGTAAAGGTATTACCTAAAACAGAACTTTGCTTCTATAGATGAATTATGTAAGGTTTTCTTTATATTTGCTTTTTAAAAAAAAACTAAAATTGGGTTACCTTTTTGTTTAATTTAGATTAACATTTCAGACGTTCAATTTTTTTAAAAAAAAACCCTTTTCCTTCAGATCACTTAATCCATTCAGTTCTCTTTACTACAATCAGCTATAAAACACTGTGCTTTCTGAATATCTCATAATCTTTATCACCTTTGAAGTAGCTGTGCAAGCTAGAGTGAATGCATGCCACCTTTTATTGACAATATAGGCAGTCACTTGTGTCCAGCTGGGTTTCACTAGTTTGTCATACTCCCAAATGTGTTAATATAGAAGGAAAGAGAGACATAAAAGCATACTTTGGTTTTACACAGTCACATGGCTTCAGGGATATCAGGAATGTCTAAAATCCATCTGTGGTCTAGTGAGGGGATATGATTCCAGCAGAAAAAAAGTTTATTTCAGGGGAAGAAAGGGGTGGGTTGTTTTCCCGGGAGTCTAAAAGCTACATGTTACAAGTACTAATGTTAACCTGTTACCCTTTACAGATATTAGAAACATTTTTACAACAGAAAAAATGGTTACTTTTGACTTTAATCCTTTGTTCTAAAATGTTGCTCTGTATTTTTATTTTGGGATGGGATTTGGACATTGCTCTTGCTTCTATGTGTATTTCCCCCTTTTAAAACCTAAAAGTTCCTTATGTTAATCTCACACTAAGGCACCATGAAGTGAATAGCCTGCCATTTCACATGCTGCACCTGGTGAGCAATGTGTTGTGTTGTGTGGTTTGTGCGTATATCTCTGCATCTGTAATGAATATGGCCACTGTGGTATCATCTCTTGGTGATAAGCATTCAGGATTCTCTCCAACATTTAAGTTGGCGAAGTTGCAAGAGTTATGTAGGCAGTTGCATAGCTGAAAGAAAGGCTGAGGAGTATGTGGATTTTCCAAGGCCAAGACAAAGTTTTTTGTATCCTCAGAGTCAAATAAGCTTCCCCATTGTCCCTTTCTTCCTTGATTAATCAAAGGATATCTGCCAGGTGGTTGTCAAAATTTCTCTTGAATGCCTCCAGTGTTCAAGCACACACCACCAATCATGGTAATTGGTTCTATGCAAAAGGACTAGATATGGTACAAGGGACACATCTTTATTTATATGGCACTGGGTTCTTGTGAATATCCATATGGCTATAAGAATAGGTGTATAGATACACATATGTATAGAATTAATGGAGAGAACATGTTGGCATATCATGAATTACTACTTTTTGCCAATAAATGTGTGTGGCAATCAGGTCTAAGTTTCCTCTTTTAATTACAAGATAAAATAGCAGGTAATATTTGTGTTGCCAAGATTGGGGTGACTTTGGGAAACTTCCAGTATTGTAACCTATGAGGTAACCTGCTAGATCTCAGTTGTTAATTGTAATTGACCAAGGTGGAATGCAAGGATCCAGTTAAAAACAGATCTGACAAATGGTTGTCTAATGTCCTCTTGAATACCTCCAGCACTGGATCTTTCACCACCTCATGAAGTAACTGATTCCACTATCATTCTGATCTAAGAGTTAAGAAGTGTTTGTTGATATTCAGCCTATATCTGGCTTCCTGCACTATTATTGTCCCCTGCAATATGGGATGATCGAGAACAGATTCTGCCCCTCCTCTGTTTGACTGTCTTTTAAGTCTTTCCCCCCCAAGGCTAAACATGCCCAGTTCCTTCAGTCTTCCCTTATAGGGCATGATTTCCATTCTCCTGAAAATGCTTGTTGTCCTCCTCTGAAATTGTTCCAGTTTGCTGGTATCCTTGTTAAAGTGCCATGACCACAACTGGACACAGTACAGTACTTTGCATGAGGCGTTGACAGAGGGGGATTAGTACCTCACTGGATTTGGCAACTAGACTTCTATTAATGCATCCTAAAATCACATTTGCCTCTTATTCTTCTTTTTGCAGCCACATCACACTTTTGGCTCAGATTCAGCTTTTGATATACATTTCCAAGATCTTAGTATTACTCAGCCAGCCATGCCTCTTTCTAGGAATATGTTCACCTGCTCTACGAACAAACTATATAAAATACTTCATCCTTCTGAATTGCTGTGGCCCTATATCACAAACAGTGCTATTCCTGTTGGTACAGTGTTGGTACAGACAGGGCCGGTGCTAGGTTTTATTGCGCCCTAGGCGAGGGGCAGGGGGTGGGGTGGGCGGTGGGCTGGCAGAGCAGGGGGCAGGGTGGGGTGGGCGGGGTGGGGGGCAGAGGATGGCGGGGGATGGCGACGGGCATGGGGGGTGGGCGGCAATGGGAGCGGGGGCAGCGGTGCTGGGCAGCGATGGGCGGATGGTGACGGGTGGCTGGTGGGCGGTGGGGGGACGGACGGCGGGGGCCAGCGGCGGGGGCGGCAGGCTGTCCAGCACCCTCTCTCCATTTTGGCACCCTAGGCAACTGTCTAGTTCGCCTTAATGGAAGCGCCGGCCCTGGGTACAGATACAACTTAGGTGGGATGATAGTCATAATGAAACTAATGTCTGTTGGGAGATGTTAAGAGGTTTTGGAGTGTCAATGATGTCATGTTGTGACTCATATGTTTTCCATTATCTGTCAGACAGGTGACATACACGAATGTATTTATTGTTATCATCAGTAGTGATAAAAAAAAATCCGCTTGTCAATATATATTGCATCAAGGAAGATTTATGAAAATTGGAGTCCAGTTTTTGCGGATGTGCTACTGTTTAACTACTTCAGCCAAAGGCACACAGATAAAAATCAGTGGAAAGACAGTAATCTGTTTAAGAATGCTATATTAAAGCTTTGCAAACTGGAAGAAGCTCGGATTAATAAATGTCAATGTGATAAGATATTTGAAAAGCAAGGATCCTGGAAATTGGAGATTTTCATTTATTAAACAGATTTGTAACAAGTGGGTTATTTTGGCATCCCTTATCAATTATAATGCAAGATAAGTCATTCATTGCCTTATATGCCATTCCCTAGTTTATGAGGAGACGTGCAAAGCCGGATGCTATGTGATAAGATATGGTCAACAGGAGACCAGTATGTCCGGGGCAATCTAACTTTAGGACTTGGCTAGATGGCTCAGTTGGAGTGGGTTGGAGCAAGCTAGATAGGATCATTTACCGTTGCATTGAAGTCCAGTATGCCATTTGCTGCAAACCTTGCATCCACATGACATATATATCATTGCTTGCCCTCTCTTCTAGGGGAAAGGTTAGATTTTTTAAAAATCTATTGGGGCACTTGCCTTAATAGATCTTTCTTAAAATCTTTCTTAAAATCTTTTTTCTTATCTCTATCCATCCATGACAGAGGAAGAGGAAGCAGAGGAAGTTTTTAATTTCCCATATCACTAAGTGCCTAAGCCTAATGATATTGGGAAACTGAAACTGGTTGGAAATTTAAAGCCGCACACTCTACTTCTGTTTGATCTTCGCAATTATATGTGCTGGAATTAACCCAAAATAGAGTTGTCCTACCCTCATCTTTTTTTAAAAAATAGCCCCTGACAGGGAGCCAGAAAGCTGCAGGTGGGAATGTTCTAGAGACAGGTTGGTTCACAGTGATGCTTATCTTGCGCAGTCACTGGAAACAGTAACAAACCAACCTATCCCAACAGCAGACCAAACAGTGAACAAATGCCTGCATAGTCACCTATTATTTATTTATTTATTTTGAATATTTTTACCACACCTTTCTCCTTCGAAAAGGATCCCAGGTGGCTCATAGTAATGAGGGACAATATACAGCCCAGAACATTTAAGACATATTTAAGTTAAGAACAGGGAATTAGAATAAACATCTTAGAATATTAAAAGGAAACATTTATTCAGCTCAGTCTATTTCCCCCTCTTCAGGTATTATACATTTCAGTCTTTCATGTTTTGTTTTAGAAACTACATGTGCTTAAATGCACATTCCATATCTGCAATATGTTTTCCGTTAAATAGTAACAGATACTAATAGCTGATTTATTAGAAAATGGGCATGTCTGTTAGATAGCAATTACTGAATTATCAGAAAGCAGGCAATACATTACTTTTAAGAAATAAAACTAACCTCTCTTATTTACTGGGTCACTTTCTGGAAGAAACTTCAATACTGCAGATATTGTTAGCCCTGTTGTATCATACAGTAAAATAATGTTTCAAATGCCCGTGAAATTGTATCCACGTCTACCTTATAGACATGTCCAGCTGTGGAAAGTAATATTCAACAGAGAGGGAAAGAGTTTTAAATTAATTTGAATGTTGTTCTTTCAACATATATAATGCTGAAATAGTTTCTGGGCAATATATGACATAAATTATGCAAACAGCACTTTGCCCCCCAGCAAGATGGGTAGTCATTTGTTCATGTTGATTTGTATACAGTATTGCACTGTATTGAATTAGAGACTAGAGATCAGAAGAAGTGGGTTGAAATCTGTGTTTGGCCATGGAAATTTGCTTGCAGAATGGCATTAATAAAATCATATCCATTTCTTGTCATGAGGTGTGTTCGATGATAGAAGTTGATTAGAAAAATGTTTGTTACCACAAAGCAAACTTGTAAAGTGAAACAAATAGGGATAGGCACCTTATGAAAAACAACATGCTGTTTTGTTGATTTGTATGCTTAAGAAATGTTATGAAACGAAACGGCAAACAGCATTTTGTGAAGAAAGGAAACAAAATGCCATTTTTTTATTTTGTAAATGAAATAATTTATCCTAGTGGTGAGAGTCCCCTTTCTTGATCCAGCCATCTTGAAAATAGGAGGTTTATTTTTGAACTGATTTTTTCCTTCTTTCCCTCCCTGCACCTCAGCTGTTGATAGCAACTTATCTCCAATCTCCATCTGTGGTGCAGCTAGCCAGGAGCTGAGCTCTGCTGCCTGTCTCTGGGCTGCAGACATGGCAGTTTAAGGGCCACGAGACAGACTGGATCCCTTCTCTTCACTGTGCCTGTGTCTGCAATTTGATTTAAACTGATTGTTTTCTTTTCCTTATTAGGTAGGACTGGAGGTTATTTTTGATGTTTTCCTTCTTTCCCTCCCTGCACTGATCAGCTGTTGAGCTTATCTTTCCAATCTTGATATGAGATGCAGCTAGCCATTATGTATCCCTGCTGGTTTACAGAGGGTTCTTTGTTTGAGATCAAATTGATTGGAAGGTTTAAGGAGGGGGGTCTTGAAATAATATTTTGAAATCAACTTGGAAAATTTTGCAAATGGGTTCAGTAGACTAGACTATAGTCAAGCAGGGTAATAAAGCTTTGTGCCATGTTACCTTTGCCAGGGAAAGAACTATTTTCTTTTTGGGGGGCTGGATGAGTGTCATGTTTCTGTTCAAAATAATAGGACAAAAAGGGTCCACATTGCATCTGAATATTATTAGTAGGCACATCATTAGGGCAACTTATTATCTTGATAACATTGTTAGGAACAGTCATGGTTCCCTTTGACTTGGCTGTGTTAATAGCTAAACTTTTTTCTTTTTCACAACCTCTCATACATCAAAGTATGCAATTCCCAGTGCTCATATCATTGGATGTCACCATTTATTGACACTTTAAAAACTGATATGGACGTTAATAGCATAAATCTATAAGCAAAAAGGTAACAAATCTTGAAAGTGCTGTTAATGCTTAACTGATGGCTTAGATGCAATACTTTACAATAATTAAATAATACAGAAATCATTCCTATATTTGTGGATCCAGCTTTTTTTCCATGTTGCTGCTTTTTGGCTGGTTACAATTACTTCACTTTGTAAGAGCCCAAAGCATTAAAAGACGGATTGACTAGAAATGGAGGTATGTATGTTACACTGAAAAGTGGCTTTATCTTCCTTTATTTAACTACCACTTATGTTATATATTGAATTACAGGGAAAAGGCTGCATCTACATAACAAGATGCCCTTGAGTTTCTGTGTGCCTTTAAGACAAGTAAATGCAAAGCTTCTCATCCTTTTTTAAATGAGCCTGGGGAAAACACTTCCAGAATATAATGTTTTATACAGCCAATAAAAGGTATAATGATTCACATTTACTGGAGGCAGACACAGTTTATGTTTCCAATGTGGAGCCACATACTTATTGTTTAGTGATCTGCAATGTTTGAAGCTGTACAGGATGTCTGCAGGTTGCAGGTGCCGCAGAGCTTTGAAGCACAGATCTCTGGATTAGTAAACTAGTTGGGAAAGTCAAGGAGAAAAAAAAAGAAATTGGCTAGGGGGCAATAGAATGTTGCAACAACAAAATAAATATATGCAGCTCTTTTCCTAAAAATATAGCATATGATCATTAGCCGCAATGCAGTAGACAGACTGTTTAGATTTGTGAACGTCTGGATGAAGCTGCTGGGGGAGGACATCAGGTGATTTGGAATAACTCTGTTTCTTCTTTGTCACCTCTGCAGTAGATGCTATCTAGTCGATTGAATGACTGGAGTGGACCAGGGCAAACAGGCTCAAACCCAAGCATGACAGGGATTTTGTTCCGGGGAATGGCGGCTATCAGACGTTGAGGGGATCGCTCTTAGATGGGATGACATTGCCTTCCCATATAGAGACCAAGTCTGCAGTTTGGATATTCTTCTGAACCCAGCTCTTACTTGAGATTCTGAGATTTCATCCATCTCCAGATCAGACTTTAACCAGTTTATGCTCATTGCCCATCATCACCCCTACCTAAACCAGGTCTCCTTCAAGGTGATGGTGCAGGCATTGGCCATCCCCCAGATCAACAATTGTGATGTTGTCTACATTGGACTTCCTTTGAGACTACCCGGAGACTACAGTGGGTCCAGAATGATGAGATGGCCAGACTGGTGGCTGGTGTGAGCAAATTTGATCACATAACTCCAGTTATAACCTGGGGTTGATTGATCATGATAGATTCTATTCATATTGTCCAGCTATTATGGGAGAATCACTGGTGCCCCTGGTGGTTTACCTCCTGCCCTTGTTCCGCATGACCCTGAGAGCCATTCCCTCTAGGTGTCTCCAGGAAGCTAGGAGATTCAGAAAATCTGATGGAGGAAAAGCAGGAGTGGTCAAAGGGATTAAAGGGTAAGGATGAAAGCTTGGAGTCTTCTTGGAGTGTAAGGGTTTGGCCAAAGAACAGGAAACATGGGAGCCTGCATCCTGTTGGCTACCAGAGAGCTGATCTGTTGTTGGTGCTGAGGCAGTGAAAGAGGAATATCCATCACCCCAGCCCCAGAAAGTTTTCCAGCCCTGTTAGCTCTTTGGCACCTCACATGCCGAATGGGTTTTGGTGATGCGCACCAGCATTCCACTAACGGCACTGCACAAGGAGGAGGGGGAAGCTCCCTGAAGAGTAGGAAAGCTGCCAGTGCTTGTTTACCTGCCTCTATGGGTACTCATTCAAAGGCACCAAGCCAGGTCCTATATATTGGACTTGTTTGTAAAAAAAAGATCTGAGTGACTAAGTTATATCAGATTGGCCTCAGTGATAGAAACTGGGGTCAATGCTGAAATGTGGAACTAGTGGAAGCAACTCAGTACCAAGATGGGTGTGGGGGCTATGATGGAAAAAACCAGTCCTATAGAAAGCAATCTCACCAGCAACCAGGAGCTGGTAGAAATATTGGACCTCATCACTCCTGATACCTCCAAGGGTGGGGCCAGAGAGTCTCGTGGAAGCTTAGTTCAGAAATAAGAACTCAAGCCTAAACGAAAATGCTCCTGGTGATGGAAAATTTCCACCAACATCAGATTGGTATGCAAGCTTCAAGTCTCCAAAATAATACATACTTGTGAAGCGTACCAGTGACAGATCTGATAATGCAATGTACCAGATTTCCAGGTGATGGGAAAAGGAAGTTTAACTGAAAGCATACTAGTGTAAACATTCCTGGTTCTGTGAAAGCTGACATCTTACTACTTCTTCACTCAGACTTACAGGCTACCACAGAACCTAAATGTGCATTTCCTTCGAGGTGGGAAAAATTACTGCAGTGTTTGAAGCACTATGAATGGAAAATTGTAGCTCTTAGTTTTGAGTCATAAACATGGTATCTTCTTGTCAACCCTTTAACTCCCATTTCCACTATGAGTGGAACTCACTATTCATTTTTCTGAACAAAAATTGGCTCCAGTGCTCATTTGGTGAAATTGGAAATACTTAGTCAAGATCATTATGGGGATTCAACTTACTACAGTACAATTGTACTTTGCTGGAAATCAACGAACAACATAAAAAATATACAGAAGTATGCTGTGTCCCTTAACATTGCTGGTGTAGCTCACTTTCTAAATAACAGTGGCAATGTGAAGTTATCTGTGCATGTACAATAAGCTTAACTCTTAATAAATTGGGTTCTTTAATAGTGACATATTCATGTCATAGTAGTTTGACACGAATTGTCAATGACTCTTTTTCAAGGGAAGAACGCATCGCCTGCTGCACCAGGCTTGAAGGTTAAAAACCTAAAAGCATTTGTTTAGCATTGATTTATTTCTAAATTTACCCATGTCATTACTACTTCCCACTTCAGCTGACTGTGATTAGGCATACATAATAATGAGTATGGTTTCATCTGCCCTGTTAATAACAAAATGGGACTTGACAGCCCCTCCTCTACGTGGAAGTTTTAAAAGGAACAAAAAAAAACTGTTTGAGCATAGTCTGATAAATTACTGCAATTATCAAGAATAATGTGGTAATTCGTTTTTAAATATGGTTAGATGCAAAAGAACAGTATCTTGTTCCACTACAGAATTAATGAAGATCAGTTTACAAATTCATGTGTTTCAGAGGTCTGGAGGTGGACTCTAACATCCCTTAAAGTTAATAGCTCTCACCCTTATGTGGGCTGTGTCTTTACTATCAAGCATTGGGGTTTGGTTCAACATTCAGGATTGCAGGAATCTTGGTTTTAATTAATCTTTTACTTTAAGTAAGTAATTGTTATGGCTGTCAGTATAGGGTTGAAAGTACACAGCAAATGTCTGGTTAAAAATTTTTAAGCTGGCAAAGGCTTTCCTCAGGTGGCATTTATATGGTTTCTTTGACTAGAAACTACTAGTGCAATTAATTATACACGGTTATGGGAGTATTGCATTTTCCTCTGCCATAAAATTGTTTTTAAAGTAATGTTTCATCTTTAACTCCAGATAGCAAAAGTGCAGAGGAAGGCAACCAGAATGATTAGGGGACTGGAACACCTTCCTTACCATCTGAGGCTGCAACGGCTGGGTCTCTTCACTCTTGAATGATGGCGCCTAAGAGGTGACCTGAATGAAGATTATAAAATCATACACTGTGTGGACAAAGTTGATAAGGAAAATCTGTTTCCCCTATTACACAACACTAGAACTAGGGGGCATTCCATGAAACTTTTGGGTGCTAGATCTCAAACAAATAAGAGAAAATACTTTTTCACCCAGAAGATCACTGGTTTGTGGAACTCCCTGCCAGACGAAGTGGTGCCAGCTGTCAGACTTGACAGCTTTAAGAAAGGATTGGACAAGATGAGGGAGAACAAGGGTATCAATGGCTATCATTATGGATGCCTAAGGACAACCTCCGGGTTGGAGAGATAGGCAGGATATCTCTCAATGCCATTTGCATTTGTAGGAAATCTTAAGCAGTTGAAGACATCTGCTTGGAAATACCCTGAAGCAAATGGTGAGCCACTGTGTGAGACAGAATGCTAGACTGGATGGGCTGTGGCCTGTTCCAGTAAGGCTGTTCTTATGTTGTTATGGTTTTCATATTTTGTTTGATACCAGCAAGCTCTAATTGCAGCATCCTCAAATATTTCTCTGACTTTCTTCTCTCTCTTGTTTAGTGACTTGATTTTTGGTCTTGGGTTACAATGATGGGATCTTCAGTTATAGTTCCACTGTAGTCATACAGTGCCCAGTAACAGGTTGTACCCAACCCAACTTAATGTTTATCTTTTGAAGACTCTCATATGGACAGACGTACGGTTCTAGCCTCATGACATCACAGATATTCAAACAAAAAGTTTGAACACCATGTTTCCCATGCATTAAATTTTTTTCACTTTATTGGATAAAAGAAGGAATGGTACATTTGTTCTCATTCAAGCATCATTTTCAATGTGAAAGCTTAATCAGTCTCATCCAGCATCACTGCTCCATAGTAGCTTAGTTGATTATGCTGTTTGTTTATTTAATTGAATTTGTGTCCCACCTTTCACCAAAGTAATGGCACTCAAGACTAGAGTGATAGTGATAAAGTTAAGGAAAGCAAGTGCAAGGAAAAAGCACTCAAGACTCCCTGTGAGCTCATCAGCAGAAGGTCGTGATCAAGCTGAGTAAAAAGGGATTGTTTGCATGGAAGAGACAAAAAGATGGTGAAGTTGCACCTGTCATCTTGAGGCGGGTTGCTTGTGTGAGCTGGAAGTTGGTTTATGTGCTTTTGACTCTTTCTTTGGTCTCAGCAAAGCTCTCTGCCCTCAGGCAGCTGATGCTAGGGAGATGGGTTCCTACAAAGGGCAAAGAATATGCGTCTTGTCAAGGCTCCCTCTCATCTTAGCCAGTCTCCAGCTGTCTTGGCTGAAGACTGGCTAAGATGCCTTTCACTCTGGACTTTGCATAGATTTCGCTCACTTTTGCACAGCATGTAGAACTTACAGAACTGGCACCTATCTCTTTACAAGACAGAATTCTACACCAGGGAACTGCCAGGTGGGTAACATCAATAAGAAGAACTGTTTTTAAAAGCTGGTTTGTTTTTTCCTTCTAGCTAAAACAAAAATACTGGCTAGAGATGTGGAGAATACACACTTAATTGCTCATATCTCAAGTGAGAAGGAGACATGGAACGCTTCTGTGTGAAGAAAACAGATTCTTATTTATTTATTTATTTATTTATTTATTTATTTATTTATTTATTTATTTATTTATTTATTTATTGGATTTTTTTTACCACCCATCTGGCAGCGAGGTCACTCTGGGCGGTTTACAACAATTATATATAATAATTTGGGACACAAATTTAAATTTCATTTCTCTAGTTCTTTGTCTGAGTTTGCGCTGAGACATCTCAGTTGCATAGAGTTTTTAGCAGTTTATTTTGTATCATTATTTTATATCTCCTTTTCTTCATATTACTTTAAGGTCAGGAACTCACTGGTCAAACTGCTTGCATAGTGGCACTGTAGCATGAGCAGTTTAATTTTACTGGCTTATGCATAAGGATAATAATGGACATTTTTGTTTGAGTGCTTGCACACATGAGAGACGAAGTGTCACTACATAAGCACACTACTAGATTTTGCTGATGTTCAGTGTGATCCTGGTCTGATTCTCTTTATGTTGCTTTTGTATTTTAAATGTTTCACTGGGCTTGTAGAGACAGTTTATATGTGATCCAATTTTATCCTGGTTCCTGTACCAAAGGCTTGTTCGAAATATATCACTGGATGAGAGAAACATGATGGTTCACATATAGGTTTAATGGGCACCAGCTATATTTTTGTTGTAGTTTTAATTCTCTCCAGAAAGTAGTTGGATTAAGTGTTCAGATACATGATCAAGCTCATGTAATTAAAAGAGGTTTTTGTGTGGATAAGGGTGAGTAATATTAATATACTTATCCCTTAGATGGCCTTTTAATACACATACGATGCAAATTTTGTCCAATTTATACTGAAGATTATTTATCTTTTGGAGTTAATTTTCACAAAGGTTAATTGTATGTATCATTTGAAACGTGAAATCCTGTGATTAAGTAGTCTGTAACATTGTGACATTAGCTTCCGAACAGACATTCCAATTTTGAAGGGTATAATATTAATTAACATTTTCATGCATAAAGATATGGGTGATGGTTGCAATATGTACAAATACTGTACCTAAATGGCAGACAGATTTAAGCTGACTGTGTCAGTCATTAAGGTTCATTTTAAAAGACCAAGATAGGATAGAGGCTTTCCTGAAAAGAATGATAGTGTTTAAACCTGGAAAAACTCGATTACATTTCCACTTATGAATTCACTTAGATTTCAACTATTTCTTTCTTACTTGACTGTATCTTCTCAAATTGCAGTTCAGATTGCAGATGGATGTTTCAGTTCTCTCTTGTGTAAACAGTCCTTGGGTAGTTCACCGGTTTAGTATCTGGCTGTGGGACCAGAGGTTTGAAGTTTGATTCCCCACTGTGCCTCCTGCAAGTACAGCCAATTTATGTGGCCTTGGGCAACCTACACAGTCCCAAGACGCCTCAGAGGAAAAGAATGGTGAACCACTTCTGAATATGCTTTACTTGGAAAACCTGAAAAAAATGTCTTCATAAATCAGAATTAACTTGATGATAGTTGTCCTTTACTAAGTTCAACAACTAGACTTGTTCCAAGATTCTTGGTTGCCAATTTAAAATAGTTGTCAGGAGCTGCTAATTTGCTTCCTGAAATTCGAAAATAGCTGCTGAATCGTAACTCTTCATCCATAACTTTTAAGTACTTGATGCCTAATATTTAGGATCGGCATTTTGGTCCAGTCCCTGTTTTAGAAATACTGAGAAACAAGAAGTCTTTGTCATAATACACTTCCTGAGACCTCTTTTTTTCAGGCCACTTTCTTAAGATCAATAGCAGTAGCACATTATTTATTTATTGAATATTTATTTATTTATTATATAACCAAATATTTATATAACCAAAACCATGTTGCTCAGATCCATGTAGTTTGATGGAGAGGTGTAATAATATTAGTAAATCACCAGCTACCATATCGCAACCACAGTAATTAAACTGTGTAGAATTTTTTTATGATTTGTGTATACAGTATTGCAGTTTCAAATCTCTCTTCACTCACTGTAGTGTTGCACCTCAGACATCAACACTGTAAGGCAACTATGTGATAAACCTAAATAGTAGTTTAAGAATAAAATCCAGAAAAGAAAAAATTGTAAAATGCTAATTTTTACTGGCTATGGAAATAAAACAGCCAACATTATAATGCCATTATACAAAACAATAGTAAGGCCACACCTGGAGTATTGTGTACAATTTTGGTCACCGCATCTCAAAAAAGACATAGTGGAACTGGAAAAGGTGCAGAAGAGAGCAACTAAAATGATTACAGGGCTGGGGCACCTCCATTATGAGGAAAGGCAAAAACATTTGGGGCTCTTTAGTCTGGAAAAACTAAAGAGCCTGAGGGGGGATATGATTCAGACATACAAAATAATGTAGGATATGAGTAAAGTGGATATGAGTAAAATACCAGAACTAGGGGACATTCACTCAAATTGAGGGCTGAGAGAGTAAGAACAGACAGAAGAAAATGTTTTTTCACCCACCGTGTTGTTAGTCTGTGGAACTCCCTGCCACAGGATGTGGTGATGGCATCTGGCCTGGATGCCTTCAAAAGAGGATTGGACAGATTCCTGTAGGAAAAGTCCATCACAGGTTACAAACCATGATGGAGATGTGCAACCTGCAGGCTTAAAACTGGGGTACTTCAAGGACCAGATAAGAAGAGAGCCATGCTGGATCAGGCCAAAGGCCCATTTAGTCCAGCTTCCTTTATCTCACAGCGGCCCCACCAGATGCGTTTGGGAGTGCATGAGACTACATATCTGTCTCCTGATACCACTCCCCTGCATCTGGCCCTTGAAGTACCCTGGTTTCTCCATCATGGTTTGTAACCTGTGATGGACTTTTCCTCCAGGAATCTGTCCAATCCCCTTTTGAAGGCATCCAGGCCAGATGCCATCACCACATCCTGTGGCAGGGAGTTCCAAAGACTTACAATGTGCTGGGTGAAAAAATATTTTCTTTTGTCAGTTCTTACTCTCCCAGCCTTCAATTTGAGTGTATGTCCCCTAGGTCTGGTATTTTGGGAGAGAGAGATGCAGGGGAGTGGAATCAGGAGACAGAAATCTAGCTTTGTCCGCTCCCAGATGCATCTGGTGGGGCTACCACACCAGATACAGGAAGCTGGACTAGATGGGCCTTAGCCCTGATCCAGCATGGCTCTTCTTATGTTCTTATGGTCTGACGACTAGCTCATAATCAATCCCACTTTAAGATCAGTAAGTGAATCAGAACAATGTATTGCATCTACTGGTAGAACATCTATAAGGTATGAAGTAATAGTTCCTTACCCAATATAATTTGACATAAATTACATCTTGCTTCTTGATTGAATCAAGTTAGCCCCCACTGATAAACAACAGTGCTGAGCTGAATCACCCTGTTCACAGCATGATACCCTGCCCTCTTTGGGTGAAATAACTTGCTGAAAAAGAAAGATCCTGCTGAACTGATACATTTGTTGCAGGGAAATCTGTGAACAGCCATCAAGTGCAAAATATGATATTTGCGGGGGGCGGGGGGCAAATCTCCAGTGACTATTATTATTCCTGGTTTGGCTAGTTTCTCCAACATTGTGATTATCTTTAATCAAATGGTGCTTCTTTAAAGCACATATCCCATTTTCAATGAATGTCTAAAGCACATTAAGAGTTTTTCAAAGTTCAACTTTTGTTAAGGGTTAAAAATCAATGAGATTTCTGAGCTTTTTCTGCAGAGCTCATTACAAATTTCACTGAGCCTGGAATCTGGAAGTCTCAGCAATCAAAGTTGCATTTTTAAAAATCTAATAACCATAGGTTTTATGCTTGGTTTATAAAATGGTTTGCATACAAGGTCACAATGCTGCCCTCTGGGAAATTCCTTTTGTCAATACTTTATTTAAGTCTTCTTCCCATACCTGTGGAAGGGAAAGAAATGAGGGAAAGGCCAGGGTTCAGAAATGTCTGTAAATTTTAAGCAGCAGTCTTTGAACAGAAGATGAAGCCAGCTAGGAAACACAACCCCCCAAGGAGTGTTTACCACTTTGTTTAGCTACTTGACTGACAACTGACGGAAGTTGTTTCATCTTGTTTTTCTGTTCCTAGCAACAGTGTGTTTGTCCTGCAGCCATAGAAGTACTTGAAGGCAAGCTCAACATTGGTCTCTTTCTGACCCTTAAATATGATTAATCAGCACCGTGTAGTGTTAAAGACTTTTGTGTGATTCATGGTAAATTTTGGCAAGTACTTGTGACATAGAATGCTTGAAGATCATTATATAGCACTGCTAGCCACTGCATTTTGTTCACAACAGACTTTAAATCAACAATAGAGAAGTCACTGGGGTAGGGTGCCGTGTCCAATTCAGAATGGTCATTGGATGCTAGGATGCGCATCTTGGGGCGCCAAGATAATGAGCCAAGATCTAGTCTCAGTCTGTCAGTGCTTTCCAGGTGCAAAAATATAGGGAAGTCCACCATCAGCCTGTTAAGAATGGCTGGCAAAGCGAAGGCAGTGGGCCACTTCCACAACCCAACCTCCAAATTGCAAAGCTGAGACACCTCCTTGTATGGCATTCAGGATATGTGAAAATATACAATTTTTCTTGGAAACAGTGGGATGGCACCAATGAAAGTAGAATGGCAAATCTTTTTCTTCTTACATATTGGTGGTGGTGGTTTCACATCCACATTGCATCAGAAACAATAATGTATCGTGACAAAGCATCTTTAATGAAGCATAGTGGGGAAAATGATGGAACTGTGTCCACCAACTGCTACTGTGTTTTTTTTTTGGGGGGGGGGATATTTTGTGAATAAAGTCTGGCGATACAATCCTCACTTTATTGTTAAGTGAGGATTATTTCCACCAAGATATTTGTTTTCATAGACTGTAATCCAATGCAGGAATATCAAATGTCAATATGAGGTGTTCTGATTTTACCAGGAGAAAAGGCAGAGCTGGAGACACGAAGACTACCCGGAATGAGATCCATCCTGGGACAGACAACTTATGAAAGAAACAGGCAGTGACCATAATATTTACTCTCTTGCAGACAAAAATGAGATAGGTGTTTTATGGAGCTTCATCGTAATGGATTGGATACACACTTAGTGATCCTTAGAAGGAACCCATTGAAATCAGACACCCATTTAAGTTAGACATAATTTGAATGAAGCTGGTCTAAAATCTGCATTCAGTCTGGTGTTTACAGAGCTGCAACCTTTTCCTCCACTGAGTGAGAACAATGAAGATAAATACTTAGCTTCCCTTTCAATTAGTTAATGAGAAATTCAGTCAACAATGCTCTGATTAGTTGCTGATCACTTTGAACTTATCAACCAAACTAAACTATGTTTCTGAACAATGAACTATTTTGGCCTGGGCATATTAGATGCTTTAAGCGATTCTTTACATTTTTTTTTCATTGCCAATTTTGTTTGGCTTTTAATCAACCTTTTAACAAACAGGATTTTATGACTGTGGTGTTTTGAATTAATCCTAAACTACCCCCTGCCACTCCCTGATTTTGTAATTTCATCAAATTGCTAAGAAATGCTGGTAGCAACATGCAGGGTTATTACCAAGACAAGAACCCAGACAACACAAACAAAAGCTACAGGGAATGATTTGGGTGTTAATATAAACAGGGAATTAATAGAACCCAGAAGCAGCATTTATTTTGGACCTGTACTGATTTCAACAGAAGTTATTCTCACCAAATACGCAGTCGAAAAGAAACTAAGGCAAATTGTTGCAAAGCTTTTAAATCATAAGGAAAAATGCATAAAAATATATGGAAGGTTATAGTATAGTGAAGGGTATGGGCGGGCATGTGAGAGAGGGGGGTAGTTTGGCCCAAAGGACCAACCATTTTTGATTCCTTGTAGTATAGATTCATTGCTACATTCTATGTTCCTTCTACTCTTGAACTCATTACAAAGGGATTCCTGTTTAAACGGCCAGGAGCGCATTTGCACAATTAAGGCTTGTACACAAGTTATGCCCATTTCTTGAGAAACCAGCTGTGGCTACAGTGACATATGCCCTACTGACGTCCTGACTAGACTATTGTAATGTCCTCTACATGAGACTACTGATGAAAAGTCCCAGGAAACTTCAATGGGTCCAAAATGCAGCAGCCATATTGCTGACTTGGGTGGGTTACAGAGATCACTTACACCCCTATTATAGCAGCTCCATTGGCTACCAACCAGCTATTGGGCACAATTCAAAGTGCTGGCTTAACCTACCAAGAATTGTATGGCCTGGGTCCAAGCTACCTCAAATATTTAATCTCACAGTATGAACCAACTCAGGTGTTAAGGTCATCAGGATAAGCTATTTTTTCTGTCCCACCATCCTCACAGTTACATCTCATGGGAACACATGAAAGGGCCTTCTCGCTGCTGCACCCAGACTCTGGAACTCTCTCCCACTAGAGGCCAGGACTGCCCCATCTCTGATATCTTTCCAGAAACAGGCAAAGACCTTTCTCTTTGGGCAAGCTTTTCCTGAATGATGGGCTTTCCTATGAATCTACAGCATATGATCACATAGGCTTTGTGTTTATGCATTGACACTATGTTGTAAATGTTAATTTCCATTGCTCTTAACTTTTACATGGAATTTTACTCTCTTTTTAACTGCTCACATTCTCTTTTAGCTTTAATGTAATGTTGTATTTTAATGCTGTAAGATGTCCCTCAATTTTCTGTTCTCAATACTTGAACATGTCTTAATTGTACTGGACTATATATTGTCTCTCATTACTGTAAGCTGCCTTGGGTCCTTTTCCAAGTGAAAGGCGGGGTAAAAATACCCTAAAATGAATGAATGAATAAGTAAGTAAGTACCATATATACTCAAGTATAAGTCCACCCGAGTATAAGCCGAGGCCCCTAATTTTACCCCCCAAAACCGGGGAAATGTATTGACTCGCGTATAAGCCTAGGGTGGGAAATGCAGCAGGGCCTGGCAGCTCTTCCTTTGTGAGCTAGGGGAGTGGTGTGTGATGTTTAAAATAACTTTTAGCCACTGATGCAAGTGCTTGGGTCAGTGGCTAAAAGTCATTTTAAACATCGTGTGCTGCTCCCCTGTGATATAGAGGGGGGTCATGAGAAGTGGCATACAATGTTTAAAATGACTTTTAGCCACAGTTAACTTGCCTCAGTGGCTAAAAGTATCGACCCGAATATAAGCCAAAGGCCCCTTTTTTCAGCCCAAAATTAGGGCTGAAAAACTCGGCTTATATTCGAGTATATACAGTAAGTAAGTATGTAAGTAAGTATGTAAGTAAGTAAGTAAGTAAGTAAGTAAGTTCAGAGTGATGGTACAACCACCACCACCCAAAGTTCATTCTTTAAAAAACTGTTCCTTTTAACTATTCATCTTTGATAGCCAAACAGGTTATAATTATTTGCCAACAGTACTACATGTAAATAGAAGCCCAAAAATTATATGAGTGTTTTTATATAAAAGTAAGTCATGTCAGGGTAAAAAAGCACTGACTTGGTGAGAGATCTCCTTTGTAGGTTAAGGTCTGCTGAGGTGGGAGAGAAATGGGCAGTGCTTGCTATTTGAGAAGAGACTTTTAAAATTTATCACCCACTATTGGAAATAAAAAGCCTTTTCGAAAAAGCATTTTCTATTAAGCTTTAGTCAACAATGAAAAATATATCCATTTTAAAACTAAAGCCATTTTATAAGTGTCAAAGTAGTTATTACAGCTAAAATGCTTTAAAATCAATGATGTGATACAAAGAGATTTATGTACTCAGATCCATTTATGTGTGTTTTTTTTTAAAAAAAACATTGTAATCAGACGGAAGTCAGTTGACAGACTAAGAAATGTAACACTTGACGTCCATAAGGATACTAGGAAAATACTTTATGGTTTAAGAATAAAAATGAAAAACAGGCCAGCACACAAAATAATAGGTGTCAAAAATATATATATATATATATATATATATATATATGCTCAGAAATGGAATAGAGCCATTCAGCTTCCCGGTGGTTCCTTTCTTGTTCTCTTGGTCTGTTTGTCTTTGTTTTGCATTTACTGTACATGCTGCACCAGAATCATATGTGCAAACCATATGGAAGGCCAGTAGATCCAGTCATGTCATCATGAAGCATCTCCAAGTTACCCATTTTTCATGCTAGAGGAAAGGGTTAATGCTATGAGACTATTCCCTGCCTCCTTGATGATGCTGGAGTTGGAGGACTCACAGGTAACAGACAATTAGACTTTAGGGGACATATATTATGCAGAAATCTAAGAAAAATTATCTGACTGATTGTGGAACTGAATGCCTCCCAGGCAGGCCCCATGGAGCTATGCTAATAACTTAGGGACCATTCAGAGTACACACATTATGGGACCTTACGGTTCTGTTTCATTTGCTGTGTTGGTTGCTGAAATAACATCCGCATATTTCTGTAAATAATATTCCAAGGAAGGAGCCCTGTTTTAATACATTTGTTGAGCTAGATTTTTAGCATTATTTGTAGAGGTTTTTAACATATACTGTATAATAAAGTCCAACTTGCTATTTGCTAAAAACCATTCTTCCCACTGCCTTTTACCCCTCCTCCACAAGAGATACACACACAGAGATAGTACGAGGAGAGAACATTTAACACTTGAGTGCAATCACAGATTCCCCTATATCCACTGAGTAAAAAGGGGATCCCTTTGCCCCCTTGTAGCTGATAAATGGGCTCCTCTGTTCCCCCACAAAACTTAAACAAAATGTTTATATACCGCCTCATACCACTTCAAGTAGTCTTTGCGTGGTTTATAATTTTAATTACATTGCCCCCCGCCCAGCCAACTGGGCACTCGTTTTACCGACCTCGGAAGGATAGAAGGCTGAGTCAACCATGAGCCGGCTACCTGGGACTGAACCCCAGGTTGTGAGCAGAGTTTTACCTGCAGTACAGTCATTTAACCACTGTGCCACAAGGCTCTCCTGTGCACATTGTAATTGCTGGAAGGGGAAGAAACACAAGTGAACTGAAAGCAGACACAAATTACAGAAACTTATATTGCCTATTTTCCACAAAACTCAGAAATTAGAAGCAATAGAGCAGAAAACAGGAAGCCACCTAGATATTAGGCGATATTAGGCCTCTTATCTACTTAGCTCAGTCCTATCTATGCTATGAATGAAGAACTAAAATGGAATAGGATCCAGATTCCCCTTTATGGAACGGGTGACTAACCTGGCATCATTGGCTTTGCTAAGTAGGCTTCTTCTGGGGAGAAACCTGAGTGCACCAAAACCACAGACCTCAGTAGCTGGATACAGGAGTTTTTCCTCCTCCTCCTCCTGGGGTTTCACCTGACTGGTGTTTTCCCCCAGTGGATAATCTCTGTGAAGTACAGCAGCTGTCACTCCTGGGCTTGTTTCACTTCATGTTTTCCATTTTTATGAATATTAAAGAAGCAGGGTAAGCAACTTACTCCCAGACAGAACTATCCGTGCTCCTGAATATGCCAGCTGAGAGGCTATCCCCCCCCCACCTCCTCTGCATGGGGAAAATGTGGAAACAATCTGCACTTAATGAGCACCCCTGGGAGTATTAGTTGAGAGACTGCCAGATCATTTATCCTCATCTTCTTCTAAAAAATTGTAAGAGGCAACCCACTGTTGGTTGGTCCTTTAAGGAGTTCATTGAAGAGTCAACAGAGTGGGTGAACACTTGGATCAAAACTAGCAGAAGCTCCAGAGAAAAACTTCTCAAAGGAGACAATGGGTTCCAACTTCTGTGGAGCTGATTAGCCCCAGAGGTGGAGATTTCTACTTACTTAATCTGTAACGAGTAGAAGTTCTCTGGAGCTTTAAACTAAAATGTTCTGCAGTACCATCTGGAAATGTAAGCAATTTGATTCGTGTCTTCTATATGTAGGGGCTGTGTTCTGTCACAATGTTTTTCCTTATATATGAGTGCCATTGTAGAAACAAAAAGCTAATAATGGAGCTCTAAAATCTAGAGAGGAGGATCTGATAAGGAATCTTGAAATGAGGAGGATCAGATAAGGAACCCTAGATTTATTTCTGATAGCTACGATGTCCAAATGGCTTATCATCAGGTTTTTCACTTCTGAGTAAAGTAATGCATGTTTTAGACAGTTTTGTCAATGGCAAGTATTTAAAACAATTGGATCATCCCTCCTGTTCTAGTTTGATTTCATAGACTTATACATTTTGGTAAGAAGAAATTCCTTTAGGGGGACAACCAATGTAAAACTAAACAAGCAAAATGTAGGAATGGCATTTTCAAAGCATCTTTTATTCCTACCGTTATAATAGCATTGTCTTATAATTTAAATGCTAATAATGATTCTCAATTATTTTGAGCAGAGCACACAGAAATGTGCTACAAATATCTATAACCCAAAATTGCATGCTTGTGACAAGAATTCATAATCCTCCAGCAGTGATCCTGTGCTCTACTTATTTATTAAGACTGCAAAGAAGGGGAGGGTTTGGGGTGATGGGAAGGAAAGCCTAGAAGGAAAAAATGTGCAGAGGAAAAACAAAGTCAAATATAAAGAGAAAGCAGAACCTCAGACCTCCCAAAGCTGGCCGAGTCAATTGTAATTATCTGGAGTTAGTCTCAAAGAAATATTTACATTGCTTTTTACTTGTGGCCCATCCAGTGGAAGGAGAATATATACTCTTTTTGATCTCCCAGTTCAGAGTCCTATAGGAAGGAGAATGGCCCTGCTGGCCGAGGGGTTCTGAGATCCTGACTCAAAAAAGGTAGCATTTGCAATACCTGTTGATTCCATTAAAGAGAGAGAGGGGGGATTTTGATTAGGGCACACAGGACAAGGCTTACAACATGATGTTGACAGTTAAAATCCCTATAGGCCCTTGTTCACCTCACATGCCTTAGCTGTGCACTTTCCCCCCCCCCCCCCAACCTCAATACATTAGGAGGGTATACTGAGTTTATTCACATGTTTAATCGGTGTGAGGGAGTATAGTGGCATTGGTTAACCACACTCTGCTCTGAATACTCGTTTGCTCCACAGCTTTTCAATGGTTTTTGTGACTGTTTGTAAACCTGATCTTTTTGCCTGTTTCTTGCAACATCTTTTAATAAAATGTGAATTTTGACATCAACTTGTTTATTCTTAATAGTCAAGGAGGGCCTTGCCTCAGTTGCTTACTGGATGTGTTCACATTTTGTGGTTGTTTTGATATTCCTACCTTTTGGGATAGGCGTACAAGTCAAAAACATTTCACCATTTGGTAACTCCCTAGAACCATGAGTAATTAGAGTGTTCCTCAGCCCAGTGAGGGGTGTGTGGTGTGGCGACGGTGGAAGGACCAAACGTCCAGGTGGGCGAGTGTGGGGAAAAATTTCCCCCCAACACGCCACCACAGGTAGCATGTTGGGAGGCTGGCAGGGACCTGGCAGGTGACTTCTGCTGCTCGCAGTTAGTGTATTGTGCAGGCCTGGTATATGTCATAGAAGAATATGGAGGATAATATAGGAAACATTAAGTTGAAGAATATTTTTCATGTTTTATATTATGCTGTATATAAATTTTGGACTAACCCAAAAATACATAGCTGAAATGTAGTCCTTGTAGGTATTGTAAGTATTGCTCAGGCTTTCAACAAATCTCACTTTATAGTAAACAAAGTCCAACCATGTCTATAGGAAGCCAAAGGTTTAGCCAATCCCTCCCCCCACACACTCAGTAGAGTAATTAGTGTCTCTCTATTCACACACTGCAAAGAGAGAAATCTGCAAACTAAAACAAAAAGGAGACTGATTCAAGAGCAGAACATATTTGATTCTGCTTTTTCAGAAGTGCATAAGTGGTATGTTTGAAATCAGTAGGTGAAAATGCTGATTCTAAAGCCCCTGGAGGGATATTGAAAGTTCTTCACACTAACAAGAAAGCTCTGACTGTAAATAGAAGCTCAGTCAAAGGCTGATTCTGCTGATATCATTAAGAATCTTTTTCATTGACAGAAGAACAAAAGTGGCTGTATTCATGTAATCCATGAGCGGAAAAAAAATACCTGGGTAAATAACTGAATGAATTAATGAATAAGCTTAGAAATACAGAAGTGGAAGGGAGCCTATGGATCATCAAGTACAGCACTTGTCAAGGATGCACAGTGGGGAATCGAACTCCCAATCCAGATGCCTAAACTACTGAGCTGCTCAGAAGTTATGCCCCTTATGGTTATAAAAAATGTAATTTATAGTTATAAAGCGGGCTTTCAAATTTTCCAATTTTCCAATTTTTATTTTTTTTACATTTGTATGGTTCCAAATTTAGGGAAAGACTATGAAGTGAATATTCTCCAAATCTGGCCAGCGAGAATGTTCTTTCTTCTCTTAGGAAGGCTGACTTGAAACATGGGGGTTACATATATACTGTAGATGCAACATTTAACACACTGTACATGCCAATCACTTATGCATCTTCCCCCACTCCGATCCTGTGCTCTTGTGTCACTGTTGGTTCTGAGTCCCCTTGAGAGAGTCCAGAATAAATTGTCAAGAGCCCTACTTGCGGACCCACCATACGTTCCTAACGTAGTCATTCAGATTTCTATCAGAGCCCATGCCAAAGCCCAATTGTTTAACATTTGGTTAAAATTTCTTTTTCTGCCTGAGGGCTTGGCTTAATTCTTTTAGATTCATTTGAAGTGAAATGGAAGCGGTTCTCTTTAAATCATGTTACCTCTCTGGAAGCGCTTCTCTTTAAATCATGTTACCTCTCTGGGTTATAATAGTGCCAAAGTACCTATCCAACAAAGGATAAATGACATTGAACTTCAAGAGAACTGGGCTCATTAATGCATTCAAGTATATTCAGATACAACGTTTTTTCACTTCCTTTTTACTTGAACATCATTTTCCCTCCGAATTTTAGAGAAGTGTTTACCCCGGCAAGATTAAACGTGCTACCTTCTAAATTGCTAGATGGTAGATTCCAAGGGGTACCTTATTGCCATCGTCTATGCCCCTGCAATAGTGGTGACATGGAAACCGTGGAGCATGTGCTTCTCTATTGCAGATTTTATAGGGACCTACGTAAAGATATTTTGTATCCAATTCTCCAAACGTTCCCAGGGAGACCTACGGAATTTTATACTCACTATTTACTTGCCGACAGTGTTACATATATTACAATGGCAGTGGCTAAATTTTGTGTGGCTGCTATGGCTTGCCGTAAGGTGATGTCCTTATCCGAACCCTAGATTCCCAGAGCCTTAGTAGCTCGTGGTTTATATCTGTTATTTTAATTGTTATATATATTTAATATTTTAGTATTTTAATTGTAATGTATAAGCATATTACTCTTTGTAATCCTTTTATCCATAATTTTAATTTTTAGCATATTTAATTTATTAGTATATCTATCTATAAATTTTACTCCTGTGTGGTTTTACATGGCTTCTAATTTTTGACTGGACATTGACGCTCATACGTATTATTTGTATTACTCCTTATTTTAGATTGCATATGTAGTACTTTGGTCTAAGACTGTAAATAAAAATACTAATACTAATACTAAAAGAGTCCAGGAGCTCTTGCACCTTTGATGGATGAAGAGAGAATTTCATTTTGCATGTGGAGATATTCCCACTATAATTCTTGCTTCCACATAGCTACTAAATATGTAAGAGTCCTGTCCTCTCTTGTTGCTAGATTTTCCTGCCACTTTGCTCTTATCCTATCTGAGACAAATCAGAAAAAACCCAAGAACTGACAAGTAAAGCTGTACACCACTCAGGGTCCGATTGCACTTTCTTCCTTTTATAATGTTATCTCACGAGACACACAAATCTTCCTAGTGCTATGTGTCTGAGACATTGCAGGTGTGGGCAAGATCATATTATCTTCTAGTTGAACAGTTAGCAAACAACAGCAGTTTGTCACACGCAGATTGAGGTTACTTTATCTTAAGTGTGTTCTGTTTCTAGATACTTAATCAATGCCTCATCTAGCAGAGACTTAAGCCTCCTCTAAACTACATTAGTGGCTCCCTATTACATCTGATGCAGTTGGCCACCAAGCTTCTTCTGGATAATGCTTGTGTCTTTAAAGTGCCACTCAATTCTTCATTAATCTTGATCCATTTTGAGCTGATATATGTCGCTAATCTTTGTTCCGTTTAGAATTTCTTTGTTGTAAATTCATACTAGTCACTGGACACTGACATATTTAAAAACAAAAAAGGCAATAAGGAAATGGGTTTTTATGGGTAGGTTTGATTTTCTTTTAAATGCACTAGCTAGAATCCTGTTGTATATTTCCACTGGTGTAACGTCAATGTCGTAAGTTTCAGCAGCAGGTTGAGATATCAGAGTAGGCATCTCCTGTTTCATAGCTTTCCTACGTTTATGCTTCCTCTAACTTATTTGTAGGCTGGAACTCACAACAACTATATGATTTAATGATTGCAAATGCAATCCTTTTATAGACCACTAAAAATCATACAATGAACAAAGTTTCGTGGATTAAACACCACTTCATCAGGTTTGTACCAGTATGAACAATTTAAAGTCCAAAATTTAAAGTCCAAGTGTACATGGCAAGGGGGAAACTGCCAGGAAAATTTCTGTTGCAGGTTAAATGCAGCAGTTCTTGGTGTGATGGGTTTTGCCAGGCATATATGTCTCTTAGATGAGAGACAAATTAGATGAGGGTCAGGAGCCTGGTTGCTTTTTTGTTCTTGTTACAGCTTCAGCAACTATGGAATAAGTGTTCACCTATATGCTTTAGGGTCTTAGATGTCTCCCTGGCATAGATTTTATTCTAGGGGCATCTAATATCATGTATCACTCCACTTGTGTACGTGTTGTAAATTGTTTTACATTTACAATAAGTACTTATTGTAATACCACGTAATATTTTGTACCCATTTACAATAAGTACTTATTGTCATACCACGTGTAACATATAACAAAGTGGTAGGAAGTATAATTTAAGGGATTTACCACGTGCAACACAAGTCATCTCAGTTATATGTGAAATAAAAGAATGGGGACCCCCTTAGTGGACCATTATATGGAACATGACCATTCAGAAAGAGATCTACCATTTAGGTATTTTGAAGTTGTCTATACAAAGCAGGATATGTTAATGCTTAAGAATGAAATAGACTGGATAATAAAACTCAACTCATTGGTCCCTGAAGGATTAAATGAAGGAATAGATTTTCTTCCCCTGTTTTAAACGACGTGTTTTTTTGTTTCACATTAGCATTAAATTTTCCTCATTCTGAGACTGCAGTCTTCTCTTCCTCTAACATAATATTAAAATGGAAAAATATAACCTGTAAATCTGAAGTGCCAAAACAGATACGGAGAAAATTATTCAGGATTGTTTCAGTCAGAGACCTTATCAGACCTCAATTCCAGGAGATTCACAGTGTAATCACTGTTAGAAAATGCTGACTAGTATGAGACAGTTTATAACATTTCTTTCCTTAAGAACTTTGGAGTTGTCAAACTGTGGCAGGTGAGGGTACACAATATATGTATTGGAATGTGTTCCACAAGGTATCTCAAAACTTCAGCTGGTCAAACCTCTATGACAAGATTGTTGATCAGGACAGGTTAGTGGGACCACAGTCTCCCTTTTAATAATAATTTCAGCAGCTACTCTACCGTGTCTCCGTGTGCTGTTTCCTTAGGTCTTAAAGGGCTATTTTTGAGCTATGCAAAAACAAGACATTTTGTGGGGCTGAAAGTTCAAATCCAAAGGGAAAACCAACATTAACATAAACTCAGGATGTTACAAGGATGGTGCTAGAGCAGAAGTCACCTACATAAAATAGAGTCCAGATATTCTCTCTAAACCAATGATGTTGGAAACGAAATCTCAACGGGCAATGAAGGTGGGAGAATACCCCATTCCAAAATGGAAAAGAGTAGAAGATAAAATGAACAAATCAATGGGTTATTTAGGTATATTTGATAGAGATAAGAGAATACTGAAAGAAGTAAAGGGCCCGAGACAGGTTACAATGGAGATTTTAATAAAGGGAACAAAAATAGGAGGAGCATCGAAATGGGGCCCAATAGATCAATTTAATAGAGGAAGAAAGATCTTGTCACAAAAAGATATAAAGAGTTTAAAAGATAAAGGATCTAATAAAGTTAAGGATCTGTACCCTTTAATGCAAATAGGAGACAGGGGGGAAATTTAAAAGGGATTCTGGGGAATAAAAAATGGTTGGTAGTAGAAAGTATGAAGATATATGAACCATGCTTTCAACATCATATGGGAAATGAAGATAAACAATGGAAATTATTGTATAAGGAATATGCAGAGAAAAAGGTTGGAGCAGGAGCTATGTACAGTATAAATACTTGGTTAGCTTGGGAACTTAGATGGAAAATAACTATATATGTATGGAAAGAAGATATGGAATTGAACAAAGAAAAGATTGAAGCCATGGTGAGGGGAGTAAGAGAAAATTAAGGATATGTATTTGAAGGTGCTGCATAAATGGTATTATACCCCACAGAAACTAAGTAGAATAGATAAAAATAATTTGTCATTGTTGGCATTGTAAGAAAGAAAAGGGGACCTTTGTACAAATTATTTGGAAGTGTGAGAAAATAAGAAAATTCTGGAATAAAGTAGAAAATTGGTTATCATAAATAACAAAAAATAGATTCAGGTAAAATGGATCGTATGTTTTTAGGGTTGGTGGATAAAGAAGGTAATTAGAGAGAAATAAAAAAGATCATGTATTTCGGAATAGCATCAGCCATAATGATGCTAATAATTGGATGAAAGGATGAGGAAAAATGGAAATATAGCAAATGGAAAGGATATGTATATCAATTTTTTCAAAATGAATTGATACAAACAATGCAAGAAGGGAAGATTGAAGGGAAGAATAGAACGCTAAAGGATTGGGAGACATTTATAGAATGGGTGACTGAGAATAAGAAATGGACTAGCCAGACTATTCCACCATGTTTTAATAATGTATAATATGAGAGATAATTGAAATAAGTTGCTTACAGGGTGGGGGAGAGGGCAAAGAGGACAGGCGAATAAGAAGGAGGTTCTGGAAACAAAATCTTCATGGCCCTAAAATAAAATACAAGGATGATGTGGGTTGGGATGGGCGGCACCAGTGTTTCTGGCAGTGACTTGGGTGCTCAGGACACTGCAGGGCGTGTATAGAGGATACCTGATTGCCAATTATTTGTTTCCAAAGCTAGGTTCCCTTAACCTTTTCCCTGGTCTGGTCCTGGGCTTAGTTTCCTTCACTGGTCTGGTCTTTGTCATCCTCAGCTGGGCCTAGTTATGTCCAAAATCTAGCAGTCCAGAACAAATGACTAACTCCCCTCAAATATCACTTCTCCTGGATGAGCCTCCTCCTGCTTCTTTACAGTGTCTTCCAATACACCTTCATCCTCTTATCTGGATGGACCTGCTCTAGAGTCCTGACCCTTATGTCCCTATGAGCCTCTGATGCTCTTCCCCTTCTTTCACTTTCTCTCCACCATTATTCCAGCCAGCTAGATCTCGAGTTTCATCCCCACTGGTGGCTCTCATCAGCCAGTCCAGAGGTGGCCAGACTGCCTCAGTGCCTCCCTGAGGCTCAGCCAAAGGTTCCTCAAGTGGGGTCTCCAGGGGAGTGGTGGTGGTGGTGGTGGTGGTGGTGGTGGTGGTGGTGTCATTACAGTCATGAAATAGACAAGAGCAAATGTCCCACCATGGTGCAGGAGGTGACCCCTCACAGATGAGTACACAAATACACCAACTGTTACAAGGATTTGCTCCTCCTGCACCCATGTACTAATGATCTGTTATTTAAGCTGAGATGGTAAAGGCCTAGTTCATGCTCCAAGGGAATAAAAGCTCTATTCTTATAGAGCTTTCTCTTTTAGAAATAAAATTAGAAATGTTACAATCGCAACTCCTTTCCAAGAATTGTGTTGAACCAAATGGGCACAGTTCAAAGTGCAGGTTATGATTTACAAAGCTTTGTACAATGAATGCAGGCTGTTCTCGCATAGAAACTTGTCTGGACATTGACCTCTTCAAGGGAGGTCCTGCTTTTAGTCCTTCCACCTTCAGAAGCATGTCTGGTTGGGATATAAGAGTTCTCAGTGAACTATCCCAGACTATAATCTTTCTATCAAGGAAAGCTGAGGCTGTTCTTCTGTCAGCAGGCAAATATCTTTTTATTCAGATGGGCTTTGGCAAATGATCTGTAGCTCAGGGAAGGCGTAACACCACAGGTTGTCTGTTGTCAGTGCATTTTTAAATCATATTTTCAAATGGTTTATGTTATGTTTTCATCCAATTCTGTGGTGAAATTTGAATTTCTTAAATGAATTTTATTCAGCTTTTCCTGCTAGAGACATTACAAACACGATTCAGCAACATATACCATATGACTGAAGAAAGCACCCTTGGCTTATATTCATGTCAATAAGTTTTCCCAGTTTTGGGGGGGGGGGTAAAATTAGGTCCTCGACTTACACTCGGGTTGGCTTATACTTGAGCATGTACATAAATGAACCATCCATCCAATATACAATGAAACAATGATTTATTAAAACAGTTTAAAAGTACCTTTTTGGACAGGCAGCATAGGTTGCTATTTCCTTCTTTATCATCTCCTCTGGAGATACAATTCACAGTAATCAAGATGATCAAGGGCCAGTTGAAATAACATGTATTGTAGATTTGCTGGATCCAAATGTCTCCCAGCCTAAGGATGCTGGAAAAAGGTTTATGGCACTGGTGGCAAAGCTTTGGCACTCTAGATGTTTTGGATCATAACTCCCACAGTCCTTTGTCATTGGCAATACAGGCTTGGAATTCTGTGAGTAGTGGTGCAAAACATCTGGAGTGCTGAAGGTTTGCCACCACTGGCTTAGGGCAAACATTGCTCTGACCTGATTTTGTGCCAGCATTTTGTTTGCATTCCTCAGCTTACGGAAGGTGTTGATCTTAGTGTAACTGGGCTCCTTCCTTGTTCTACTTCTTAGTTTCTTTCCCCTTCTGGTGACATAAATGAACCAGCACAAGAATCCTACAAACCAGTTATCAGATGAAAGAGAGTTCTGCCAGCATAATAAGTGTCATGAGGGGATTTCTACAGGCAGAAGAAACCTAATCATAACTGCATATCAGTACCATATCCTGGAATTATGGACTACCTATCCAGTCTACTGATTAATTAAGACATTTTTCAGCAGTACTTTGAGATCCATTTCACTTTCTTCTGTCCACCCATGCCTAGTGTGTATTGGTATATATCCTGATTTTTGTTATAGAAGGGACATGGTATCATTCTAAGGTTGCAGTTTTCTGCACATTTGCATAAGATTATGCATCATAGTGATAATTTCTTCCAAGTAAACAGGCATACATTTTTATTTTTCTGCCTCAGTTCTTGGCTCCTGGTTGGATATACAACTTTTAAACCCAATATAGACTCTAAACATATCCAGCATCAAGATGATAAATACATAAGATACTTTTAAGTTGAAGGGAGAAAAGCAATGTTGGTCTAGGGTTTGTGAATTCAAAGAATTAATGTCATGCATTTTATCAAAGGGATTTCAATAAGAGTCTTGTTATATTAGAGGGATAAGGAACTGAAAATAAATCAATACTAAAATAATATCAAAGTTGATATGGTTGCTTGAAAAATGATGGAGCTGCCAACATTCATAACCTCAAGAATTTTGAGTTTTTAGGCAGTTTCGACTATGTGGAGCTTAACATAGCTATAGGGCAATTTAGCAGAGCTGTCTTCTCATTCTGTGGAGTTATTTTTAGACTGATGTTTCTGCACAATATATTTACCCGAATTGTTGGATTTCTCCTGCATTCTATCATAACTGCTTGTTTAGCTTTCCCGAATCAGTCTGCCTGACCCTGAAAAGGCTTTCCATTGAGAAGTGTCCAAAGAATGAATAATTTGAAGACAGGGCTAATCGTGTCTCGCCAAAATATTTTGGGTCGAGATTAACTTGAAAAACAATACATAGCAGCTCCCTTTGTTAGAGCAGACCTGGCATAGACATTTTAACACTGCTTTGGAGGAATCCATAATTAAATATTATTCTACATAAGAATTATCCACTTTCAACCAGTGGCCTCACTGCCAGATGGGTGGTAGAAAAATCTACTAGTAAATAAATAAAGAAATAAAGAAATAACATGTGCATGCTTGCCTGGTCTTGGACTTGTAGTGAATTAAGAAAAATGGTTGTGTTTCAGAATGTAGCATTTTATTCATTGGAAATACAAATAGATACACTAATCAAAATGTATAATTATGTGCTATCTAGCAAAGATATATGCATATACACTTATCCCATGAGAGCATGTGGACAGAGCAGAGGCTGACCTGTAAATCTTGATATGCATAGTACTGCATAAGTTCGATCTCATGCATAAACAAAAAGCCTGGCTATTGAAGTTTGATCTTATATTGTCTTGCTACATCATCTGTAATCAGTAGCCCTATCCTTGATTAATCTGCATTGAAAGTAGTTCTGGATGCGGTGAACAGTTTCATGGAAGTATTTTGAACCTTTTGCCAGTTAATTTACTAAAAGTAATAAGAGGCTGGCTTTGAGTCATCTTTTTTGAAGGAATGAAAGGATATCTGTTTAAACACAGTTACCACCCATCATATATATACTGCAAATACCATTATTTCAGTTTCAGCCTTTAAATAATCCAAAGTGCACCAAGTACCCATAAGACAGAGGTTGGCATCAGCCAGCAGAGAAGGAAGCCCAAGCCTTGAAGAAGTGTAGAAGTGGTTGGTTATTTGGCCCACTAAATACTGCTCATGTTCAGATGTGACACCAAAATATTAATGGGAGTGGGGCAAAAAAAAGTGGGGGAGAAATTGAAAGTGAATATTCTGAAAAAGAGTATGATTACATGGAACCCTGAACAGGAGCTGTCAAACACTCATCCTTGACTCATCTTTGAAAGCTGCAGTCATGTTTGACTCATCTTTGCAAGCTACAGTGATGCTTTTTTCTTCTGGTATTAATATTTTTTATTCTGCCATAAATAGTTTATGGACTGCAGCCCAATATTACATGTGGGTTTTTTTTGCCAGAAAGAGCTGTTTCAGATCTGCTTTATGTATGTAGACCACTTGGTTGCTCTCGAATGAACAAACAAGTTGTTACATTTTACAAATTATGTTTTGAGCTTGATGTTTTGCAAAAAGCTTTCCAAATAGTTTACTGAAAATAAATATAATTCTGCCAAATCATCCTAAGAGATAAATAAAGTAATTGCAACCAATGATATAAAAAAGGCACTAACCTGGCAAAGCGGGTTTTTTAGAGCTTTATTTTTCCCATCTTTCAAAAATATAACTAGCCAGAACTTTACAGAGAGTTGATTTTTGTTGTCGTTGTTGATAAAGAAACCACCCCAGGAACTTCTGGGCACTATATACTATAGACTGCAAGATGCAAAAAGAATGGCCTTTTTCATCAAAATAACAGCAGCAGAAGGACAATAATTGGACTTCATGATGCTGGACACAGTAGCCCTGGGTTTGTGCAAATATAGCTGAACTATATAGCTTACATATTTCCTTTTGTGGAAAGCCTGTTATCAAAGCATAGTGTAGATAGATAGATAGATAGATAGATAGATAGATAGATAGATAGATAGATAGATAGATAGATAGATAGATAGATAGATAGATTTTCTCAGACGGGAACTCAGGGCGGTTAACAAAAAATAACATACAACATACAGAGAAAATAATAATTGGTTCCACAATATGACATAAAGAACAAAACCAAACTTAACAAGAATCGGTAGAACCAAAATTTAGAAAGCTAAAAATACAAAATATTACTAAGGCAAGATGGCGAAAAACAGGCAGACAAACATTACTAAGGCAAAATGGCAAAAAATTGGCAGTAGAGACGGGCACGAAACAAAAAAATGGTGTTTCGGTTTTTTGTTTGTCGTTGAGAGGTCTGTTTCGTTTCGTTTCCGTTTGTCGGGAATTTTTGGAAAAATTTCATTACCATTTTTCGTTTTTTCGTTTGTCGTTTCTACCTGCTTTTTGCACGATTTTTAAAGCATTTCCGTGCGCAGGCACCCCCCAACGCCCCAGACCAGAGGGAAAACACTAAAAAAATGATGCTGGCAGAGACACAGTATAGACTAGGTATGCAGGCAGGCTGCAAAGGGTGCAAGGCAGCCGCAGAGTGACTGCACTGCGGGGCAGGGGAAGGTACTCACCAAGAGGTATGCAGCACGCACGCACACAGGGAGACTGCAGGACTGAACCTAGAGTCGCAGAGACAGCAATCCCACCCTAACTCCCACCAGAGACTGCAGAGACGGGGGCTGCCAGAGCTTTTTATGCCCTCTGTGGCTGCCAGACCTGCCCACCCAGTCTGCAACCTGGGCATGCTATTAGTTGAACATGATCCCACATCATGATGGCTTGCCTCCATTTTGTGGCTGGTGGCGACATCCATTTTAAAGGGAAAAGAAAAATACATCACAATGGGAGAAGACAAAAACAAACGTTTTAAGGACCCCAACCCCCCTGGTAGGTATTATCAGACAATATAAATAATTATTGCTGCATTTTTATGGATGTCCAGGGTGTTTTTTAACATTTAAAACAGCTCATTTCATTGCGTGTCGCCATTAATGGAAACGAAACGTAACGACCACAATTTTCGTGGTTCTGTTCATTTCGTTTCATTTTCATCACAATCTTCATTTGTCGTTTCATTGCGTAACGGAAACGACAAATGGTAACGGAAATGAAAAAATGTTCGTTCCGTGCCCATCTCTAATTGGCAGTATACATTCTCTCTTTCACACACACACACACACACACACACACACACACACACACACACACACACACACACACAGTATTTTTCAGTCAGCATTCTAAAATGCTAATATCAATCATGTGTCGTCAAATCAATTTTGACTTATGGTGAGCCTTGCCAGGATGTCCTACATAGAGAATGCACAGAAGTAACTCATAATTGTCTTCTTTTGGGTACATCCCATGACTGTGCAACTTGCTAGAGGCCACTCTGGTTGGCTGTACTCACAGGAGGCATAGTGGGGAATGAAAACCCCAACCTCTTACTTGGCAGCCAAACACCTAAACCACGGAGCGATTCAGGCAGCTTATAATAATGGTATGCTGTCAATGCATTTTTGACTTATGGCGATCCTTCCCAAGGTTTTCTAGGTAAAGAATACTGTACTCGGAAGCAGTTTACCATTCCCTTCCCTTCAAATCAATTCTGATGTATGACAACCCTTTTTATACTTAGTCATTAGTGAGCCCATTTGGCCACGGTGGGACTTCTGAGCTTATAAGCATGCAGAAACAAGACTGGGTTTTATGTTGTTGCTACCATGAAACAAACACAGTTGTTACTCCTTTGGGTAAACTATATAGCTGTTATTAGGAAATCATCCCACATCTAACGGCATTCTGCACACATTTTCTGTAAGCTATGTTTGAAGTTATTCTCTTTACAGCCATTATATTGATGCAGTTTAACTTCAGTTCTTTTTCTCAAATGCAATCCATGATGTTGGGTGTAAATGTTGCCAGGATTCATTTATTGAAAATCCTCACAAATGGCTTAGCTTTCTAAAAGTTATTTGCAACATGACTGCCCTTCAGTAGGTGGCTTTTAAAGTACCTGCGTATGTGCATGGAAAGAATGTGGATGTTGTTGTTTTCTGTATCCATATTTGTTGACAATGCATTAACACAGTAATACATATCTAGCTGAAATATGGATGTAAAGAGGAAATGAACATGTTGTTCTATACCAGGGGTCTGCAACCTTTCAGACATAAAGAGCCACTTGGACCCGTTTCCGACGGGAAAAAAAAACCTGGGAGCCGCAAAACCATTGCAACATTTAAAACAAATATAACACTGCATATATTGTTTCTTACCTTAATGCCATATACAGGATCGTGCAGTCAGCTGTCAATCTGAAGAAGAAAAAGGACTTTTTCACTTAATGTAAAATATATTTTTTGCAAATTAATTGCTAATTAAAATATTTAATTTACCTGGTTAATGGAATTTTTGATCCTGAACCTCAGTGCACAGTGTCTGCACATCAGGGCTGTAAGATGTCACCTTCATTTTCACACACGCTTGCAAGCTGTCATCTGTGAGGCGTGATCGATATTTGTTTTTAATATAGTTCATGTTGGAGAAGACCTGCTCACATACATATGTGGAGCCGAAGATCGACAGGACTCCAAATGCATACTTTTTCATGTTTATATAAGTGTTGGGGATGGCATTCCATGTTTCGAATACAAGTTGGTCCTGTTTGGGAAGGTTTTCAATATCACTCCATTGATGATTCTGAGCCAGAATGGCCTTCTGACGGGCAACATCCTCAAGAGTAGCGGTCAAGCATTTGAACTTGGACACCCATATATCTTTGTCAGCTATATCGGCCAGCTCCATCTCAAGATCAGGTTGACTTACACCTGCAAATGCAGTCATATTCAATAGTGATGGATCGATCGCCAGGGGAGTGACAGGGAAGGATAATGTGTTTTTCTCCTCTCTGAATTCACAGAATCGTTTCCCAAACGAGCTTTGCATTGCAGTGATTGCAGACTTGAAATATTCCAAATTTATTGTATCATGTCTTTGTTTGAACTCTCTCAAAGAGGGAAAGTGAGACAGTGTACCTCTCTGTAAATCTTTGACAAGTACTGTCAACTTGCGCTCGAATGCCAAAACCTCATCCAGCATGTGCAGGGCTGTGCCTCCTTTCCCCTGAAGGGTTGTATTTAGCGTGTTTAGATGTGCTGTCATGTCTACCATAAAATGTAATTTTTCCAGCCACTCTGGCTGCTCCAGCTCAGGAAAGGTGAGCTCTTTGCTGCCCAGGAAGGTTTTTACTTCTTCTAAACATGTGACAAAACGTTTTAGCACCTCGCCTCTGGACAGCCACCGGACCTTGTTGTAGAGCAGGAGGTCAGAATATGTGCTTTCCACCTCATCCAATAGCAAACGGAACTGGCGGTGGTTTAAACCCTTTGCCATTATCTTATTAACAATCTGAATGACCACATCCATCACTTTTGTGCATTCCGGGGGAAATGTTTGAGCACACAACGCCTCTTGGTGCAGGATGCAATGAAATGACAGCAGTGTTCTACCCAGCGCCTTCTGCAGTAGAGCCACAAAGCCCTTCTGTGCTCCTCTCATGCTGGGTGCCCCATCAGTAGCCACTGAGACCAGGTGGTTGGTGTTTATTTTTTTAGCACTTAAGTAGTCCAGGACAGCCTTACAGACATCCTCACCCCTTGTTTGGTCTTTTAGTGGTATCAGCTCAATCAGTTCTTCCTGTGGCCCAAAAGAGTTCACATATCGACAGAACAACGCTATTTGTTCAATATCACCTTTATCTTTGGACTCATCACAGGCGATGGAGTACGCCACAGCTGAATTAATGTCTTGAATTTGCTGTTTGCTAATGTTTTCTGCCATTTTTAGGGTTCTGTCTTTGACAGTCTTCGCAGAGAGAGGCATGTCTTTGATTTTCTGCACAATTTCATTCTTGTTTTTGAAGTCCACGTATAGATGTTCCGAAATCTTAATGAATGCTTCTTTTATATACTCTCCATCTGTGAATGGCTTCCCGTGCTTGACTATTTCCTGAGCGGCCAAAAAACTAGCATATGTTGTGGAATTTGCAGACTTCACCCACTTCTTGAAATTGTTTTTGCTCCTATCAACCTTCCTCATAAGTTCTGCAATGGCTTTTCGTCTCTCATCTCCATCTGGATATTTTTCAGCAAAGGCTGTGTGTTTATTCTGGAAATGTCTTGCAATATTTGACTTTTTGTTATTTGCAAATTTCTCACTACATATTAAGCATACTGGTAAACCAGTCTCGTCAGCAGTGAATGCAAATGATTCTGTCCATGTATCATTAAACACTCTGTTTTCTTCAGAAAATTTTCTCTTCTTGCCTTTATCCATGGCTTGCCTGGGGGGGGGGTCGAAAACAGGGACGTAATTAGAAATCACAGGGCCCCATAGCAAAATTTGCTATGCCCACCCCCCTCAAGCTCCAGCCACCCCCTCCCCTTCCTTTCCCTGCAACCTACTCCAACCAAACACCAAAATGGCACACACACACACACCTCGCTGTGAAGCCTTCAGGTTGTTGTTTTTTTTATTTTAAAAGGGAATTCACCCACCCCCCTTCCACCGAGCTGCCGGTGGGGTTGGGGGTGGGGGGAAGA
Organism: Phrynocephalus guinanensis; assembly: GCA_037367245.1. Lineage (NCBI taxonomy): Eukaryota > Metazoa > Chordata > Lepidosauria > Squamata > Agamidae > Phrynocephalus > Phrynocephalus guinanensis. Next base: position 45,030,393 of record CM074735.1, on the reverse strand, counting down.
GAAGAAAGGAAGGGGGAAGGACAGAAGGAAGGTTTTTCCTGTCCAAAGAAGCGTCCCATCCGCTGCCCCCCCAAACACACACACACAGAGAGAGAGAGAGAGAGAGAGAGAGAGAGAGAGAGAGAGAGAGAGAGAGAGAGAGAGAGAGAGAGAGAGAGAGAGAGAGAGAGGCTTCTCTCCCCCTCCCGAGATATTTCCCAACCCCAATCCACCCACCTCGCTGTGAAGCCTTCAGGTTGTTTTTTTTTTATTTTAAAAGAGAATTCTCCCACCCACCCCTTCCACCGAGCTGCTGGTGGGGTTGGGGGTGGGGGGAAGAGAAGAAAGGAAGGAGGGAAGGACGGAAGGAAGGGTTTTCCTGTCCAAAGAAGGTCCCATGCGCTGCCCCCCCCAAACAGAGAGAGAGAGAGAGAGAGAGAGAGAGAGAGAGAGAGAGAGAGAGAGAGAGAGAGAGAGAGAGAGAGAGAGGCTTCTCTCCCCCTCCCGAGATATTTCCCAACCCCAATCCACCCACCTCGCTGTGAAGCCTTCAGGTTGTTTTTTTTTTTTTATTTTAAAAGAGAATTCTCCCACCCACCCCTTCCACCGAGCTGCTGGTGGGGTTGGGGGTGGGGGGAAGAGAAGAAAGGAAGGAGGGAAGGACGGAAGGAAGGGTTTTCCTGTCCAAAGAAGGTCCCATGCGCTGCCCCCCCAAACACAGAGAGAGAGAGAGAGAGAGAGGGAGAGAGAGAGAGAGAGAGAGAGAGAGAGAGAGAGAGAGAGAGAGAGAGGCTTCTCTCCCCCTCCCGAGATATTTCCCAACCCCAATCCACCCACCTCGCTGTGAAGCCTTCAGGTTGTTGTTTTTTTATTTTAAAAGGGAATTCTCCCACCCACCCCTTCCACCGAGCTGCTGGTGGGGTTGGGGGTGGGGGGAAGAGAAGAAAGGAAGGAGGGAAGGACGGAAGGAAGGGTTTTCCTGTCCAAAGAAGGTCCCATGCGCTGCCCCCCCCCCAAACACACACACACACACACACACACACACACACACACACACACACAGAGAGAGAGAGAGAGAGAGAGAGAGAGAGAGAGAGAGAGAGAGAGAGAGAGAGAGAGAGAGAGAGAGAGCCTTCTCTCCCCCTCCCGAGATATTTCCCAACCCCAATCCACCCACCTCGCTGTGAAGCCTTCAGGTTGTTGTTGTTTTTTAATTTTAAAAGGGAACTTTCACACCCACCCCTTCCACCGAGCTGCTGGTGGGGTTGGGGGTGGGGGGAAGAGAAGAAAGGAAGGACGGAAGGACGGAAGGAAGGGTTTTCCTGTCCAAAGAAGGTCCCATGCGCTGCCCCCCCAAACACACACACACACAGAGAGAGAGAGAGAGAGGGGGGGGGCTTCTCCCCCCTCCCGAGATATTTCCCAACCCCAATCCACCCACCTCGCTGTGAAGCCTTCAGGATGTTTTTAATTTTAAATTTAATAGGGAATTCCCTTCTCCGCCTCGTGCCCCATTTTTTCTGCCTACCTACCTGCCTCCTCCACCTCCTCCTCTTCTCTTCCCTCTGCTAGCCCCAAGTTGTTCTTCTCCTCCTGTCTTTTTTTCTCCGTGGGGGGAAGGGGGGCCCTCCTTCAAGCTCCTTGCGACGGTATGGAAGGCTGCCGTTTGGAGGGCACTTTCCATCACGCCTCCCTCTCTCTCTTGCTCTGAAGAAAGCGCGGGAAGGTAGAGCGGGAGAGTGTGGGACGGGCTGGCCTCGCGAGATTTGGCGCCTCCCTCCTCCCGTTGGTCACCTTCCCATCACTTGCAAGCAAGTTGCGGTGCAAGGAGAGGGATGGTGTTTTGAACTCCCGGAGCCACAGCAAAGGTTGCAAGGAGCCGCATGCGGCTCCGGAGCCGCGGGTTGCCGACCCCCGTTCTATACCATTTGTGTGTGTGTGTGTGTGTGTGTGTGTGTGTGTGTGTGTGTGTGTGTGTGTGTGTGTGTGTGTGTGAGAGAGAGAGAGAGAGAGAGAGAGAGAGAGAGAGGAAAAGAGAGAGGCAGGCAGACAGACAGATGTATCAGCGTTTCTGAAAGCAAAACATGCTTATGAAGTAATGAGGACCCATATCATGAAACTTAGAGAGGAGAAAGAATTTATTTGCTTTGAAGAACCACTTTTTTTGAGAAAGGAATATAGACATACTCTTGAGAAAATTAAGAATGAAACATGCTTGAAAAGGTACAACTGTGGTTTGACATGTTTCTGGATTTGTGCAAATACTGTATACACCCATGTAATCATAGAGGACTATGAATTTATGAACAAAACGAATTGGTTCATAAGAGTCAATGAAGTGTAAGTGACTATAATGTTCGTATGACATAATGAAGAGCACCATCAAACAGTTTTCTGGGGAGGGGGAAATCACTCTTTAAAATGCTCATCTCCTGTTTTATCCTATTCATTTCCACCTTCACTTTATGATTAATAGCAGGGGAACCCCTGGAGGCAAGCTCAGTAAAAAGAACATACAGTGGTACCTTTTATAAAGGAATTAATTCATTCCAAATGAAATGAGATGGGCACGACTTGAAAAAAAATTTTTTTGAGTTGTCGTTAGTCGGGCCGGTCCCATTTCGGCTCGTTTCCGGTTTTCGCGAAAATTTGCAAAAATTAGTCGGTTCGTTTTTTCGTTTTTTTGTTGTTGTTAGTACTGGTTTTGGGGGGGCAGCGGGCTCCTGGAGGCACCTCTGTGGGGTGGGTGCCTCCTCTGGCCCGCTATAAAGGGAAAGTGGGCTCCTGGAGGCACCCGTGGGTGCCTCCTATCCTCACCCACTAGGAAGGGGAAGCAGGCTCCAAGAGACCCCTCTACATGGGGGTCTCCCCTCCTCACCTGCTGCTGCTGCAAAATCCTATGCAATAGCCATATGGATATTGCATAACAGAATGTGCAGACAGTGAGACCAGTGAGAGTGATAGCGTCATGCCTGCCCTGCACAAGGCTCTCGCACCACCATGTCTCACACAGAAGGGAATTGTACTTGCTGCGTGTAGTGCAATGCAAGCAAGTAGATCTGGCTTTAAGGTGGCTTAGCGCAATGGCTAGGGTTAGGCTAGTGACGGGTAAGGTTACGGTGGGCTAGTGGGTTGCACCTCTGGGTGCCTCTCTGACCCACTAAGAAGACAGTCTGTGACGTATGGGTACGGAGTCAAGGGTTAGGGTTAGGGCTAGGGCAGGTTTTAGGGGGCTTTTTGGCACATCCCAGAAGTCTCCATGGCCAAGTGGCCATGCGACTGGTGGGATGGCTCCAAAAATTTGCATGGTTGTCCACTCCCACATGGCTGGCCACTCGGTCAGCCCATCATTGCGCAGGTGTAAAAAAAAAAAATCAATGGAGGAGAGAGGAGGAGAGGAGAGACATTTTGTTGCAAGAAAAAACCCACTGCTACTGTGAAAAATCTGGCAGTTTATAAATTTTCGCGTGTTTCTGTTGTGCTTGTGTGTTTTTGGACCACGATTTCAAAAACAATATTGCGTGTGCCCCCCCATTTTGGATCCCCCGCCCGCACCGCATGGCATGGCGAAATGGCAACTCGAGTCCGGCTGCCCAGGACGGGGGGGAGGCGGGACCCCCCCTCCAGAAACCACCCCTCCGGTAGGTGCCCTGCGCCCTTAGTCAAGCAGGCATTTTTCCGCCTGCTTTTTTGGCCCGGGAATGGGTGGGGGGAGAGTTTAAAAGTTTTTTCCTGTGCCGTCCGTGCCGCTTGCTTGCGCTTTAATTGCGGGCGGCCGGCGGCGAGACTGGGCTTTTTGCTGGCTGCGAGCCTGCGGCGAGTCCCACCAGAGCAGCCCAGGACGGGGGATGAGGGGGGAGGCCGGGGACCTCCAGAAACAACCCCTCTGGTAGGTGCCCTGAGGCACGGGAGGCATTTTTCCGCCTGCTTTTTGGCCGGGAACCGGGTTTTTTTAACTTTTAAAAACTTTTTTTCTGTGCCGCGTGGCATCGCGCAATCGCACGATGCAAGGAACGAGCACGACAAATCAGACCAAAATTGTTCGTTCGTCGGTTCGAGCTCGAAGTCTGGCGGAGTAATTCCCGTTACCGTTTCCATAGAGTAACGGAACCGAGTAACGGAAACGGAAACGGGAATACCGCTAAGTCGTGCCCATCTCTAAATCTGTTAAGCAAATTTTCCTTTATACAAATTTCCCATAGGAATGCACTGAAAACAGCAATCCCTAACCGTGACCAATTTTATGTTGTATGGATTTGCCCCATTGGCGATTCTGTTAAGCAAATTTCCCCTATCTCCAGAATTTTTTATGTAGTACAGATTTTATGTTATGCAAACAGTTTGTTATATGAGGGCCCACTGTACGGGGAAGACTGGAGGAAGAACCCACCCACCCCTTGGTAATGTTGTTGATTCCTGGCATGACTCACTGGGATCAGCTGGTTGATTGTGAAGTGTCCTTTGCTTTTGCATGTTCATTCCTTTCCCAGTGCATTATAAGTAGTCCACCACGTGTTTGGAAATAGCCAAGGTGATTAACCAATATACTATACGTTGAGGTGCAATGTGGGTTATAGAAACAGAAATATGACTTTACTTGTGGCAGCTATTCATATTTAAGGCTTTCTCTTTCCATCCTGCAGCTCCCATGGCTCTTTTTCTTTCATAGGGGAGCCAGGCGGCCCTCAGGACAGAAGTGTAAACTGTTAAAAATGAAAATCACCCCTGCTGATTATGTCATCATAATGAGAGGGGTGATAGGACCCATGTATTCCTGAAACAGGATTTTGGCCACAGGCTGTAATAGACAAACAAGTAACTTGTTACCACTTGTAACATTTTCCAAAAATACAATGCATTAGAAAAGTTAGTTACTTCCCACATGTTATCAGAACAGGTGAAATATATATTTGCAAAGGCTGCATGTTGCCCTCCAACTGAAATCCATTGGACTTATTTTAACAATCCCTTTTACTTGGACTCTGCATAAATGCTGTGTTATGAATTAGTTTTCATTTATATTTTATACTGCTTTTGCAATGTCAATTTAAAATTGGTATTCCATAAATAAATTAAAGAACTAGGCATATATGTTAAGAATTACCCGATAAAAGGTTGTTTGCTTCTTTATTGCATAAAAAAATTCGGTGTGATTGAGGACTAATGAACTACCCTTATACAAAGGTGTATATGTTCGCCCCTCTTCATGTTTGAAACTACGTTTTTCATAATTTTCAAGTCACTCAGCATTTCTAACATACAGATCTATGCATTTATAGTGATGGATAGGATACTTTTTTTGCTATCTGCTGTACAGGGAACAAGCGCATAGAGGGAAGATTTTTCTCACTCAGTTTTTACCTGTATTCTGTTCTGCATTAGCCAGAAAAAAACATCAAGACCTTTGAAAATTCTGCAGGTTGTATGAGAGCCAATACAGTCCACTAAGATTACAGAAGAACAAGGGTTTTAAGTCCCTGAACATATTCAGAGCAGAAGTGGAGTGTTCCTAAGACAAGAATCTGCTTTAGAGAGAAACTCAGTCAAACAGAATGTTCTTCAAATGATCTAATTTTATCTAGCTTCTCAAAATAGCTAAGGCTTGGGGAAATCTCCAGCTCTCTCAATTTACCTTAGAACAGAACTCTTCAGATGTTACTCTCTCTGCAAGAAAAAAACATCTAGATGATTGAAAGTTCAAGTGATGTGGTTCAATGAAGAAGAGAGTCACTAAGGAAGCTAACTCATGAAGCCGCGCTATGAGTTCCGATAAAGAGTACTGATGTGCATTGATAAGTTACTGTTTTATGTTCTTGGGTGAGTCCCAAATGAGGGTTTTTTGAATATGGTCCAATCCAATTTGTATCTGGATGTTTGCTGTGCAGATTAGTGCTGATGCACCTTTACCTGATTTAAAGGTTACAGAACTGTGAATGGGGAAAACAAAGTAATATGAATTTGGCCGAGGACAGGGTGGTAAGAGTGCCATCAGGTTTTGGGAGTATGATGGACTGTGAGTATGAAAGCATAGATCTTAGCAGGCTCCCCTCATCCTTCTGCCCATCTGGAGCTGTGCAGTCTCCTCATTATCCAGCATTTATCCTTCCATGGATTCACCCTGCATCAGCCAGCAGCAATGTTTTAAAATTAAAAGAAATGGGAAATGGTGGGAGGAAAGGAAGGGTTCTGGGTGCTACGTATCTATCTACTCAATGCACATACAAGAGATTCATTTGTTGTTTAATCTGTTTTTATATTTTGTATATGTTTGTAAACCGCCCAGCGTAGCTTTTTTGCTAGATGGTTGTGGTATATAAATCAAATCAAATAAATAAATAAATTAATTGTTCCATTTTCATGCATATACTCAGTCATAACTATAATGAAGACTCAGTGTCGCTACCTGTTGTAGTTCTGGTCAGGCACTATAGCTCGTGGCACGAGTGGGATCAGAAAGACAAATGCAAAATACAAGAAGCTCAATAAATTTATTCAGAATTTTTAACAAAAAGACAAAGGAAATGGCATAAACGCAGGATAGAAAATGAGGTTAGCAAAGCAAAGTAAAACCTGCCTGCCCATGTGTTCCAAGATCTTATACATGTTTAAGGTATAACTGTCCCAACCATCACATGAGAAAGAGTTTTCTCAAGAGAATAGACGGCACCCAAATTTCAAATGTGAAAACTGGACAGTTAGTTTATGATCTGTATGAGAGAGATAAGAAAGCAAGCACAGGAGTCTTAAGAGTTATCTAACATTCTTAGAAGCCAGCTTGCATTCTTAGGTATTTTCTTATTTGCTCAAGTCAAAAGTTCAGTCTCTTCCTTATCCTAACATGAAAAGCATGTATCTTCCGGCCAGTGCTTTAAAGGAGCTCCCAGCTTCAACCCCCTTGTAATCTCTACTTAAATTAAAATGAAGGATCTAGGACTATAAAACATATAAGCAATGATATAGAAATATTACTACTGTATGTAGGGAGAATGCAGCCAGGATAGTAAGCAAAGCAGAACCATCCTGTCGTTGTTTCTAGATGACAAATGCCTGCTCAATTTGGTGGATGGAAATCAAGTACAGTGGTACCTCTTAAAATGAATTTAACTCATTCTATGAGTCAATTTGTTTTAAGAAAATTTTGTCCTACGAAATGCAGTTTCCCATAGGAATGCATTGAAAATGGATTAATCTGTTCTGGAGGCTATGGGTTACTTTGTTTTATGAAAAATTTGTCTTATGAAACACAGTTGCCCATAGGAATGCATTGGGAATGGATTGATCTGTTCCGGAGGCTGGAATAAAGACAAAAATAAGAGGGTTTTTTTTTTCCTGGGTACATGCAGAATTGTTTTTTGTCTTGTGTAGCATCCCATAGGAAATTTTTTGTCATGCCAAGCATGCGTGTTCCAGGAAATTGTTTTCTTTCTGTGAGTTTTTTGTCTTATGAGACATGAGTCTTAAGTGGTACCACTGTATATAGAATATGGCAAGGTTGTGGGAGAATTGCTGGATAGCTCTGTGGTTTAAGTGTCTGGTTTTGGAGCCAGAGGTTGAGATGTTGATTCCTCACTCTGCTTGCCTGACAAGGCCTGAACTTTATGATCCATAGGTTACCTTCCAGTTCTGCTGCTATTTTGTATTTTTATTTATTTATTTATTTATTTATTTATTTATTTATTTATTTATTTATTTATTTATTTTTGTTCTTGTTATTATTGCTATTATTGTTGTTGTAGTTGTAGTAGTTGTAGTTGCAGTTCTTGTTGTAGTCATTGTAGTTTCCAGGGGACATTTTAGTTCATCCAGAAATGAACAGATATCCCTGCTCTCACCCAGTTGGACCCATTTCTAAAGCTGGAGTGCATCCTCAGTATCTGCTCTTTACATGGTTCTGTTTTGCTTCCTATCCTGGCTGTATTCTCCCTACCTAGTAATATTCCTATATCACTGCTTATATGTTTTATACTCCTAGATCCTTCATTTTAATTTAAGTAGAGATTACAAGGGGGTTGAAGACTTTACAGGACATTTACATGACACTATTTTTAGGGACTAGGGCCATTCACACTTCTCTGTACCTGAGAGTTTTGTTTCAATGGCCAAAACCATGCATAGCATAAACAGCGTAACTTATGATACCAAGGCAGACGTTAATATCAGTATATAAAACATAACAGGTAAAATGCTATTGCATAACTTTGTACCTGGTGTAACTTGGATCCGGCCTTGGAAAAATGTCATGTATTCCAATTAAAAGCTTCCTCTCCTTCTGCTTTGGGTTCTGATACTCCATTGGGTTCCATTTTATCCTGGGTAAGCCCTTGGGAACCTCAGGGGTTTTTGGGGGGGGGGTGGAGGAGGTTATAAAGTGAAAAAAAATGCTGTTGTAGAACCATAGAATAATTGAGTTGGATGACGCCTATAAGGCCACCAAGGCAGGAATCTAAATCAAAACAGATCTGACGGGTGGTTGTCCAATTTTCTCTTGAAGACCGCTGTCAGAATTGGGAGCACTTTCACTGATCCAGGAGCCATTTTTTACTTTTGAAATCTCCACCCCTTGCCCTCAGGTTCCCAAAGGCTTCCCCAGGACAAAAGAAAACCATGGGGATTCTCAGAACTTAAAGTGATGTTGTTGGGTGTCAGGAACCTTTTAATTCGCAATAGAGATGGGCATGAAAGGGAGGTGAAGGGAAGCAGGGGCAAGGCAGGCGGCCCTCTATCCTCCCCACAGCACAAACCTGAAAAACAACTTGTGAAATAGTTCATAACAAACCACCAGTTTTCCAGTTCATCTCTCTTTCTCTCAAATTTTAACCAAGTTTTGCAACAGGATTTTGTTCAGTGTTTCACTTAACTTCCTAGCTTGCAGCCATTCCCCTCCAAAAGTTACTCTTATCTGCATTACTCCTGCAGGCATAACTAACTGGATTTTGAACAATGCATTCATGGTGATTGAAAAAGATTGTAGGTCCTGATGCATTTTTCCATTAAAATTCAAGGACTTGAGATACCCGTGTTAAATCAGACAGCAGTGCGAGCCTGGGCAGTGGTGAGCAGTGCCATCGTCATAGTCTTCATCCACCCCATGATCTCAACCAGTTTTCTCCGTGACCACTATGAGGCTATGAATCCCACAGGCTAGACCTACCCATTCCTTTTTGTCCATCTGCTGGTATTTCTACAGGGGTTTGCTAACCAATTGGATGCCTGCAGAAGAGTCTTTATTTTTAAAGTGTTCTGATTATACACCTCCGCTATTAAACTGCCCAGAAAGTGCTTTAAGTGCTTCGGCCCTCCTAATGTTTTGGACCACAACTCCAGAATTCTAAGCTTAGATTGCCAATGACAAAGGACCGAGGGAGTTGTGGTCCAAAACATCTGGAGGTCCAAAGTTTGGACATGCCTAGCACTTAAAGCACTTTCTGGGCAGTTCATAGTTTAGCATACCCCCCTCCCCACTGCCACCAGTGAGCTGGGTACTCGGTTTACTGACCTTGGAAGGATGGAAAGCTGAATGAACCTTGACCCAGATGCATGGGATTGAACCTCAGGTCCTGAGAAGAGTTTTGGTTTCAGTACAGCCATTTAACTGCTGCTTTTTCAACAAGTGGTTTTGGGTTTATTTACTTTATTAATGGGTTTTAATGACTCTAAGTTAAATTTGTAACCTGTTTTACATTCTAATAGATTTGTTTGATCATTATTAATTGCCTTCTGGGGCACAAATAAAGTGCACCTATTCAACAGAATCCCCAAAAAACCTGTAGGGCTCTAACCTGGAGCAGGACTTCCTCCTCGCACAAGAACAGCAGCTGCTGTAAAATTAGAACAACAATCTCCCTGCCCTGATTCTTTGCTTGGAACATGCCCCAGGCTGCTGTGGAGAACTGGGAAATGTTCTAAAACACATTTTTTCCACCGCCACTCCCCAATAAAGGTTGCTAGGGAGGCAAGGAAGCAAATTATCCTCATTTAAATTACTAGTTAAGGCGACATGGCATCACAAAAATAGAGACTATCACACTGTTTAGCTGCTGCCTTTTGCAGGTGCTGGGGTAACAGTGGGGGTGGGGAGACAATACTATGTATTATAGTACAAGCTGGGAACTTGTACCATCCAATTTATTTTTAAAAATAAAGCTGAAATGACAAGCTCTGTTGTGATCTGGTTGATACTCAGATTTATGGATTGTACAGTTATAAGCGGTGGGGGATTGTTACAAAAAGCTTTACGTGCCATAGCCCAGCAGTAGAGATGGGAACAAATCAGAAAAATGGCAATTTGTCGCCAGTCATAATTGGACTACATTAATGAATCATGAATTTATATCAGTTCATTTCACTTTTTAACTCCCCCCCATAAAACAGCTCCCCAGAGACACCAAAATCACAGAAAGTCTTCCTATGACTCTCCTTACACTCCCTGAATGTTTAGTGCAGTTTGGATACCTAATGTATGTGCTGTGCACTCCGAAAGAATACACCCAAGGACAGTGATAGAGACTACCAATGGCAAATCCCCCCCAAACAGGGATTGATGAATGAACAAGTCAAAATTTGCTTTGTATTTCAGTATTGCTGAACTCAATGTATATGAAGCAACAATTTTTTATGAATTGACTATTGCTGATGAATATCAGTACAGTACAGTCATTCTTAGTCTTTGGCCTCCAGCTGTTGGACTTCAGGTCTCCAAAGGCACTCCTGGCATGGCTGGTGGTCTGGGATTTTGACTAGTAGAACAATATCTAGAATATGATGTCTTATAGCACCAGCCTAGAAATATTTTGTCAGACATTCCATTGCCTGGGTAAGTGGTTTGGGATTTTAGCCTTGAGGTGATAACAGTGCACCGTGGTAAAATGTTGCTAAAGAGAAAGTACAGTGCCCCCCCCCAAGACCTATTTCGTTCTATAAAGGAGCTTGCTGTCTCTTGAAGAGCTCCTTTAGACCCTGTTCAGCATGAATTCTCATTTCAGAAAATGATTCAAGTAAGCACAATTCTTTGCCTCCTTTGCCTTTAAAAAAGAAGTAGATTGTTTATAATGGCATAATGGTGCCTTTGTATGCCAGCAGTAGATTTCTATTCACAGGCTGCATTTATTAGCAGCTCATGTTAGATATGCAGCCCACACAGTTTCAAAGAAAACAGGAGGATTTTGCTCCAAACTGCCACACTAGTGTTTATCTAATGTAATGTGTAGAATTGAGTCTTATAAGGAATGGGGTCAATAGCTGGGGAAATAGACGTGCAGTAATACAAGCCCTTGACACAGTAAATGAAGGGGAACATCCATTTAAATTTAAACTGTGCATCCTTAATCTGTTTAAGTAGTGGTAAATGAAGAGAAGTCTCCACTTTTAAGTATGAACCTGACATTTCACATTCCAGCATTGCTTGTGCTTTAAAAAATAAAAACAAATTCACTACAAAGGACCTTTGCAGAGACAGGATTAGTATAGATTTCCATCTCTTCACACCAAAGAGTGAACTTCTGGCTTTTACAGCATGTACTTTATCTTTAGGACAAATCTCCTCTTCTCTTTCCTTAACCTCTCCCTTCCCTTTGATTGGTTCAGCAATATATCAGTGGACAGTTTGTGACTGGAGTCATGTAGCATAAGTAGGCCTTCTTGTGAGTAAGGCTACCGGCACTGTTAGTGAGCCATTGTACTGCTCTGCTGTCTTTCCCAGATTCAGGGAAGCAGTTGCACACCTGATTATGTGCTTGTTTGTGCAATGGATAGGAAGTCAGGAGGAGAAACTGTCCTGGTAGACATGGGGAAATCCCAAGGGGATTTAGGCTAAAACATCAGCATTGGGGCTTTCATGATTAATATTGTCCATGAACCATGTGATTGTTTTAAGCTAACCATACATTATCCAGAAGTTGACTCATGGCAACTGAACTTCTTTTCTTGTTAGGTCGAAATGTTCCATTACTCATCCAAATAGGTTCTTCAGTCTGAGGTAGGTTGATAGGTGAACACACATTTGTTCTTTGGTTTCACTTTACTCTGGTCCAAATAGGCTCATCAGAGGGACAATGGGAAGAAGTGTGTGAAATTCACACATCTACAGCCCCTCCTAACAACCTTTAAGCATAAGCCAGGCATATCCAAACTTTGGCCCTCCAGATGTTTTGGACCGCAACTCCCACAGTTCTTTGCCATTGGAAATACAGGGTTGGCATTCTGGGAGTTGTGGTCCCATACATCTGGAGGGCCGAAGTTTGGACATGCCTGGCAGAAGCTGAATCGACTATGTGCATAATTATTAAGAGGTTTGTCAGATTTCACATTGGAAGGCTTTTATAAATGTTTACTTGGAAGTTTAACTCATAAAATATTTTGTAGATCTTTTCAGTTTGTTGACTAGTATTGGTTTACGTCTGTTTTCGCATGCTCCAATATGCCATGTTAATGCATGCTTCTATCTGTGATGTTGTCACTAGAGATGGGCATGAAATGCCAAAATGGCATTTCATTTCATTTTTCATTTCATTTGAAATGATTTTTTAAGAAAATCATTTCTTTTTTTGTTTTGTTTCATTTTTTTATGTATTTTATGTGTGTGTTTTATGCAACTACTGTGAGTGTGTTTTTTATGTTTTTACCTTTGTTTTACGAGTTTCCGGGGGTGGGGGGAAGCACAGGCTTTTAAAACTTTTTATTAGTCCCCAAAGCAAGTGCCGATCAGCTGGCGTGCGGGGTTGCTTCAGGGACTAAAACAAATGGTTAAAACCCCATGCTTCCCTGCACCTGATCGGGAGCGTTGGTGGAGGAAGTTGGGGCTTTTAAAACCTTTTTTTTAGTCCCCATAGGCAAGCCCCATTTGCCAGCTGATCAGCATTTGCTTTGGTGCCTTAAAAATGTTTTAGAAGCACCCACTTTCCCCCACCTGATTGGACACATTGGGGGGAAGTGGGGGCTTTTAAAACTTTTTTAGTCCCCTAATCAAGCCCCCTGCATGATAGCTGATCAGTGCTAGCTTTGGGAACTAAAAAAAGTTTTTAAAGCCTGTGCTTTCCCCCACCCAATCGGATGCGTTGGTGGAAAAGTGGGGGCTTTTAAAACTTTTTTAGTATCCTAAGCAAGCCCCCTGGAGTAGGAACTGGCAAATCACTCCAGTATTCCTGCCAAGAAATCTCCATGGACATGAAATCACAAAGAGTCGGTCACGACTGTAGCGACACAACACACACACAAGCAAGCCCCGCATGCAAGCTGATTGGCACTTACTTTGGGGACTAAAAAAAGTTTTAAAAGCCCCCACTTTCCCCCCACCCAATCGGGCATGTTGGGGGGGGGGAATAGCGTGACTGTTAAAACTTTTTTGCCACCAAAGCAAGCACCAATCAGCTGAGGTGCGGAGCTTTGGTGCAAAAAAAAAAAGTTTTAAGACCTGTGCCATTCCCCCACCTGATTGGGCACATTGGGGGGAATGGTGTGAGGTTTCTAAAACAGTTTCCCATATGAATGCATTGCTTAAATGCATTCCTATGGGAAACAAAAAACAAAATGGAATGAACTGAATTTTTTTGTTTCATTTCATTTCTTTGACTGGGCAGTTTGTTTTTCATTTTGTTGGGAACAAAATGGAAAACAAGAAATGAAACAAACAAAAAATCATTTCATGCCCATCTCTAGTGGTTCCCTTTGGCACCCCAGGTGAATGATCGGCATGCCTTACAACACCACAAGGGCCCATCAGTGGTAGTACCTACTGGGCCTCAGGCAGGCCCAGAGATCAATTGGCCAGCCTGAGGAGGGAGGAGAAGGCAGTTGACAGAACCCATATTTTTGAAGAGGTCGGGGCAGGTATCAGTGGGCAGTTGCAGGGAATAAAGTTGGGAAAGATTGCAAGCTTTTGAGTGCAAAACACTTCTTCAAAGCAGATCCCAAACATTCAAACATGGCAAAATATGAGCTATGCCAGGTTATTCTTAAAGTTCTTGGCTAGATGATGTTGTAGCCAGGCAAGTTTTCTTGGAGGCAAGAAGTATGAGGGCAGTTGTAAAAGCTGCTTAAGCATTGGGTTTCACCTCCCCCTTCTTCAAACAAAGGAACATGGGTCATGCACCACCACCACCACTCACTCACTCCTCATCCCATTTGGCTCTACGAGACATACAAGTCCCTGTTGGCCAGAGAAGGGCAGAGAAAAATGTTGATGTAGAGGACTCGTGTGTTTCATTCTAGGATAGGGGTAAAATTTAGTAAGCCCACTATGTTTGCTAATTGGAATCAGATTGAATTAAAGTGATATTACCTAATGGTTGCAGCCAAATGGGATGAGGAGTGAGTGAGTGAGGGTTTCATGACCCATTTTCCTTTTGTTCCTACTTAAAAAGGAAAGGAAAACAATCAATTTAAATCAACTTGAAGACACAGCAGCAAAGGGAACACCTCAGCTCCTGGGTTGGCTAGGTTCAGGCAGATCAAGATTGGAGATAAGCTATCTCAACAACTGAGGTGCAGGAAGAGAGGAAAGCAAATCAATCATCTCAAAAACATAAACATCCTGTTCTCAAGACGGCTGGATCAAGAGGCTAGGACTAATAGTTTTATTTCCAAAACAAAATAAATGTGCTTTGTTTTATTTATTGATGACACACTGTTTGCTGTTTCGTTTCATTTCATAAGGTTTCGTAAGCTTACAAAGCGATGAAACAGCATGTTGTTTTTCATAAGATGCCCATCCCTAGAGGCATTGTCATGCTAATGTTAAATGCCACTGTCCAAGCTATTTTACTTCATTAAGGCAAGTTGTTGCTTGTGCTAATTATTACGCTAGGAGTTCTTTCTCTTCTCTGTTTCCAGCAAGTATTGTCATCAACTGCAACCCAAAGATCTTCAGTTTTACATAAAAAGGAAACAACGGAATTACAGTACCTTGTGTTGGCTAGCAGCCTCTGGGCTCCTTCCAACAGTTCAGCTGCAATGTCTTCCCTAGAGCGCCTCGTCTGAACAGCATCTTGCCCATGGTCCTCTCCCCCCCCCCCCGCCCCCCCCCCGCCCCCAGGGATAGGGAGAGCATACCTTTTAATGTATAAACTTCAAGGACAAATTTAACAGCTACAGAGGAAGAAAGGGTTTAAAGCAATCCTAAAGAAGAAAAAAACATTGCTAAAATCGCTGCATGTTTCCTAACCTCTAAGACATCTTCTGCATAGACATGATAGTAATGGTAAGGTTTTAGTTGAACAAGATTGTCTTTTAATTTCTTAAGATCACATTTGTGTTTACTTTGTAATGTACATGTAAATGCAAAGCTCTTATCAGGGATTATTCTCAGGAATAAGCAATGCTTTGGCAATTGCATATGCCTTTCCTTCTTGGATGGCTTGAATGCGGCTGTGGTTTAACCAATAATCTGCTTAGTGTCGTCGTGGTTCGAAATATTAATTGTTTTACTGTATTTCTGTGTTTGGCTTCCAATATGATTAACGAAAATGCTGAAAAAGTTAAGTCACATGAAGAATCCAGTACTTTAATATGCATGGACTCGTACGGCCTTATCTGAAAATAAAGAATATGTTAATCAAATGCTATGACTGCTTGAAATTTTAAAAAGAACCAAACTCATTGCTTGAGCTTTGCCTTTTTAAAATGGTTCATTGTGTGTCACGTTATCTTCAGATGGACTAGCCTGTTGGCCTTCAGACTATTATAGCTTCCTTCAGAAATGCAAACTCTTGCTGTAGTTTCTCTGAAGCAATATTCTAAAAGTGTTGAGGCCCCTTTTTTCTTTCTCATTTCAGTACACTGTATATCCAATCTTTGTAGCAAGTGTTAACACATAGCATTTTAGTCATTGTGTGTTATCTGCTAGGAAGTCGGAACTAATGAAGGCCATGGCTACATTGCACAGCTGAATTAGAAGGATCTGGCTTTGATGTGATTTGACTGGCAGTCTACATGATGTTTCAAATCACCAAAAAAGGGACACACAAGGGCTGCACATGGATTCACGAGATACCCGTTCAGATTTGCCCACCCAATCTTCTTTCCTTCTTCTGGCCTCACCTCTCCTCTCATTTTTTGGTTACCTAGGAAGCTCCTTGCCTACAGAGGTATTCCAAACATCTTTCATTTTACTCTGCTTTTGTGTATGTGTGTGCTTGTAGCTGAAGAGTGTGGAAGACGGCCTATGTAGTCAACCATTAGATAACATGAATCTGAGAAGTTTCTCAGGGACGCAACAATATTTATTAAGGTTATTGTAATAACGGGTGTCTACCAGAGAGGCACATAACCAGGGACAGCATTCCAAGAGCTTTTATGTTCTAGCCCCCACCAGTCATAAAAGTTCCTCCCTCCAAACCCCCATTGGACAGGAGAAAGAGGTGTACACTTTCTGATTTGCTCATTCTAATTTTTAAGCAGTTAAAACACACACACCCTTTCTCTATTCCCTACCTACAATTTCACTCTATCAACTTGGAACATCTTTGTTTGTTGGTCGTACCAGCCTCCGCCATCTCAAGAAGGCATGTTGGCTTCCGGTGGGCCTCCAGGTTAAAAAAAAAAGTTCATCCTGCAATGCAGCTTCTTTGTTCAACAATATCTGTCTTTGCATCAAACATAAGCATTCTGTTTATGTTCAGAGTACATTATGTAAAAGGTGAAATTAACATGTTTCCATTTCTCAAACAGAGGACATTTAGTGATAAAATATAGCAATGGGAATGTTGCATCATTGATGCAGTAGATATCAGCACTGTATAATTTCCCCCTCCGGGGAGAAAGGTGGCATAAAAATAAAGTTGTTTATTATTATTATTTATTATTATTATTATTATTATTATTATTATTATTATTATTATTATTATTATTATTATTATTATTATTATTATTATTATTATTATAATAATAATAATAATAATAATAATAATAATAATAATAATAATAATAATAATAATAATAATAATAATAATAATAATTTCATTTAATCCTATTTAATTATTTTTCTTCACAACCATTTGATACTTTTTGGCAACCTCTTACTGCCACACATCAGAGGACAGTGGGGTGTGTGCTCTCACTGCCCAGAAAAACATGAAAATACAACCTACAGATATGTCCTTGTCTTCTTAGGGAATGTTCTTACCCATTACTAAGGAAACAGGAACACTGTCTTATTTTTGATGGCCTTATAGTATCAACAATATGCATATAATAATAACAATAATACATTATTTTCCCGTATATAAGATTACTTGATTGTTATTTGGTTTGGTTGTGATTATTTTATATTATCATGAATTTATATGTTTAGTTTAGTGCCAATAAAGGTTTTGATTAATTGATTGATTGAAAGACTATATTTATGTCTAAAATTGTTAGACTAAAATTGAGGTTTTTCTTATTCATGGAAGTAAGCTGAAGAGAGAATTGCACGATTTTGAAACTAATTTTGGGATGGAAAAGTGGGGGTCGTCTTATACATGGGGTATCATATAATAATATAAATAAATAAATAAATAAATAAATAAATAAATAAATAAATGTAGAGCTGGAAGGCACCCTATGGATCATCAAATCCAGTCTCTCTCAAGGAGCCACAGTGGGGAATTGAACTTCCTTACCCACTGAGCTGCCCACTCATGTTAAAGACCTGGCCGAGCCTTAAAAATATCAGTGTTGAAATTCAGCAGTAAAAAAATAATCACCTGTTGCCTTCTGCCTTCCAAATACGGTGTGATTCCACTTCCTGTTAGCTCTACCTAGCATGGGCACTGACCAAGATGTGTAACGTTCATCAGCTGAAAGGTCCTCTCCCTCTTGTTTAAGAGAAAGCTATGTATATTTATGATATGCCTGAAGATGGGAGCACATGTAGAAGTTGAATGTTCTTTTCTACAAGTGTTAAAACATAATAAGACCAGTAGTGAGGAAAATACAATAGGTTACCTTTCTCTGTGTTCAAAGCTGGAGGTGAAACATTAAAATGAAATAAAACATTTTCACTATGCAGTCAAATCTTCTGCCAAAGTGCTTAGCTGATATTTATTTTATAATTTGAGCTTTCATAGTTCTGCCATTATCAGGATGTGAAAGCCTGTGGCCCACAGATTTAAGAGAGCAGCAATCAGTAGAGAACACTAATATATACAGTAACTGCTCCTAGAAGATGGACTGTTTTTGAAAATTGATCCCATTAAATAATAAATCATAAAATTTAAAAGTCATTTTGCTGGGCTATCTTTTGAACAATTCTTATGTTTTACAGCTTTGAAAATGGATCTTGATAATATAAGATTTGCATATATAACTCTGGACTCTGGAGTATTTGATTTTGATAGTTACAGCCTAAGTAATGGAATAATTTAGGAACAATGGTTCTTTACTTATTTCCCATCTACATAGGGCAATAACAAACTAAGAATAAAATGTTTAGTTTATTCATCCTGTGGCAGCTTTAAATAATGAGGAGACAGTAACTTTACTTAAAAAACTTAACGACAGCCACTTTACAAAAGAAAAAAACCACCTTAATAGAGCACATGTTCCTTTTGGCATAATGACTTCTTATTTTATTGTTCTGAGCTTTGACTTGATTTTTCAGTATTGTCTTACAATTATTTCTAATCAGTGTTTGGAAATAAGGAGCAATTTAAATCATTAGAAAGTTTCACAGTGAAATTAACTATGATTCAAATGTTTTTTTAAGATTCTGCATGGAATGAGGAGCAGAGCTATGCAGATTAGCGAAATTTAACATTGAACAGCAATTCTAGCTTGCCAGTTGGTATGGCTATGTATGGAACAGGAGTTTCTGGGTTTCTAACTTCCTGTAGTTTCTTGAAAAAATATCTATCAAATGAACCTGCCTAGATTTACACTATGATGAAGCTGCTAAAGTCGGACATAATGTCTCCATCCAATGTGTACAAAGACGTGGACAATGGGACCTATAGACTTGTTTCCTGCCTTCCTCTGAGGTGTTCTTCATGGGACATGTAGCCATTGATTTGAAGTAGCTGAGCCCTGCCACCACTGCAATATATCATTGAAGGCTTTCATTCTAACATTGTGTTTTCTAATACCCTGCTAGTGTCATTTCTGATGTGTCTCTTCTTAAATATTTATGTGGAGTTGACACCAGTTTTGAAATTGGACTATACATTTCATGTTTCTTGGCCATATCATATTCTTAGTCTCATATTTTCACTTACGTTTTACTATAAACTATTGGCATAGGTACATTGTTGTCTTCTGCTGGTTAAGATGGCGTTGTTTACCATCTAGAGCCAAGCAGACTGCAATTGTGAAACTGTTTTGTTTATGTACAATTTTGCTATATCTTCAGAAGGGCAGAAGTAGATGAGGAAGTAGTGAATTGCTAATAGAACCCTGGGGAACTTATTAGGCTCTACAGTAAACTTTGTACTCAAAGTGTCAAGTCCTGCCATGCATGATGTAACTGTAAAAGGCAGTCTAATGCTTTTTATCCTTTTCTTCCTCTTTCTTTTTTCTCTAACGTTTGCAGCTCTAATTAGATGGAAAGGTGTTTTTAAAGGTGCTGGGATAATAAGAAGTGCATTTCTATATGATGCTGAAATACTAAGTTCTGTAAACAGAGGAAGGTTATGCCAATACTTTTTTTGGTCATTCTTATTCATGAAGTAAATTATCCAGCAGAGCTGGATTGTAAGTGAAAGTATCTAACTGTGTAAATGGATTTCCACATGGCTTCCTGTTGGTCTGCTTGCTTAAATAAGCTTTCTAGAGAATTGTGGCCATTTCCTGGGTATCTGTCCAGATAATGACATAACGTTATATAAAAGTGATTTTTTTAAGTGGAAAGAATACAGAAATCAAGCATTTATGGATGATGTATTAAGTTACTTATCCCATTCAATTAATGTCAGAGCCACAATTCAGGGCAGTAGTTATAATAAAGTACAATAATTAGACTGCCTAACCCCCCTACACCAGGGTTTTTCAGTCACTGAACTCCTGGCATTACTGGGATGGTTTCATGCTTCATTATTTTTGCTTATCTGTCTTGCAAACTGCCGAGTACTTCACTTGACACTTCTTCCAGTCCATTCTGTCTTCTAAAACCTTGAGTGCTAGGCTTGAAATTAAGATAAAAGCCTTCTTAAGATGCAAACTCTGTGGATAGACTGACTGCTTTCCAATCTGTGAAATGGCAGTAATCATAATCTGTATCGCTGGTGTTATGAGAACAAATCTATGATTTGATCTGATATGTATTAATACAGAACTGACATTTCATGTATGGTCCGAAGACCATGCCTTTCCATGCAAAGTGAGCCAAGCAGATAGTGGTGGATACCAGGTTGTGCAAAATAGCATTGATGGAGATGGAACACATGCCCCCTATGCCAAGAAATGTGTCAGTCTTATCAAAATGCTTTTGGTTTCCATCAAACTCTTCAGATGTGTTGGCATGCAGGAACCACCAAATGTTAAACAGGTATCGCTTTGGGTTACATGCAGTTGGAAATGGACTGTTTCAGGAGTTACTCCACTGATCTCTTGCTGAGGGTTTGGCTTGCTTTTGAATTTATTATTTATTTATTTTGAATATTTTTACCCCACCTTTCTCCTTGGAAAAGGATCCAAGGTGGCTTACAATAATGAGCGACAACACGTAGCCCAGAACATTTAAGGCAGGGAGTTACCTGTAGAAGGGGCATCTTAGAACATTAAACAGTAACATTAAAGTTACAAAGAGCATGCAAAAAGAAAAAAATCAATTATCAGAGATGGAAAGTAAACATGGAAAACACTGATGTTCTTATCAAAGCAAAAAGGGGGTTGAGCCGTGTGGCCATCACAAAATGCAATTGCAAAAATAGGTTACAGGTGATACCTTTATAGATTACTATTAAAAATAAAAAAGGAACATTGCAAGCTTTTAAGTTTACATAAGTCTCCTTCAAAGCAGGCCCTTGAAGTTCAGACATAGTAAAATATGTGCTTTACCAGGATGTAACTTTCAGATGTTCTTAAAATCCATGGCGACTGTAGATGATGGTGTTGCAGCCAGGGCAGAAGTCTTGTAAGAGGCAGGAAAGGCAGTGGTAAGGATGAGTTGCCCCCATCTCTGCTGTCTTTCCAGAAGCAGGCAAAGACCTTCCTCTTCCTACTTTGCAACTTTATATGGAATACCATACATGATTGCATTGACTGATTTCATAAGACCACCAGTGTTTCCATGGTACTTTCCACCACTCATAAAGGATTTTTCTTTTCTTTTTGCATTCTATTTGTAGCTCTACTGTTACCTTTTAATGTTCTAGGATGCCTCTTTTAATTCCCTGTTCTTAACTTGAATATGTCTTAAATGTTCTGGGCTGTATATTGTCCCTCATTATTGTAAGCCACCTTGGGTCCTTTCAAATAAAATAAAATAAAATAACATAACATAAAATAAAATAAAATAAATAAAAGCTGCTTCTTAAGTACTGTGCTTCACACCCCCATTCTTCAAACAAAGGAACATGGGTCACACACCATCCTCACTCCCTTACCCAGCTCCATTTGGCACCATGAGACATACAAATCCCTTTTGGCCTAGAGGAGGGGGGGGAGAAAAGGGTTGATTCTGGGGGCCCATGTGCTTCATTCTGGGATTGGGGTAGCATTTTGTAAGTCCACTAGGTTTGCCAATTGGAACCAGATTAAATTAAAGTGATAGTACCTAGTGGATGCAGTCTTGCCCTTTGGTGTTGAGAGTCCTAGTGCCTCATTCCAGGTCCGTGGGGGAATGCCGGCTCTTTCTTGGCATCTTCACAACTCCATCAGAGCAAAAAGGGGGTTGAGCCCCATGGCAATCACAAAACACAATTGCAAAAATAGGTTACACGTGATACCTTTATAGACCACTATTAAAAAACAACGTAGGTGCAAAGCAGCTAACTGAAAAGCAGAATAAACCCCTAAATCAAGAGAGCCATGTGCTCTTTTTTTTTTTTTTTTTTGGTTCAGAGAGAAAAAGAGAGAGTAAGCTACAGAATAGGGTCTGGAAAGAAAGTGAGGTTAGTCACTCTTTTTTCTCCTCTAGTATAAGCCACTTCACTCTGGAAAGCTCTGTGAAGGATTACTGTCAGCTGTGCTCCTCAGCAATAGATTTCTCATCTCAGCAGTGAGCAGGCAGTAGTGAATCTTGGCATGCCACTTTGACCTAATTAAAAGAGGTTGCTCCTTCCCTGCTGCCAGAGAGAACTGCTAGATTTTCTTCTTCATTGAGTGCCACATAGGAGAACAGCTCAACATTTCCCTGCTAGACATGTATCTGCTATTGCTATAAACGTAAGCTATGGTAAGCCAACCCTGAGTAGTGGCCGGGCTAATAGATAGATAGATAGATAGATAGATAGATAGATAGATAGATAGATAGATAGATAGATAGATAGATAGATAGATAGTCCATGTCTCCCAACAGGAAAGGCCTCCAAGGTACGGACAGCAATCAGTCATGGGGAGCAAGCATAGAACAAGGGCAATGCAATCTGTCTCTACAATTTCTTTACAGACTAAATGTTGGCTTTCATAAAGCCTGAGGAGGCCTTGTTGTTCTCCTGATAGTTACTCTGAAATGCAGTTCTTAGCCAAAAGAATAAATATTTAATAGATGACATCAATAATATATTATTGAACTAAGACTCACTATTTCCTAAACTGCTTTCTAAACTGAATACAGGGCATGCATTACTTTTTTGGATCAGTGAAAATAATACTTTTTCACTAGAAGTGTCTAAGAAGCTGTTACAGGTGTATGATTTGCCCTGAAGGAGGAGGTGCATATTTTGAGGCTACTCCTATATTAATCTATTCTGGACAAGACAGGTTGACTCTTATGTTAACTTGTTAGTCATACCCAAATTTCTCAAAATGCTGACACTCCTTCCCAAATTTTTCTTTTTATCTACCAATAAAAAGCATAGCTTACATCAAAACCTAAAGTTAGTACAGTATTTATCTCTTTCTTCCTAACTCGAATGTCCCCAGGACTTTTAAACAAACGAAAAAACAAACCACAGGGTGAAGGGTTCTGATATTTTTTGAGGTACATCTGAATTTCTCTTCATCTTTAGGGTACAGTGAAATTAATGTGGATCCATGTCTTCTCCTCCCCTCACTCCTGAATGCTTGCAGACCATTTTATTATCTCTCTTTTTAATGTCCAAGCACTTTTAAATAGATGTAAATCTCAATAAATATATACCTAGATAAATACCTAAGATGAGGTTGGACCAGTGTTTTAATGGACCTAGTTTGTACCACTGCCAACATTTATACACTTAAGCATTTAAGTAATAATAATAATGGAGGCTGACACCTCTTTAATAGCTTATGAAATGCAAAAGAAGCTTACTAATATTACAGGAGGGAAAATGTGGTAATAAATAAAAATGTTGCAATGTTTTACTTCAAGCTTCAATAAAGATCTAACTTACTACCTATGTCTTTAACTGGCTTCTTTCTCTTTTGTCCCTGGCCAAAACCTATCCAGACCCTGATCAAACCCTATCCAGTCCCTAACCAAGCCCTATCTAACTAAAACAAGTGTTCTCGCTAATTTTGCACTGGTTCTTGGCAGAGGCCCTGTCCCAGTGAAGTTCCACCTGCAACCAGAGCCAGGTGACTAGCAGTGTTGACTTTAAGTGCACAAGGGATGTTGGATGTTTTATGGCCTAATCCTGTGTATGATTCCTCTCAAATAAGTTCCACTAAAGTCAGTGAGCCACTGAGTAGATGTTCTGAAGGTCCATATTTACCCATATGTGTCTCCCTATTATTAAGGATAACTGGGGGAGGACTTCTTTTTGTCACTATATTTATTTATTTATTTATTTATTTATTTATTTATTTATTTATTATTACACCACCCGTCTTCCGTAGCGGAACTCTGGGCGGTTTACAACAATCATATTCCTCTCATTGGCATGCATAATGAGGAAGCAAGGAGAGGGTCTTTTTGTTGGCACTCCATGCTCTGAAACCCCCTTCACAGGATTCCAGGTTGCCAGACAGGCCAACTACACTGCAGAAGTTAACACACCTTGAATGGATCTTACTAAATAGTTTTATTTGTGCAGAAGAACTTCGCAGTGAACAACTCAGTGTCTCAACCTGCCAGTCGCATTTGATTTACATTACCATTACAGACATGACATGTTTTGTGATGCCATTAAAAATTATCAAAAGTCAGGAAGAAACAATTTGAACTCAAATGATTTGTGCACCTGGGGAGAAAAATATAAATCTTTATTTTAATGCAACACTCTCTTTCATTTTTGGTTTTAAATTTTAGTTTTTTACAAATAGGTCTTTGTGCTCTTCCATGGGATCTTACCCAGTTTTTCAACAGTAGTTGTGTGATTCTAACACAATGGCATTAAGTACATTTGTTTGATATCAATGCAACTTAATTTCATATTAAATGTAGGAAGTGTAGGAAGCAGCACTAAATACAATTATTTTATTATGAGTACCTTATTGAATTATATGAACTACATCCTCACAATCCTGGCCTTTTTCTTGTCCTTGCTGTTCTAACAGCCCTGCAGCTTTTGCTACACTGTAGTTGGAGAGCTAGAGAGCATAGATTATCAACCCTCTCCGGCTAATTGAATCAAAATTCTGTTTTTCTTCCAAATTCCTGAGACGAACTGAAGATTCTTACTATGTTGCTGTTACAATTTGCAGTTGAGTAGCTTCAATGTTTGCTGATTCTTAATAGGTGGTGTCATTAAAAATTTAACAATCCTGGTCAGTGTATTCTTGAAGGCTTTCATGGCTGGGATCTGATAGTTATTGTGAGTTTTTCGGGCTGTTTGGCCATGCCATGGAAGTTTTTCTTCCTGATGTTTCACCACTCACTAGACTCTGTGGCTGGCATCTTCAGAGGGCAAGGAGCTCAGGGAACTGTGCTCCTGGTCAGCTCTTCTAAATCCAAGATCATGGTTTTCTTTATTGGATAAATCTTCCAGTGAGTCTTCTATTCTTACCATTCTTGAGATTCTTATCATTCTATCTAATGGATCCAGATCTTTGACTTGATAGACTCCACATGCTCACTAGCTGCTTGACTGGCTGCTTAGTTGACCATAACAGAAATTTCTAATGGCATGCTGACTGTAAATAAACACTGATTGGCTTTTAAAAGTTATCTTTGCTATTCCTCACTCCATAGTGAGCAAAAATATGGTATTTAAACAGCTTTTCATCCTCCCATGCATTTTATCTGACCCTGCTCCTTTCCACTTGAAAGTCTTTTTAACTGCAGCCTGAAGGAAATTTGGAGACAAGGTTGTGCATGACATATAGCTCTGGAAGTACCTCATTACATTTCATGTCCTGCATCTTTCTTACTCAAACTCCATGCACTAGGTTTGTATAAAAATATAGCACATGTTGCGCTAATACATTCATGATGAGCTATATCTTGATTAATTATAAACATAATATTGTCTTGAAACCACTGGGTGTTTTGTCAATTCTCAGACCTTTGTATTCTTAATAAGGAGACCCATATTTGCCTGCCTAGAAGATTGGGTTACCAGATATTCTGGTTGATAAATCATATTGTCCTTTTATCTTCAACATTAGCAAAACTATTAATAGGAATTTATCACACAGTTCATATGATTCCCATTGTATGGTGTAGATTGTTGGCCCAATTTAACTTTGAAGACCTTTGATCTTTAGTTTCAGTCTTTGAAATATCCCAACACCTATGAGCTAACATTTTAATTGATCCAGTCTAAAAATAATGTTGTTTTAACGTTGGAGTGATTGGTGGAGTGAGCACTTGTAAAAGACCTGGCTTGTTATTGTAGCAAATCCCAAGAAATGCTGAACAGAAATGTACATATTTTAAGACAGAATCCACAATACCTCAATGGAATTTCCTAAAAATATGTTACAGTGATTTGTCAAGATGATTTTTATAAGTTCTGTGATTTCTTCGAGTTCGATTCTGCATTGACTTCAAAGTTTTAGCTATGACATACAAAGCCCTAAACAGTTTAGGACCTCGCTACTTGTCAGAGAGCCTTCTCCCATTGAAAACCGCCCACAATACCCTCCCAGGATAGGCGTTTCCGGCAACTAACACCACAAGAGTCCCAAAAGGAAAAAACTAGAAATAGGGCCTTTTCCGCCATTGCCCCTCACCTGTGGAATAACCTTCCACCAGACATCTGCCTGGCCCCCTCTTTGGCTGTCTTTAAAAAAAGATTAAAATCTTGACTATTTAAGCAGGCATTCCCTCAAATGTAATGCAATTTCAGTGTTCACCCATTAAATCATGATTTTAACAGATTAGCCTGCCAATAATAATGCATTGTTTTATGTCACTTTAATGTTATTTTTATTTTTATTTTATTGTGTAACTGTATTTTATGTTTTTATTGTATGAATTGTTTGAATTTGTTAATTGTTGTAAACCGCCCAGAGTGACCTTGCTGCCAGGTGGGCAGTATAAAAATCCAATAAATCAATAAATCAATAAATAATAAATTGATCTTATTTTCTGTGTTGTATTACAGCATGAACACTACTAGAATGAAGTAAAATTCCAATCTATTAATAAAAAAGAAATTATTAGAAACAATCATGTACCACATCACAATGATTTTAAGTATTTTCTTAAATTTAATTTTTTAGAAATTCAATATGAAAACTGCCTTCTTTCAAGTCTCCAATGCATAAAAGACAGAATCATTCATTTTATTAAAGGAAAAAATGTGCATTTAAGCACATTTGGCGATATTGTAGTGACAAAGCATACCAAACTGTAACAAAGCTCTGCAAAAGGCTTCAGTAAGGGCGTGGGGTGAAGATGCCAATTACTCCATCAGACTTTCTAGTTTTTAGACAGAAGTACCATTCAAAAATAGTGTTAAATCAGCAAATATTAGAATTAAGACTTTTTAATAATTTTAAAAGGATGTGGGAGAGGTAGTCTTCAACTATAGCTGACAGGAAAGTTCAGAGGGAGTCTTCAACTATAGCTGACAGGAAAACACAGAGGGCCTCAAGTAACTCCACTCAGAAACTTCTGGAGGTGCGGGGGTAGAGATGGGACTTTGGCTTAAAAATAAGGTGGGGATGAAATGAGACTCTTAGGGTGCTTTTACACTACCCCTAAGATCTGCTGGCAACTTAAATTCAGACCAGAGATCTTGGGGGTTTGCTCCTCTTGCTGTGTTCCCACCCCTCCGCGCTCCCTTGCTCCTGTCTGCATGAGGGGAGGGAGAAAAAAAGGGAGAAAAGAATGCAGGCTCACCTCCTCTCTGCGTAGGGAGCTGCCCCGGGAAGCATTCCAGTCTCTTAAAGGGGCAAGGGCAAAACAAACAAACAAACAAACAAACAAGGCGAGGAGAGCCCGGCACTCACTTCTTTGCAATCCGCATCAGAAATTTGTCACCTTCGGAGACCAGGTACTTGGACAATGCACTGGGATGCGCTTAGGTGGGCGTGGTCGTACTTAATTTTTTTAAAGTCCAGAGCTGGTGGGAAAACAATTTTAAGCTCCGCATCTGGGAGCCCTTTGCCTCGGATTTTAGGGGCCGTGTAAAAGCATTATTACTTTCCCTTTAGGTTATATTGTGGAGTCTTGATTAAGAAGACCCTCTTAAACATATATGATTAATATTAATGCCAAAATCCAATTTTTAAAATGTGTCCAGCTTCTGTCAAACTTTTCCTTCACTTACCTCACCCAGGAAGATTTTCATAGCTTTCCGCTGAATGTCTTCTAGCCCAGACTGCTCTTTTCTTTCACCTCTTTCCTGTTGCCACCACTATGTGCAACAATTAAACTTATTTTTTAAGGGCAAGGAGAGCAGTGAACACATTGCATTTTGGAAATAAGACACCAAGCTCTGCCCTTTGGGTTAGTATACAACCACATTCAGACCGAGGACCTTCTCACCTTGAGCAGATAAATCACCAAATGTGCAACCTTTGTTCTGTAAGCATTCTTTTAAGCTAGTCCTCATTCAAGGTAAATGTCACGTGCCACTGCATTCACGTCAGGCACCAGTGGTGTGACAAAGGTGCTCACAATGATGTCCCCGCCCTCTCTTTTTAAATAGGGAGAAAGCTGGAAGGGAAAAAGAGCAAAGGCAGCAGGAACTCAGATAAGTCACCTACACATACACCTGTGAAATTGTTGGTAGGTCTAATATAAAAATCTGAACATATGCTGGAAAATGCCACATTGGTATCATGTTCATTTTAAAGTAAAGCCACTGTAACATATAATCACATTTGCCACAATCTTTTAAAATGGTTTAAAAACAACAAGACAGTAGCTGAGTTATAGCTAGAAAGAAAAACTGTTGACATAATGATAGTTTGCCTCACTCGAGTACAACTATACTGTGTATTATTATTAAAATAGCTACAGCCTTATAAAAATAATCACCTTAGAACTGCAGCTCTCAGATGACCTGAGAAGCATACATTTAGAAAAGAGTGGCAATCCATTCTGGAATGCAAAAATAAATTAGCCTTTAGCTTGTGTTTTACAAACACCTGAGATTGCTTTGTATTACATATACTTTCACCATCATGTTGACATGCTTCAGTGCAGAATAAAAATGACTGAAAATAAGATGTTGATTTGCCTGCCTAAGCATCCTTTTTGGAGCCTTGCAGTGCTGGAGGGGTCTTTTCCCCCATTCTAGTTTTGATGAAGTGCAAATCAAGGTTACTTTACATTTGTATTAAACTATTTAGAAATGAAACTTATACAATGCTTGAAAATATTTGGGATTTACTACATTTCCAGGGCATTTTAACTGTCATCATCCTACAGGGAAGTGGCAAACATCAAATCTCACCCTGTCCTGTAAAATCAGAAGCAAGCATTTACTAGAACATTCTCAGTATTTGATTCCTTATCCTCATCAAAAAATATTTCATGGGAGTTTTGAAAAAAAATAATGGATAAAAACTTTGGGGGGGGGGGTGAGCTTCTAGTTTCTTTGCATCTTGTATAAAGGGGTTAGGGAACCCTCCATCAATTGAATGAATAATTATATGCTTTCAAATAAGTTCTGATTTAGGGTGACACTTTACAGGTTTCCTGGGCATAGAGTACCCCAACAAGAACACATCATTCTCTTCTTCTGGGAGCATTCTGGAACCATGAAACTCATAGGAAGAAAAAAATTTCTGGAATTGGCATGCTTTGAATGACAAAAAAAAATTCCCTATGGGATGCTTCACATGGCAAAAAACAATTCTGCATGTACCCAGGGGGGAAAAACCCTGTTATTTTTGTCTTTATTCTAACATTCGTAATGGATTAATCCATTCCCAATGCATTCCTATGGGAAACCGTGTTTCATAAGACAATTTTTTTGTAAAATGAAGTGACCCATAGCGTCCAGAACAAATTTATCTATTTTCAATGCATTCCTATGGGAAAACAGGTTTTGTGAGACAAAATTTTCTTAAAACAAATTGACCAGTAGAACAAATTAAATTTGTTTTAAGAGGTACCTCTGTATAAGCATATAGGCTGACTCGTCCCTTGGCAAGGATTGAGGAGAATCAAGTTCCCAACCTCTGCAGTTATGTAAGTTGTAATTTTCAGTTGGTATCTCATTCCTATTTAATTGGTATCATATTATCTACCTTCAAAAGTATGCACAGATACCATAGGAGAAAAAAATACTTAGCACATTCTGGAAGAAATCCATTTAAGTTCAGTCAGGCTTGCTCAAAGATATGTGGATATGAGGTTGCAACGCCCTTTAGAGTCATAGATGTCACAGATCAATCGTAGATCACAAGCTCATCCATTCTTGGATTGTTTCAAAAGAGACACCCTAAGCTACAGTGTTCCATTTTTCTTTTCCAGACAGCATAACTGTGCACTTCTGTCCTACTGAAGGTACATTATTTAAACCAATGGCGTTGAGTGAGTGAGTTGGGGTAGCAATGTATTTCTTTTGGTGTTTCTGTCTCAAGGCTTATTCTGCCTATCTCAGAACTCATTGTGAGAAGACTTGGCTTCTGTGTCATGAATTCACAAATTTACAGGAGAATTCAGAGGAATAACATATGCCCCAAATGATGCAGGTATTTTAAAATACAAACAGCTGCAAACATGCACGAGGGGAAAACAGACATGCTTTTGTCATTGGGGAAATGTTGTGTTAATTAAGTAAAAAGTACAAAGAGAAATGCATAAGGAAAAGTGCACAAACATCAGCATATGAAAAAGACATGAAGTATCACAACCTGATACAAAAAGAGGGGAAGAAAATTCAGGCAAGATCTGAAGAAACTGTGGTGGCATCTACACTGGCAATTCATTTTGCTGTTTGGATCATTGCTGGCATGGGCAGAAGTAAAAACTAACAACTACACAGTGCAATGCTAAGTGCAAGAAGCCCAGTGAGGAAATATTTTTTTTAAAAAAAACTTGGGAATCATCTTTTTTTAGTTTGGCCAGCAGAGGTGGTTTAATCTGCTTTGTACTTGGAATGGCTATTCTCTGTTTTCTGCCCTGTGTGGTTGCCTAAACTGATACAAAGGGGTATCAGCGGGAGTGTAAGTTTCTCTCCACCAAGCACCTGTCATTTTCAAACACTTTTTAAAGGCAATTGCTGAAATAAATTATTGTTAAAGCACTTAGGGGGGGGAATAAAAAATACAAAGAGGTGGAAAATGCCATTTAGCACCTTGTCAGATCAAAGATAGTGCTGGTTAGTCAACAACTGGTGTGAAAAGGAACTTGTTGTCGTTGCCTTGGCAACTACCATGAATTCACCCATGGAAACTGGGGGATATACTTTAAAAACCTGTGAATCACCATGGATTTAAGTGTATTTTCCTTGTTGTTAAGTCACATCCTTAATGAAATCAAAACTAGGAATAGGTGCTGCTTCTGCAGGTTAAAGATCCTGCGAGGAGTAGAAAACTAATGAGCGCAATTAGTACAAGACAATATCTATCTTTAAAAGCTCATAACGAGTCATCCCGTTGCTTTTGCTACTGCTTGAACAGCTCTGTACAACTTACTCGTAGTTGGCTACGGTTGGGACATTAGCAGTGGGAAATAATAATCGCTGTCAGCAAAGAAAGACCATTGATAGGCTATGCGCACTTGCATTACATATGTGCTTCTGCTGGTATATCAGCATACCATGTTGCTTTTGTGTCAACTCATATGTATCCCATCTGCTTATCTTCCAGAAGATGAGATAACAAAAACCCTCTAGCATCTTTTTAGAGAAAGAGAAATCTTGGGTTTTTGGTAGGACTTACTCCTCATTATAACATATTCTTTGTGAACAG
The DNA here is from genome assembly GCA_037367245.1 of Phrynocephalus guinanensis. Classification (NCBI taxonomy): domain Eukaryota; kingdom Metazoa; phylum Chordata; class Lepidosauria; order Squamata; family Agamidae; genus Phrynocephalus; species Phrynocephalus guinanensis. Next base: position 44,999,109 of record CM074735.1, on the reverse strand, counting down.
TGCCAAAGTGCAGTCCTGATCCACCATGGTCCAGCATGTAATATTCCCCATGTTCATATATTTGCAACTCAAAGCAGCAGTTGCCTAAACAGCAAGCATTAAGTGTGATTGATTACAGGGCAGTCAAATTTCTTTTAATAAGCAGCATACAATTGGTTGACATGGCATAGAAACAGTAAAAAGGTAGAAGCTGTGTTTGGTGTGGAGAACACACAAATTGAATTCATTGGGTCCTTTGCTGGGAAAGACATGATGAACAAGTGAGAACCCAACAGATGCCATAGAGCAGTGGCTCTCTGAGATGCCTTTTGTGATGGGGAGAGAATGGGACATAATATTTCAGACGGCTTTTGCTGATCAAGAAAGCATGAGTGACTGTTAGTTTTTTGGCTTATCTCTTCCCTGCCTTCCACCTTCCGGAGTGTTTTATAGAGATATGCAGTATCTTTACGTACCATTGCTAAGTACACACACATCTTACTTGAGCAAGTAAAACATATTTTCTGTCTCAGCATCACACTGCTGTCACATACACAATGTGGATTAGATACGCTTGTTCTTTCCTATGTGTGGAAATGAACTAAAAATAACATGCAGAGTTACCCCTGGAAGTTTATAAAATGCTTCTGCTTTTTGTCTAAATAGAAGAAAAATCCTCTGCTCTTGAGTCAGCATTAAATGGGTGATAAAACCGCTATCCGCAGTGCATGTCCTTGAGTCTGAAAAACCGTACAATGAAAGCTGTGTCATATTAGCAGTAAACACAGTTACATGCTGTATCTGATTTGGCACTTCAATTATTTGTAAAATACTTTCAGACATTAGGGCCTATCAGCCACCTCTTTGCCTTGGTGAATATTTTACTTCAATAAAATGCTTGTACAGCAAATATCTAGCAGTCCTTATTGTGGACACTTATGGAAATAGTTACCGTATATACTCAAATGTAAGCCGAGTTTTTCAGCCCTTATTTTTGGCTGGAAAAAATGCCCTCAGCTTATATTCAAGTGAATATAGTTACCGCACTTCCTCCGCCTACCGAGTGCTCGTCCAGTTTGGGGAAGGTGGCAGAGGGCAAGTCCTGTCCATTCTGCCGACTCCCAAGTGCTCAGCCAGCTTGGAGAGGGTGGCAGAGGGCAAGTCCTGCCTGTTGGAGAAGGCACCCTAGGCTTACACTCGAGTCAATAAGTTTTTCCCATTTGGGGGGGGGGAATAGGTGCCCTATATTCGGATCAGTTTATGCCCAAGTATATATGGTATGTAGCTTGGGATTTTCTGAAAGAAGGACATGGAAAATAGAAGTTAATAAAATATAAAAAGTAAATCAGTAAAATTTGTCTTTCAAGAGAGAGATTGTGCATGTAAGTAATTAAAGTCAAGTTTACTTACGGTCATTGTCCAGCATAAAAACATTTTGAATAGAATGATTAACAAAATGTGGGATATGAGCAACTGAATATAATGAAACTGAAGTTCCCATAATCATCCAACATACTGATACTCCTAATAGAAGCTTTAAGTTTAAGACTAAGGGGCAGGGGGTGAAAAGAGAGCAGAAATGGGAGCATTCAATGGACTGAATGCGATCAGTGCCCTGCAGCAAGCTATGGCTGCAGCACAGAATTTGACCACTGTGATTGTAACATAAGAATCCCTGTCCGAAAGTAGCAGGGAAATACATTGGGCATGCTGTGAAAGCACTCATTCTTCATCTGATATTGTATTTCCTTCATGATGCTAATTAGGGATGGAAAATAATTTCACAGAGTTAGTGCACTAACTGTTGAATGGTACACTAACTCAAAACACAGCCAATGCTATTATTACATACCTAGGACATCATTTTTCAGATACTGTGTATTTTATTAGATGCACACACTTCCAAAAGCAATATACAGTCACCACCCCCCCCCGCCATTTCGCGGTTCAGGTACTGCGGTCCCACTATATTGCAGGATCGCAGTACCTGCGGTGGGCGGTGGGGGGCGATTGCATCACTCCCCACCGCCCCTGCCCCCCAGACCCATCCGGGAGGCTTCGGAGCCACGCGGGGGGGGGGGAGCAGGAAGCGATCAAATTGCTCCCCGCTGCCCTCCCACCCCCTCCGGGTGGCAGGAAGCGATCAAATTGCTCCCTGCCACCCCCCAGACCTGTCCGGGAGGCCTCGGAGCCGCGCGGGGTGGTGGTGGTGGTGGGGAGTGATTGCATCACTCCCCGCCACCCCACCTGCCCCTCTGATCGCCCCCCCACCCCCAGCTGACCCACTTCTGCATATCACGGATTTTCATGTATCGCCGGTCGGGTGTGTCCTAACCCCCGCGATAGGCGGGGGGGTGTTACTGTACACATTTTTATTCGGAGTCATCATCAGGTGGTTGCAGAGCTGCAAGGGGACCCCATGGATCATTGAGTTCCACCTTTGTCTAGAAGCCACAGTGTGGAATTGAACTCCCAATTTCTGGTTCAACACTTTGATATCTAAACCACTGAGCTATCTAGGCTGGTATTCATACATATCTCATATCAACTATCCAATTTCATATGCTTTGAGTAGAAAGCAATTTACTGCAAATTGTTTTTATGAACTTGCCCTCCCCATGCATCTATGGGGAGTCAGTGATGCACAAAGCCAGTGTATACTTGAAATGATGTCTTTTTTTAAAAAAAAATCCAGCCATTTCTTCTCTGTTTTGTTAAGTGTAATGGTGTCTTTCATGACCTTGTTTCCATGTTTTCCTGAATCATAGAAGAACATACTCAGTTTTCTATTCTTCTCTTTTACAACTTTCCGTGACTTTTTAATGTCTTCTAGCACTCTCCTCTCCTGCTTTTTCTTGGCTGCTTGCTTTTCCACTTCTTTTGACAGGACTATGTGGATTTGACTATACAGTAGGTGGTTTCCCACCCAGCCTTTAAAGAGAAGGCAAAAGGGAAAAAACATAAAGGATGTACTGTATCAGTAATAGTCTATTATATATAAAACAAACAAACCTGTTTCACTTCCCCTGCCCTGAAGCTGAGGAGCAGTAGAAGTACTGTATATACTCGAATATAAGCCTAATTTTTCAGCCCTAATTTTGGGCTGAAAAAAGGGGTCCTCAGCTTATATTCGGGTCAATACTTTTAGCCACTGAGGCAAATTTGGGTCAGTGGCTAAAAGTCATTTTAAACATTGTGTGCCACTTCTCCTGACCCCCCCCATGTTTAAAATGACTTTTTAAAAAATCATTTTAAAACAATGTTTAAAATGACTTTTAGCCACCAACTCAAGCACTTGCCTCGGTGGCTAAAAGTCATTTTAAACATCACACACACACAGCTCACAAAGGAGGAGTTGCCAGGCCCTGCTGCATTTCCCACCCTAGGCTTATACTTGAGTCAATAAATTTTCCCAGTTTTTTGGGTTTAAATTAGGGGCCCCAACTTATACTCGGGTTGACTTATGCTCAAGTATATACGGTAATTAATTTGCTCACATATTTCATTTCACAATATTAGGAAATTCAAACTGAAAGGGTTGCTTTGTAGTGGTTCCAGCAATCACACATTCAGCTATCTTACCTACACCAAAAGGGAATGAGAAAGGTATGGGTAGGACAGTTTTGCTACAGTTTGCTCCAACACTGATCACTGTCTTGCAGAGTGAGTCAGCCCATTCCTGCAGCTGATGAAACTGTGGACTAAATACCAATTTACCCATGCAGTTGTTCAATTGTTCACTTGTGGACACTATCTCACCTTTCTGATGTATGGTCAGCATGAAGATATAATCGGACCACCAGTGTTCCCCACATGCTATTAGGCATTCTGTATGTGGCTTCAGATTTTTTCTCTTCTTGATTGTCTCAACTGTTACACTCTGGAAGAGCAGTATTTTTGCTTTACTACATAGTAGAATCTGTGAGTGCCCAAGTTGGTTTAGAATTTGCATATGAAAACTGTGAAAGTCTGATTAGTACATTACATACCCCCCCCCTTTTGGTCCTAAATAGAGATGGGCATGAAATGAAATTTTATATTTCATTTTTCATTTTTCATTTCGTTACAGAATAAAACAATAAAAGAAATGCCCTTTTAAAAAAATGAAATGAAACAAAATGGAAATTGTCATTTCATTCCATTTTGTTTAAGTTTATTACAGTGATACCTTGTATAACGTAATTAATTCGTTCCAAATCAAATTACGTTATACAAATTTTCCGTTGTACAAACTGTAATTTCCCATAGGAATGCATTGAAACTGGATTTAATCTGTTCCAATGCGGCGCTAGGTTTTTTGGGTGAGGGGGGGCGGGCGGGTGGTGGAACCCCGTGCAGGTGCCAGGTAAGGGTGCCCCTTCCGGCTAACCCCCCCTCCGTGTCTGCCGCCCCTCCTCTCCCCTCCCTCCTTCCCTCTTTCCCCGGGCGGCTGCAGGTGGTCGGGCGGAGGTGGCCACGGGGGTGGGGGGAGGGAGTGGGGTGCGCTGCCTGGCCTGGGGCGGGGGTCTTGGGCGGGACCGTGCCGGGAATTCCCCCCCTCACCTCTTGCCGGAGCCCCGGAGGTGGCAGGCAGGCAGGAGGGCGCACTGGCGGCCCGCCCCGCCAGGAGGAACCCCAGCATCTGCGGTGGCGGCAAGCGGAGGACCCCCGCGCAGGTGCCAGGTAAGGGCACCCCTCCTCGGCTCGCCCCCCTCTGTGCCTGCCATCCCTTCCCTCCCCTCCCCTCCCCTCCCCTCTTTCCCCGACCGCCCCTCGTCCTCTTCCCGGGCGGCCGCAGGTGGTGGGCGGAGGGGGCCGTGGGGGGGAGGGGGCGGATTCTTCTTTAAAAATGTGGACTGAGGTTGCTTCTTGGGAGGCTCGCGAGGCGCTGCCCAGGGGCCGGGGGCGGATGGGGACTCCAGCGCCTGGCAGGTCCTGAGCAAGTGAGCGAGCGGGGAACGGAGGAGCAAGTGGCTCTGGCTCCTTTCCAGGCGCCCACCTGAGGAGAGCCCCCCCACTGCTCCCCTGTCCTCACTCGCTCCCGAGGAGGAGGAGGAGGAGGAGAGCCGAGAGAGCAGGAGCCGGTCCTCCAGCTGGCCCCGCCGCTGCCGCCTCCGCCTCCTCCTCCTCCTCACTGCACTGGACCCGGGACGCGTCCCCTCCATGCAACGCAAAGGGCAATGCAAAGCAGCCGGCCGACACAGGCAGCGGGGCGGGCGAGCAGGCTGCTGGGTGAGGGGGAGGAGAGGAGGAGGAGGAGGAGGAGGAGGAGGAGGAGGCGCTTGCTGCCTGCAGCGAGGCTGGTGCCCACTGGGGGGGGGCGGGAGGGGGGACATGGAAGCGGAGGGGAGGGGAGGGGAGGTCCGCGTGCGCCCGTCGTGACGCACCGGCCACCCGTGAGTGACAGCCCGGTCGCCGGCATGGTGCCAAGCTAAATGGGGGGGAGGGGGGCTGCGAGTAGACCTTCCCCCTCCCTCCTCCCGGACCTCTTCCTTTACCCCACGGGAGAGCGTCCTCTTCCCGGGCGGCCGCAGGTGGTGGGCGGAGGTGGCCGCGGGGGGTAGGGGGGCGGATTTCCCCCCCGTTGTACGGATTTTTCGTTGAACAAACCCTCTGTTATACGAGGTATTACTGTATTTATTTTGACAAGCAGAGATCTCAGTGCTTGTCAAAATAAATAATAAAAATAAGTGCTGACCAGTTGGCCTCAGACTAAAAGAAACTGCCGACCGGCCCATGGGCCAGCTGCTTGGTACTAGGTTAAAAAAAAGCTCCGACTAGCCTCCTATGGGCCAGCTGGTTGGTGCTAGGTTTTAAAAAAAGATCCAACCAGCCCATGCGATCGTGTTTTGTGCCCATCTCTAGTCTCAAGTATCTCTGAGCCTGCTTAGTATCATTCTTAGATTCAAGTCTGGGAAACTACTATTACAACAAATTAGTTCATTGTTTGGTTCACCTTCCTGCTCAAGAAAACCACAAAACATAAATTTTGGAGTCTCCCTCTATTTTCAAAATCTTTGAACTTGTATGTTTGTTGTTGTACCCTGAAAATGCATTGATTTTCCTTTTTCTGCAGTACACTCATTTCTTTGGCATCATTTCCTCCCTACCTCCAATGGTAACAAGTCTTTCTGATAACAGCTTCTTACCAATTGCAGCCAAAGGTTCAGCTATAACACTTTGCATCTCTGCTTCTAATTGTTGTAGTAAAGCTTTTAGGGTTACACCAGTCCGAGCTTCTGGTTTACTCTTACCTCCTTTATAATTGTGATTTGAGGTATGTGCCGTTTTTGATGTCTCTTCACAGACAAGGCTGCTTATGAACAACAATGTGGTGATCATTTAAAAAAAAACCTCAGTAAATTCCTTCACCCCTAGCAGTACTAGCCAGGATTCCTGGGAGTTGTAGTCCAAGAACATCAGGGCCCCCAAAGTTGACAACAACTGTTTTAGTGGGTATTCAGCTCTGTAGTTACACTGCCATCTTCAATAGCAGGAAGCTCCAACCCCTCCACATATTATGCTTTTATATATCTGAATACAGGTAATCTTTCAGAAAAGCAAAGAGATAGCAATTGAGCTTTGCAGAATACATGAATGCTCTAGAACAATTTCATTATATTTCATATATTTTTACATGTTTATTATTACTATTATTGAAAATTTATAAGTCTCAATATTGTTTAGCGAATCAGAAAAGCAGATAAATGGGTGCAGCAGACATGGCAAACTTCAGTGACAAAACTCTAAGTGACTACTTAATCTGGCTTCAAACGCATGACAGCACACTGCCTCAGTTGATTTTGTATTCACTCGATCATCCTGCAGGCTGTTCAGAGTATTTGTTATGCAACTCCATGCAAGAGGCCACACATTCATTCCGGGCACTGAGACTCCAAGCCTGAAAAGACAAATGACAATCTAAATGTCTAATGCAGACAGTTTCCAAATTGCAAGTGAGATTGCTTGAATGCCCTGCTTTCTATTTCTCCGAAAATGTATGTTTACTCTTGCTTTTTTTCCAAATAACACTTATATACCCAGTGAATTAGTTAGCTTCTAGTATATATGCAGGGTAATCTTTTACATAAGGTATAATCTCCCTCATGAAACTAGGAGAAATTTGCTCTTTATATATTAAAATTATTAATAATCAATCTCATTTCTCATTTTGGTTTGCAGTAGTTATTACTGACAGGCACCTTAATAAAACAGCATGCTGTTTCATAATGTCATAAGGGTATGAAATGTTTCAAAATGAAACATAACGATACCAGCGTTTCATTACAAAACACCCTCCCCCCAAAGAAACAATTCGTTATAGAGGAAATGGCAGGGGAGCTTCCTCAAGCTCTTCCCTGTCACCTCTTGAAATCTGGAAAGGTTTCAGGATCACAGACATATGCACTCTAAAACACTGATCCCAAGCATGTTTCACACCCCAAAGTGGAAAGCATAGCTTCCTCCATCAATTTTAGAGAACCCCTTGAAATTTGGAAAGTTTTGGGTTTCAGGGAACGGAGTTATTAAGCTTCAAAAGAGGTGCAGGGGTGCTTAATTGAATGAGAGGGAAAGCTGTAAATTAAGCCTATAATTGCTAAAGCACACCAGACATACTCCTTCAGTCAAGCACCATACACCTCCTTTAATAACTTCATTCCCTGAAACCCAAAACTTTCCAAATTTCAAGTTATCTAAAATTGCTTGCAGGGAGCACCCCCGCCATTGCATACTTCAGATCAGTAATTTTCCATTGAATATTTTTAATTATTTAAAAAATATGTAATGGAAAATTACTGATCTGAGGCATGGAATGGCAGGGGTACCTTCTGCAAGCGAATTTATCGAAGCCCTTGAAATTTGGAAAGGTTAGAGGTTCAAGGAGCTGAGTTATGAAACTCCAAAGGGGATGTCCCTAGGAAAAAAATCCTTTCTAATTAGAATTCATGGGAAGCGGCGGTAGTGCTATCGCTCACTTGATCAACTTCCTATAACAATTAGAAAGGTAATTTTTCCTGGGGGCACCTCCTTTGGAGCATCATAACCCCTAAACCTTTCCAAATTTTAGGGGATTACCTAAAATCATTTTGTTTCATTTTGGTTTGTAACAAAACTACTTTAGCATTCATTTTGTTACAAAATGAAACTACTGTAGAAATGAAATGAAACATTATTTTTCTGTTTTGTGCCCATCCCTATAATAGTGATCATTCCGTTGGAAGCTCCCAGTATCTTCACCATGGTTTACCAATCAATGTAAGCACCATACAAAGATACTTCTGATGTTTCTCTGGCTGTTCAAGATCTCAAGAAGATTATTTCTGAGTCTTTTTCAACTGAGATCTCTTGTCCTGGATGGCCTGGCCATTAACTAAATCAGCATGGTCATCTCAAGTGCTATCACTGCCACCTGCTTTGCATACCCTGGTCAGGGAACATCTGGTCCTACAGCACTTACTGGGAAGACGGTGGTGAAGGAGGAGGGAAGTGGTGGCCCAGTGAACACATGTCAGCTGAGGAGTGTGCCCTGGCACTGCAGCAATCAGTGGGGAAGGGGAGGAAAAGGGTGACCGAAGTGCCTTTCTCCTGGCCCTTCCTCAGATGCCTCTGGGAACATGGCATCAGCCCCAGGTCCTCAAAGCCAAGTCATTATGAGGGATGGTCTCCTCTGCAGGAGGCAATATTTTGCTTCACAGTGGCTCAACCCCAAGGTATTATTTTCGCTGCTGACAAAGGAAAGGGGTGTGCCAGGGAGCAGGAGCAGAGAGAAAGTTGGAACTGTCATAGTTGTCCCCCTCTTCCCCTGTCATGCTAAGTGTTGTGTGGTTGGGGAACAGAACGCAGCACACCATTTTTTTACCTCAGGTGGCATGAGAACTTTCACATTCTGAATGGCAATGATTTGCCTTATGGCTTGGCCAAATTTAATAACTCTCTGGGGTCAACAGTTGCCTCACAAAGAGGAGACTTCACAATGTTTGTTTGCAAGTTTGAATGTGATGTGGTTGCCTCTGTAAAAAGCTAGAAAACATAAAAATCATGCAGTCCCTATAGTCTTTTCTTAACTTGCAGTTTCAGAACACAGTGCTGTAATCCTATACATACATACCTGGGACTATATGACTTGGAAATAAGTCAGGACAAGTTCAAAGTAGGACAGTGCCCACTTTTATACCCATTTGCTTAGTTATAAGACCCATATGGTGTACTGGATAGAGTGATAGCTAGGATGGAGGAGGCTTGAGTTTGAATCCTCACTCAGCTACGGAAACTTACTGGTGGTGTGGAACTGGTAAAACCTCTCCTTAAATATCTCATTTATATTGAAACCACTTTTAGGGTCACTATAAGGCTTGAACTTGATGAACATAAGACAAAGTTATGCATAGGATTGATGTTTTATGGTTGCATTTATATCTCACATATTAGGGAATAAAGGCCATTGGAGCCCTGTTGGGTTTTCTTTCTGGTACTTGGGGTTTCACTACAAATATCTGGGTAATCCAGTGGTGGTATAGGTATTGAGTGTCGGAGTTGTACAGTCATCATCCAGAGTATATGTATACACAGTGATTTTTACATGTGCTTCAGAATTTAATATTATGCTATCCTTAATTAGCAACCATCCATTAAGAAATGCTAGCATTATATCTGCTAAGGTTATTAGGATTGAAGCCAATCATGGTCAGTTTTGTTCTGATTAGGGATGGGCATGAAAGACCAAAATGGCATTCTGTTTCATTTTTCAATTCTCCCCCATTTCATTTTGTTTATTTTGAAATGATGTTTTTTTAAAAAATATCATTTCGTATTTTGTTTTGTTTCATTTTGCATTTTTATTTATTATTTCTCATGTCAACCAGCTGGCCCCTGGGCCAGGTTGGTGTGTTTTTATTTATTTATTTATTTTAATTTATTTTTTTTCTCATGCCAACCAGCTGTCCTGTGGGCCGGGTCAGCACGTTTTTTAATTTTTATATATTTTATCTTTGTTATCTCATGCTGACCAGCTGGCCCGTGGGCCAGGTTGGTGCTTTTTTAAACCCGTGATTATCCGTTCTACAGATGAAACAAAATGGTTCATTTAAATGAAAAAAAAAATGACCATTTCGTTTAGTCTGTAACAAAATGCTGCTTCATCATGCAGTCAGATTCCAAGAGAAAAAGCTTTGAGGTAGTTTACGAAGAGCTGTGCTGTTATAAAAAGCTGAGGGGCCAGTATAAAGAAGCTGCGAAGCTTAATTGTTCTTGTTGAAACTTGTGCATAAACAAACATCCTTACAGACATACTATATGTGCTTAAATTACAAAAAGAGAAATAAGAGAAAAAGAAAACCCCTTTTGGCTATCTGATGAGAAAACATAACAGATTGTAATTCTAAAACTTTTATCATTATGTGTGTGGGTTTTTAAAGTAAACTTCTTTTGGCTTTCAAACACTAGTTATTAATTATGAAAAGAGCAGTCACAAGATATGAAATGACATGTGCTGCTGGAACACATTGTCAAGACTATGTCTCCAAAATAACAAAGGCTGTACGTAGCTTCTTGCTCTTTTTTAAAAAAATTGATAATGCAAATACATCCGTTAGCTGTGGCAGTAATAAAACAGCTGTGTAAAGGGAATACTGGAAAATTTGCCAGGTTTGATTTTAAAAAACACCACACAACTTTAATTCGGAATGAGGACTCTTCCTTACAGGATAAACAGCAATTCCAACCTGTGAATACATTTTGTTGTGGGGTGGATGGTTGTCATTTTCTTGGCTGCACACACTGGACTTTAATTCTCAACATTTCATTGTGACATAATGGGACCCGTCTTTAATTATGATGAGGTCAATGTTTCACATTATCCTGCATTAACAGGTGCTAGGTGATAATTTGAGTCTTAAATGATTGTTCAAAACATGCTTTGGAAATGGAAGGATGAACTTCTGTCCCTCATGTATGGGAAGGCCAAATATTGTTTCAGACAAAATAAAACTTTTTTTTTTTTTGCTTCTCTACATGTGTAATAGAACTGAGTCTTCTTTTCAAAATTCCTCCCCTGTCATAATCCTTCAGGGGCCACCAAACTGGAGGGACAACAACTGAAAGCTGGGGGGGGGGTTTGCTTTCTCTCCTGTTCTGCACTTTCTGATAGCTGCCCAAAGAGGAAGGGGCTACTTAAAGATCCATTAAACCTGTGTGGCTCTGGAAGACTTTTTTATTGTTCCAAAATGGCTGTGACATTGACACAGCTGATGTTGTCATCCTTGTTGCATGGCATAGCTCCAACAATAGGGTTTTAGCCAATGTCTCCTGGTTTAAGAAAAACACTGAGGACATATTGCCGTTAAATGAGTATTTATCTACAGTAGTTACTTTTTACAAGCTTTTCAGATGGAGATCTGAGTATGTTAAATTCCTAGCATCTGGCACAGAGTATTTCTGAAGTGCTTAGGAGCTAGAATATTTATTATTTCAGAGAGAGCACCATCAATATAAAAGGTGATATAAAAATCCAACAAACAAACAAACAAACAAACAAACAAACAAAATGCTTACAACACACATCCTGTGCACTTCTGCTCCAAAATCCTGTTGAGTAGAGATGGGCACGACTTTGAAAAAAAAAATTTTGAGTTGTCGTTAGTCGGGCCGGTTCCGTTTCGGGTCATCTCCGTTTTTTGCGAAAATTCGCAAAAATTAGTCGGTTCGTTTTTTCGTTTTTTCGTTTCTGTTTCTGCCGCGATTTCGTGCATTTTGACGTCCGACTGAGACTTGCGGCTTGCAGGCGCAGCGCGGGCGGCGGTGGCGCGGGGGTACATGCGTGGGCGGCGGCAGCGGCAGCGGCAGCGGCAGCGGCAGGGGGAGTGGCTAGCGTGCGGGCGGGCGCGCGGGCGGGCAGGCGGGCGGGCGGGTGGGTGCGCGGGCGGGCGGGCGGGCGTGCGGGCGGGTGGGCGCGGGTCCCGCAAATGAGCAGGCGGACCTGCCTGGGTGATGGACTTGCTGCTGCAAAACAAGGCTAGTGCATCCTAAGCAAACAAAGTGGGGCAGAAACAAATTTGCATTTCTTTTTTTTTCTCTTGGTCTGCTGTGCTGAATCTGCTGATGCTGAACCAGCCAGCCACCCTACTTGGTCTGGCTGACGTGCCTGTTTGTTGTACTTTTTTGTTGTTTGGTTTTGAATCCATCCCATCTCCCCTCCACCTCTCTCATAGGCAGCAGGAGAAACAGACATTCCGTTCCTCCCCAAATCTGGATGAGGGGTCTACTACTCTACTCCTCTCAAATTGGCCCCCCATCACCAAGGTCCTTCTGCCTTCACTTCACATTCACAGTCAAAGTCACACACACTTAAAGGACAAGCAATAAAGCCAAAGCCAATGCAACCCTGCTTTTGGTCATGGTCAACAAAAACATTAGCAGTTAGAGCCTGAGGTGGTTAAGCTAGTACGTACCTAGCTAGTAGCTGCTACAGCCAGGAATAGTTTTGGTAGGGATGGGAATGGGATAGGGCTCTGGGTTGCTCTGACTTAAGTTTTACAGCCCACAGCCCAGCCCACTAGGCTATACAAGGAGGAGGACTATCTCTGGTCGACGTGTCCATAAGGCCAGAGTAAGGGTGGCCACTCCGGCCAGGCCACAAGGCAGAGTATGAGAGCACCACAGCACAGAGCCAGAGTGCGGCAGGCTCATTGCCAGCTCCAGGATAAAAAGGATGGAGCTGAATGGCATGACAGGAATTTAAATGCCACTGGCCTTGGGTCACAGTGTGTTGCAGCCCAGAGGACTGAGTTGCGGAGGAGGCCAATCACCTTGAGTCTGGTCTGGCACCACACTGCCTGCGATGCTCCACATGGCACTTTCTGACAAACTCTTGGGTGGTGCTGTACATAGTACGAACGCTGTTCAAATCAGTACCCCCCTTCTGTGTGGAACACGGCGTCTTGCAGCCCAGAGGAAAGACTGGAGGAGGAGGCCAATCACCTTGAGTTTGGTCTGGCACCACACTGCCTGCGATGCACCACCGTCCACCACATGTCACTTTTTGACTAAGTCTTGGTGGTGCTGTACTTACGAACGCTGTTCAAATCAGTACCCCCCTTCTGTGTGAAACACGGTGTCTTGCAGCCCAGAGGAAAGACTGGAGGAGGAGGCCAATCACCTTGAGTTTGGTCTGGCACCACACTGCCTGCGATGCACCACCGTCCACCACATGTCACTTTTTGACTAAGTCTTGGTGGTGCTGTACTTACGAACGCTGTTCAAATCAGTACCCCCCTTCTGTGTGAAACACGGTGTCTTGCAGCCCAGAGGAAAGACTGGCGGAGGAGGCCAATCACATTGAGTTTGGTCTGGCACCACACAGGCTGCAGTCTGTGTGAGTCAGAGTACCCACAAAGAACCAAGCCTGGAGTGGAGGCTTCCTTGCTCCCTCCCTTCACTGAGTAATTGAATGCTGGGCCAGCAATCCACGACCATGGCCTTTGTTGTGAATCCCAGCTCCTACAACTCCAACAGCCAAGCCTTGAACTTTCGGAAAACTGTTCTATTTATAAATGGTGGTGCCACCACCACGCAACTGGTACATTTTTTCCCTTCTTTATGAGCCACAGCTGGCAGCCCAGTGGAAAGAGTGGTGGAGGAGACAGAGCTAGGTCTGTGTGAATTACAAACTCCCTGCAAACTACTACCATGCCCTTCGTAGTGAATCCCAGCTCCAACACCACTCCAAGAACCAAGCCTGGAACTGTCAGAGAAACTACTGGAGTGCGTGCTGCACACAACTTCTCTTTCCTTCTTAGTGAGCCACAGTGTTTTGCATCCAAGAGGAAAGAGTGGCTGGAGGAGCCCACATAGCCTGAGTCTGAGGCCACAGGGCCTCCGTAGGGGAGGATCATTGCCAGGAAGCTCCAGCTCCCCAGCGTGACTGAATGGCCTGAGGAGGATGCCAGGAAAATGCCCTTCTTCGTGAGCCACAGTTGGCAGCCCAGTGGAAAAGCAGAGGCCACATGGTGTCTGACTCTGAGGCCTGAGACCACTCTGACAAAAGGACTGCAAGCCAGAGGGTCTTCCTACACAGCTGTGTGCTGCTTTCCCCGTAAACTCCTTGCAGGCCAGCACAGCCGTGTTCCCTTCTCAGTGAGACATAGCTTTGCAGTCCTTCTTTGTGAGCCACAGTGTATGGCAATGGCAGCCCACTGAAGACTAATTGGCGGTCCGGAGGCTGACAACACTCCCACACTGCGGCACTCCTTCCTGCAGAGTCCTGTCACTGTCCCAGGCAGAGTCCAAGGGTGCTTTCGCATGAGTTCTGCCTAATCACGGGCCCACCCCACGGCTGTTTTCTAGCACTCAAGCACAATGCCCTTCTCTGTGAGGCACAGTGTGTGCAAACAAAATAGTTGATGAGTGAATGCACTGTTACAGTTGGTCTTCAAGAGGTTTTCCGCCAAGAGGCGGGCACAGCCGTGGTTGCTGCATGGGCAAGTTGAGGGCAGTGGCGACAGGGCTGAACTTGAAGCACTTACTGGACCATGATGTTAGGGTGAAGGAGAAGCGGCTGGAAGGCCTCCTCTAAGCCAGAAGTGGGGGGAGCCTGACAGGCAGGCAGGGAGAAGACACAGAGCTAGAGTGAGTCTGAGTCTTTGACCACACAGGCTTCCAAAAGGACAGCAAGCCAAGCTTTCTGACTTTCTTTCCCAGCTGTGTGCTGGTAGACTGCTCCTAACTGCCGTGCCGGCATTCCATCTCCATGCCCTTCGTAGTGAATCACAGCAGTTCCACAACTCCAAGAGCCAAGCCTGGAACTTCCTCCTGAAAGGCTCTTCTATTTCTAAGAAACAAACGATTATTGTGCTGAACTGTGGTACGCGCAAGTACATTCCACTCCAGCCCTTCTTAGTGAGACACAGTGTGGTGCAGCCCAGAGGACAGAGTAGCGGAGGCCTAAACATCCCCCTTAACCCTAACCCTAAGCCAACCACCAGCTGTTCCTGAAGAGTGTTCCCATAACTCAATCATCATCATCAATCACAACCTAGAATTGCAACCAGTAACTTTTCTTGTCCGGCAGCCTTTGTTCTGGGGTAAGAGGAAGAAATGATTATAAAATGTTTAAGCACCGAGTGTGCGCACAATGAGTCACACAGCACAGCACCAAGATCCACACAGGGGACTTTCGGACAGGAGTACGCACACACAACAAGGACGTTTCCCTTCTTTGTGAGCCACAGCTGGCAACCCAGTGGAAAGAGTGGCGGAGGAGACAGAGCTAGCTCTGTGTGAATTACAGACTCACACAGTCAGTGTGGGACAGAGTATCCACCAAGAACCAAGCCTGGAGGCTTCCTTGGCAGGCAGAGTTTCTCTCGCCACCCCAGGAGACCGGATTTTGGCAACCAAGGAGACAGAGTGGAAGCAGGAGAACTGGGTGGGTCTATTTCTTTAAGGCTGTAAGGAGGGGAGCTTGCCCCCTGATTCTCAGTCTTTGAGGTAGGTTGTTGTAAAGTGCTTCCTCACCACTTTGTTAACAGATTGGTACCTAAACCCCAGGGAACGGTGTGAAGCACCAAGGAAGGCAGGTATTAGGGTCTCTCTCAGACCAGCCATGGCAAAAGGGGAAACATTGGGCCAATACAGACAGACCCTTTCCAATGACACTTTGAGTGGCCCTGCCTGGTTTGGAGACAGGCCAGGGCTAGAAAAATTGGGCCACTAATAGTACCCTTCAATTTTGTGTGAGAGAGAATACAGGTAGGCAGGCAGACAGGCAGGCAGGCAGGCTCATAAACCCCAGGGAACGGTGTGAAGCACCAAGGAAGGCAGGTATTAGGGTCTCTCTCAGACCAGCCATGGCAAAAGGGGAAACATTGGGCCAATACAGACAGACCCTTTCCAATGACACTTTGAGTGGCCCTGCCTGGTTTGGAGACAGGCCAGGGCTAGAAAAAATGGGCCACTAATAGTACACTTCAATTGTGTGTGAGAGAGAATACAGGTAGGCAGGCAGGCAGGCAGGCAGGCAGGCAGACAAGCAGGCAGTTTTGCAGGCATTAGGTACTGGAGTCGGCAGGTAGTCACAGGGCCAGGCAGGCAGGCAGGCTCGTAGGGCCAATGGGAGGCAGGCAGTCTTGCAGGCGGGCATGGAGGATTGCAGGCAGGAGGTTAGGTTACAGGCAGCAACTTAGTTCTTGGAGTGTTGGGGTAATCCCAAGGTGGAAAGGTTGAAGCGGATGAAAGTCAACCTTTCCACCGTCTCCCGGTCCAGGCGACAGCGGCGCGGCCTCAGGACATCTCCCATGTGGGAGAAGACACGCTCACTCTGGACACTGGTGGGTGGGATAGACAAGAGGTCCAACGCCAGAGTTGAAAGAGCGGGCCAGAGGTCTGCCTTTCTGGCCCAGTAGTGCAGTGGGTCCGAGCTGAGGGGTTGGAGGGGCTCAGCCATGTACTCCTTCACCATGGTCTGAGCGGGGTCTGCTACTTCTTCCTCCCTTGCCTCCACTGAGGAGGAAACTGCCATGGCTAGGGCAGAGGCCAGGTAGTTGGCTGCTGGAACGGAACCTGGTCTCTGGGTGAACGCTCCTGGAGTACAGAGGGATGTGGATCCTTGCGAGGACTCCTCCTCAGCATCGCTCTGGCTTCCGTGCGCCCTCTGAAACGCCTGGCCCTCACCGGAGACAGCCCTGACTTGACGGCATAGCTCCGTCTTCCAGGATTTCAGTTCGGCAGTGCTGGCCGCCAGGGAACCCTAGACGCGAGGGTCGCACAGGCAGGCCATCTGGTACACCTTTTCCCTTCTAAGTGGGCCAAGGCGGGTATCCACGACGGTCAACAGCCTGTCTGCCAATGCCCTGCTCTTAGGGAGAAGATTGCCTTCTTCCCGGATACTGGTCTCTAGGCGTTGGCGAAGGGCATTGACCAGGGGGAGAACGTGGCCCAGGCTGGCGTTGTAGCTGCTGAGGACGTGGGTGGTCTCCTCAAAAGGCTGCAGGATACCCGCCATCTGGGAGAGGGCAAGCCACTCGGTAGCACCAAGGTCCAATTCCCTCCCCTCATGCAGCAGAGTCCCTGGGGTGGTTGACATGATGTATTCCACCACTTCCTTCTGCTCCACCAGACGCTTGACGATTTCGTGGGTGGAGTTCCACCGGGTGGTCACGTCCTGGATCAGGACGTGCTCCGGTCGGCCCATCTCCGTCTGCCTCTCACGCATCATCCTGGCTGCCTTGACGCTGCGAGCGAAGTGCCCCACGATCTTCCGACACTTGTCCAGCAAGGCCCTGGTCTCCCTGGTCCCCTCACTCCAGGAGTCTTTTGGTGCACCCAGGCCAATGGCATCGCCCACCACTAGATGCAGTTTGTGTGCTGCGCACACGATGCCCTGGAACCCTGCCCCAAGAACCGCGTTGGTCATGTTATGGCCCGCGTCTGTAACCATGACTCCACGATTGACCTGTCCCTCTGTCCCCAATCCCCACTCTCGCATTGCTGTCTTGAGAACGTCAGCAATGTTGATCCCTGTGGCGTTGTCCTCCATGCTTTGTGCCTGGAGAAGCACCACCCTATACCCTCTTGGGGTGCTGCCTTGTGCCTCCCCCTGCAGCTGCTCATGGGCTGACCGGGGCTCCAGGACCTCCTTGGGTTGCCACCAATGAGCCGTCAGTGAGAGGTATCCGTGGTGCCACCGGTCCAGAGGTCGGAAGTGAAGTGGATCTTCCTCCCTCTGGCCGCCTGCAGCAGGGCCCGGATCCTGTCCCTGACAGACTCATAAAGGGAGGGAAGCACCCGCCTGCTGAAGGTACGCCGGGATGGAGTCTCGTACCATGGTGCCACGTGCTTCATCAGGTGCCTGAAACCTGATGACTCCACAAAGGAGAGGGGCAACCCGTTCATGGCCACCATTTCACCCACCACTCGAGTGGTGGTCTCCTGTGCTTTGGCCCTATTTAGCGGGCTGACAAAAGTCCCACCCAACAGCCCCACTTCCTGCAGAGTGGCCTGCCTCTTCCCACTCTCACTAACGGAGCTGTGTTTTTCTTTCTCTAACCCTTCTTCCCCTCTCTTCCTCCCTGAAGAGCAAGGGCCTGACAGGGTTCCAGGCAGAGTCCCAGGGTGCTTCCTCATCAGATGGCTGCGCAACCCACTTGAGGAGAGGTGTTTGGGGTCATTCCCCCTGCGCAAGACCACCCCGCATATCTTGCACACTGCCATCCTTGCGTCTTGGGGGCTGTTCTCAAAATGCTGCCAGAGACACCCTCGTGGCTTACAGAAAGTAACGCCCCCTCTGTTATTGCCTGCCGCTGCCGCTGCTTTGGTGCTGGTGTGGCCTCTGCCCTGCCGGGAAAGTAGACTAGTACTACTGCTCTCACTGGTGGTACTCTGGGTGGAAAGAGGGCTGCTCCTTCCATCACTGCCTGGAGCCTGCCTTAAGTCTGTCCCTGCCAACAGGTCCTCAGAATCTGGCAGGTTTAGATACAAGGAGCCCAATCCTGATTCTGATGCCATTTCAGAATCAGAACCCTTGTCTTCTTGCTGATTAAGGGTGGGGCTGTCAGGTAACGAAGATGGGATTTGGTACGCCTCATCCATGCTTCCCTCGGTGACAGACGATGGCACATTGCTGCTTGTGCCACTGGCACTGCTACTCGAGGAGGGAGTTGCACCAGTATCACTTTCTGCACTACTTCCTGTCCCTTCCCTCAGAAACGTGCCCCTATTTATCTTAGTAGGGGTCCCCCTCCCCTGCCCTCTAGCTGTGTGACCCCTCCTCATTTTTCTCACTTCTTGTGGCTCAGGCCAGGGAATGTATAATGTGATAGTAAAGAAAAGCACCAAGGAACTGTGCAAGTAAATGAGTGAGATGGACTCACAACAGCAGCACAAAAAAACAAGGTAATAGGAGCAAGGGGTTTGCCAATCCTGGCACCCAACTAAGTTTCTCTATGCCCTACACAGGGCAAGTGTAATTAGGAGGAGAACTGTAACTTCTTCCCAGTTGTAATTGGATTGTGTATGTAGACTGTGTTGGCAAGTAAATGAGTGAGATGGACTCACAACAGCAGCACAACAAACAAGGTAATAGGAGCAAGGGGTTTGCCAATCCTGGCACCCAACTAAGTTTCTCTATGCCCTACACAGGGCAAGTGTAATTAGGAAGAGAACTGTAACTTCTTCCCAGTTGTAATTGGATTGTGTATGTAGACTGTGGTGGCAACAAGTAAATGAGTGAGATGGACTCACAACAGCAGCACAACAAACAAGGTAATAGGAGCAAGGGGTTTGCCAATCCTGGCACCCAACTAAGTTTCTCTATGCCCTACACAGGGCAAGTGTAATTAGGAAGAGAACTGTAACTTCTTCCCAGTTGTAATTGGATTGTGTATGTAGACTGTGGTGGCAAGTAAATGAGTGAGATGGACTCACAACAGCAGCACAAAAAACAAGGTAATAGGAGCAAGGGGTTTGCCAATCCTGGCACCCAACTAAGTTTCTCTATGCCCTACACAGGGCAAGTGTAATTAGGAGGAGAACTGTAACTTCTTCCCAGTTGTAATTGGATTGTGTATGTAGACTGTGGTGGCAAGTAAATGAGTGAGATGGACTCACAACAGCAGCACAAAAAAGAAGGTAATAGGAGCAAGGGGTTTGCCAATCCTGGCACCCAACTAAGTCTCTCAATGCCCTGCACAGGGCAAGTGTAATTAGGAGGAGAACTGTAACTTCTTCCCAGTTGTAATTGGATTGTGTATGTACTGTGGTGGCAAGTAAATGAGTGAGATGGACTCACAACAGCAGCACAAAAAACAAGGTAATAGGAGCAAGGGGTTTGCCAATCCTGGCAAACAAGTTTCACAATGCACAGGGCAAGTGTAATTAGGAGAACTGCAACTTAACTTCTTCACAGATGTAAGTTACAACTGCACAAAAACCAAGCTAATAGAAGCAAGGGGTTTGCAAAATCTGGCAGCACCCAACTTTCACAAATAATGCACAGTAACTAAGATGAATGGAAATTCTTCAAAGATGTAATTGAAGAAAAAGTTCTATAGAGGTGGCTGGGTGCCTGCCCTTCAACAAATGTTTGTTTGAGTGCCTGACTGCAAAAAAAAATGAAT
This sequence comes from Phrynocephalus guinanensis, assembly GCA_037367245.1. Taxonomy (NCBI): domain Eukaryota; kingdom Metazoa; phylum Chordata; class Lepidosauria; order Squamata; family Agamidae; genus Phrynocephalus; species Phrynocephalus guinanensis. Next base: position 44,979,043 of record CM074735.1, on the reverse strand, counting down.
GAGGTGTTGGACAAGTGAAAGAATATCTATAAGTGTTAAGTAAAATGAAATTGTAAAATGTTCTATAGAGGAAGGTGCCCTAGCCTTGTTGCCAACAAATGTGTTTGAGAAATTTGAGTGCATTGGTTGGCGAGGGAGACTCTGCCTACTCAGTCTGTACTCTGTATAATATTTTTAAAATAATTTAATCCACAGCCTCCAACCTCCCCTTCTAAGCACTAGTACTGGACCTTGGCTGTTGCCTGCCACTTGCTAATAAACTGTAGAATAGAAAATATATGGAATAAAACTATAAGCTGCTACTAGGGTAGGATAGGGTTGCTGGATTCCCTTCCAAAACCCCAATCGCAACAGCAGCAAAAAAGCTGTAGGCGCAGGGTAAAAGGACCTTGGCCAAGTAAATGAACTTGGTGGGAAATTGGGATACAAAAGAAATGGTATGGTAGTGTAAAATAATATATTTTCAAAATAAATCCGCAGCACCTCTCCTCCCCTACCGCTCCCACTCAAATCTTCTCTCCCCCTTGAAGCAAATATAAGCAAATAAAAAACGGAACTCTTCCTCAAAAATGCAGAAAACAAAAAAGAATAAACACTGCGTTGCTATTCCCCACAGGGAATAGAAGAAATTATTATGTTTTGCGAATTAATATCAATTCAATTCCCTCCCTGCCTAGCGAGACCGAGACCGCGACCGCGACCGCGAAATCGAAACTAGACTGAGCACAGCAATCCAGCCCTGACCACCCTCCACAAGATCCAAGCCCAGACTGTGACGGACTGGAACTGCCTCGGCTTTTTATGCCCTCTGGCACATCCAGAAGTGTCAGTCAAAACCTGTCCATGCGATTGGTGGAATGGCTCCGAAAATTTGCATGGTCCCGTCCCATGGCCAGCCCATCGTTGCGCAGGTGTAAAAAAATAAATTAAGAAAAAATAAAATAAAATCAACGGAGACGTATTTTGGCAATACAAACCCACTGCTGCTACTGTAAAAAATCAAGCATTTAAAATACGTAACTTTCGCATGTTTCTGTGGTGCTTTGGTGGGGTTTTGGGCAAGGATTTCCAAAAAAATATTGCGGTCGCCATTTTGGACCGGGAATCGGTTTTTTTTTACTTTTAAAAACTTTTTTCTGTGCCGCTTGGCATTGCGCGATCGCCGCGTGCAAGTAACGAGCACGACAAATCAGACCAAATTGTTCGTTCGTCGGTTCGAGCTCAAATTCTGGCGGAGTAATTCCCATTACCGTTTCCGTAGAGTAACGGATACGAGTAACGGAAACGGAAACGGGAATACCGCTAAGTCGTGCCCATCTCTACTGTTGAGTACAGAGTTACATGTAAGACCTATGTTAGAATTATGTACTGTCAAGTTACAGGACAAACTTGAATGCCGCAGCTGTATTTCTCCGCTTGCCTATAACCTCAAAATGTATTCTGGAGAGTGCAGTGCAGACTTTGAAGATGCCTCGATAGGCTCTAGGAGAGAGAGGTCAATCTACTGGGCTCTAGGAGAGAGAGGTCAATCACTGAAAGCAGCTGGTTCAATTGAGAATAAGATAATTAGATAATGGCCCCATTTACTGTGGAGTGCACCCAATGGAACTTATTCGGGCAGATTTCTATAGAATCTGTATTGTGTTGTATTAATTTGTTAACATCTGAAGAAGAAATATAAGTAAATGGTTATTTGAAATTGCAAGAGGTGCATACAGATTGAGAATATAACAATTGTATCATTTTTATCACTACTTGGGGATATGACTCTTTCTCAAGAATTTTATCCAAAATATGGAATAAGATCTCTGGGACAGGTAATGATGTTGATGAACTATCCGTTCCCCAGTAGATTTTCTTTGTTTTCCTTCTTTTTTTGGTTGGAAAATAAAAATAATTATTCACTTTTCTTCTTATAGGGTATTCATATCCTCTGCAATGTTTAGATTTTTTAAATTCAAAAGTTCTAATTCAGATTTCCTCTTTTTTTTTCTTTCCCAGCTCTTGTAAATGTGAAACTTTGGGCTATTGATCGGCAATGTTTTCAAACAATAATGATGAGGACTGGTCTCATCAAGCATACAGAGTATATGGAATTTTTAAAAAGGTATGGTACTTTTAAATTTTAAATTAAGACTGCTTTCTGATTTTACTTTGTGTGAGTTTATGCATGAGTTTTTGTTAGGGTGATTATAGTGGATGTAATCAAGAATTGTTTCCCCCCAGTAATTTTAATTGTCAATTTCAGTTGCATGTATCTCATAACACCTGGAAGGAAAATGATTGTAGATTTCAGCCTCATTATTGTGTGCTTTTTCTCATTAAAATTATTTCTCTGCAGTAGAGCAATGGTAGTAGACAAATAGAGAGCATTTTTCAGATGGCTCAGAGATCTTTCACTTAAGAATGTGATATTTAAGGAACAATATGGAAAGAAAATTAAGGCTGGTTTGGAAGCTTTAAACACTTGTTTGTATGTCTTCGATACACAAGCATATTAAAAAGTGTAAGCGAAACAAAAGCTTTTGCCACAGGCATCTAAAAATATGGGTCAAATGAGTCAGAGAAGAAAAGCAGTGTGCCAGTATGTCTCTTTTTAGACCTTAAAGTTGAATTTAAACTCTCCAAATATATTCAAGTATTTCTGCTCTTGAGAAATAATATCAAGTGCCTGACATAATATGAGAATCACATAAATGCACAGCAGTTTAGTTGAGCAAATGTATTAAAATATGAATTATATTTTAATTGAAAATGACCAAAATAGGTGATCCATGTACAGAGGAAAAAGAATATTCTGGGAGGTGATGCGTAAGCCAACAAGCCATTCATGTTGCCTCGGTAACCGTGTTCCTATTAGCCTCCAGACCTAGGCCTAGTGAAGCTATTTCCCTCCAGTCATATATTTTGCTCCTGTATATTAGCCTTGCAGAGCCACCAGAAGAGGAATAATCTAATGTAGAAAGTGAAGTACTGTGTAAATATACTAAATCCATCTCAAAGTTTGGAATGATTAAAAAATTATTGCCAGGAAGAACAATTGTACATAATCCTAAGCAGTGTTATGTGTGCCTATGCTCACTGGAGTCAAATTGGAAGTGCTCAGTTTGCCATTATGGCTGATAGTTAGCTATAGTAATGTGCTGGATTATTAAAGAGGAACTCCCACTGGACTCAGTAGGCTTAGTTTTTAAAGTAAATGTTTATAAGGGAGAGTTTGATCTTTTCTCTTTTTTCATGTTGAGTTTCCAGTGGAATTCGTAAAAGTGATCCGAGTGAATTCTGTAAAGGTGTGTTAACCTCTTCATCTACTCTCTGAGGACAGATTGTGTCCAGCATATGCTATGCTCCAAGTATTCCTGATCTATCTAGATGCGTGTGCATCCATTTGTACATGGAAAACACATGTGCTCAGATTGTATCATTAACTTTATCTAAAGGAGAAATCTTCTGCATTTACAAGGATAAAAACTAAACATGGTAGGGAGCTTGTACTGTGCTCAATTTTTTTTGTTCCAAAAAAGTAAAAGGGGTTTCCTCTGTAGTCTGTGCATCAGCACTGAGCCTTGGCAAAGTAAGATTACATTTATCTTCCTGTGACTAATCACAAAATGAAGCCCTCTATGAAACAAAAGAAACACAAGACTTAGAGCTTTGTTCTGAGAGAAACTAGTTTTCGTTCCCCTTCAGATACTATTCCCAAAAACTGTTAAGTTCATAGCTTATATATCATAGATGCTCCTCAATCCTCAACTTGACTTTTCCCATGCTTATCTCAAAAGCAGTGGAATCAGAGTCTGTAGACATGCTATCATCCTTTTCTCTTCCCCTACATAATTTTTAATAAATATAAAATACAAAAAAGCAATGCAAAATATCTGACAGTGAAACAAGTAAATTTTAAGTCAAGCCAGTTTTATAAATATACAACAAATATCTGAGCAAAAGGTTGCTAAATATGAAGCTACTGAAGATTTAAAATAAAAAATAAACAATCTGTATCAAAACCGAAGCTTAATACAAGGAAAGGTATTAGTGAAGCATATTGTTACATAAATGTGCCAGACAGTAGGGTGGAAAATGTAGGTCTCTATGGCTATTTGCAAAACCTATTAAAGGAGATCACATGGATAGGAATAAGCCGTGAACTTGAAGATTTCTTGAGCATTTGATCTCCTGTATTATTATTTTTTCATCAGTGCTGTAATCCAGAGCCTCCCTCTCCATTTCTCTAGTGATAGGGTTTTTTTTTTGCTACTCTTCCTGCTGAGAGCTGTTTGTAGATCTGTTTCCAAGTACCATACACAGAATCAGATGCTTATGCTTTGGATTATTTATTACTCTCCAAAAAAAAAAAGAGATGAAAGACCAAAGGAAGGAAAGTGGTGGATGGGTTATTCAGGGATCTTTTCCACCCCCTTTAAGTCGTTTACCTGGACTTTTGAAATCAATGAGCAACACCACCAACTACTGTATGTAAAGTAACAGCCAGGTATGCTGCCAGTTCTCCAGCATTTTGCTTCTACAATTTTTATTGATGTAATTAACTTTAGGGCAGTATAGATACCAACAATAAATCAATTTAGGATTATGCTTTCTGAGATGGAAAGCTGGGAGGCCCATTTTTCTATGGAACACCAATTATCATCAAACAAAAAAGATTTTTTTAAAATCCCAAACTACTTTTTCAACTAAGTGCTTTTATATATGGCATCAGTTAATCAAGCACAATATATTAACAACACTTTGATTTCTCTTTGGTTTGCATAATAAGATTTTCAAAAGGTAATAGGAAGGCATACTTTTGGGACTTTGACAATAGAAAATGAAGCCAAGTGAATAACTTGAATCCTGGTCTATTTGCCCCCAAGTGTCTTTAACTGATTCCATCTTTTTCTGAACCTATGATCTGATTTGGGATTAAACCTTACAAATAAATGTTTAAGGTGCTAAAGGCCTTTGGATTCATAGACCTTAAATTGAGAATAATTACTTTTCACTGTAAAAAGTGATGATGACAGAAAAAGGGAAACAAGGATGACAGAAAAAGCATGTTTTCTCTGCCAGCTAGACCACATTTTAAATGCATTATTCAAAACAGAACTGCTGATATATATTTTTCTATTTGCAAAGGGATGTCTGTTCGCTTTATGAATGCAATAATTCCCACATTCAGTGGGGAGCCAAGCTTGTCACCTGCCTCACCCAATAGACAGGAAGTGCTCCTCTGTGAGGAAGTGATCTGTCATCTAGTAGAAGTAGGGCCTTCTCAGTGGTGGCACTGAAATTATGGAATAAAATCTCAGAGGATTTGTGACTGGCTTCCTCCCTGAACCCATTTAGGAGACTGTTAAAAACATTACTTTTTCTGGGAGGCCTTTCACATTGACCCCAGATGAATATTTTGCCTCTAATCTTCCCTCACTATGATATGTGATCAAAAGTTTTCAGATTATGCTTTTATTTTATAGTTAGTGTCTATTGGTTTTTGAAGTTTGTTTTAACTGTTGGTGATGGGGTGGTACATAAATTAAGGTAATAAATAGCAATAAAAGCAATTGTACATGTGATTTATGAATTATTCAGACCATTTTCCTCAGCTGCTTCACTAAGTTTGTAAGTTTGGTATTCCTATACCACCTCTGTTTGCGTGTATATAATAAAATGAGAGTGCCATTCTATTCCTTGTACCTTTATTAATAAATTGAGAGACTGCTTTCTGCCAGGCCAGAATGCAAGCATCTTCTAGAGCCACAATGAGAATAGTTTGAAAAAAGGAGGAAGTCTTTGCTCCTTGACAACAATGTCATTTCCCTTTTCCCAGCAGCAACTTTCTTGGTCTGAGAGTGAGATCATGGATCAACCTTTCCTCATCACAACAGAGCAATCCTTACAGTACCAACCCTTGAAAACATCACTGAGAAAAGTCTTTATAATCTGATCTGTGCCAAATGAGATCCAATTTCATCCTATGTTCACTGCTCCCTGCCTTGCGGTTCCGTCTGGGAGACCAATTGCTGTTATTTTGACGGTCATAGCTGCCATTATTCATGCATGAGGAAATGACAGATATAGCCTCACTAAATGGCTTACTATTCTCTTTATGTTTATAGTAATGATGCATGTCATCATATATTTTCATGACATAGATTATCATCACTGATCTCAGTCAATATCTATTGTAATTTGAATGATGGCAACAGTTATGTAGTATTTGTTCAATCTCCATTTGGTACAGTTTCTTCATCTGAAAGTGATAGTTGTGAAGTTTCCCCTGAGGTTTTCTTCATTTCACTGTATAACCAAACATCAATGATAATGCACTCTCTCCAATTGAATATATCAATGCATTTGTGGATCATTTGGAAAGTGTGACACTGGAACCAGAAATTTAGACATTTTCAGACCATCCCATATTGAGATGAACATACAGTGGCCCTTGTGGCAATACTTGCTGCCTTCACCATTGTGTGTGGCCTGATCATAATGGCAGAATCCATATTGTCTGGATTCAACCACATTTATGGGTGGGTCAGCCACTTTTACAGGTGGACTTATAGAGGTGAACAAGGATTATGAGTTTTTCTGAAACCATCCAAATGTTATTATGGTGGATGCAACACAAGCCAATAGCAAACCCCATTCAACTCCATATGTTAAATAAGGAAATAAATTTGAAACCATGGGAAGATGATTGTATTCTGCTGCTTGTTCCATGACACTCTCTAACTATAATTCTCTAACTTGTATGAGAGCCTATTAACAGTATTTATGGGGAAATATCACATGTTTTCTCACCCATCTTCCAGAAAACAACTTCTATCATGTTTATGATGGTGACTCCATGTTGTGGGGGTAGTGGATCAAGAACTACAGCTTCCATGGGAGTAAAAAAATCCCTGCAGACATTCTCAGTTGCAGACTCAGCCCCATGCATTAAACGTGCCTTACCATGCCACAGTACAGCACCTGTTTAGACATTCAGACCATCCCACAAAAAATCTGTTTGACACACCTCTCAACACACCACAGGAGTGGTTTTGCTCTAAGGAGTTGTGCAACACAATTCATGGAGGTGTATCTTTTTCCTCATTTGATCCACTTTCCCTCCATTCCTGTTGATACTAAGAGTTCTCATAAAAATAAGACAGGACAAGGCAATTGCACTCTAATCACAATTTAACTGGAGTCCTGTTGGGCAGGGTTCTGTCTGTAGAACAGGAGCAATGTTATTGCCAGCAGCAGATTGCTGTTGCTTAAAAAATTCCTATTTCATTTTCGGGCTGATTGCAAATTTCTATCATGACATGTAAGGTATGTGCATTCTGATAGTGAAAGAGGAAATCTTTTATCAGTGGCATTCTCTCACTGATGGTGATGCTATTATCATTGCATAGGTAGTAGACATGGGCACAACTCGGCGAAATTGTCGTTTCCGTTTTCGGTTATCGTTTCCATTACGTAACGGAAACTGTAACGATAATTAAGCCGTCAGAACTCGAACTCGAACCAAAAAAAGAAAAATTTGGTCGGGTTTTTCGTTTCCGTTTGTGACATTGTGGCGATTGCGCAATGCGAAGCACAGAAAAAGTTTTTAAAAGTTTTTTTTTTAAAAAAAACCCAACTCCCGGCCAAAAAAGCAGGTGAAAATATGCCTGCCTGAGGCTTTGCGACCTACCAGAGGGGTGGTTTCTGGGGGGTCCCCGGCCTTCCCCCCCTCTTCTCCTGTCCTGGGCTGCTTGCACCAGGGTGGGGTGGGGGATCATCCTCGTCGTCTCGCCATGCCATGTGGTGGTGGGGGATCCAAAATGGTGACCGCAATTTTTCTTTTGAAATTGTGGTCAAAAAACACACCAAATCACCACAGAAACATGTGAAATTTATTTATTTTAAATGCCTGAATTTTAATAGTAGCAGCAGTGGTTTTTTTTATAGCAATAAAATGTTGTATTGATTTTATTTTATTTTATTTTATTTTATTTATTTTTTTAGACCTGCCCATTTGGGCTGGGCATGGGATGGGACCATGCAATTTTTTTGAACCATTCCACCAATGGCATCACCAGGTTTTTGACTGACACTTCTGGATGTCTCGGTGGGCATAAAAACCCGAGAAACCTTCTAGAAATCGCAGTTGGGTGTATGGATGTGGTTGAGGGAGGAGGGCTGGCTGCTGGTGCTGGTGTGATCCGATCGAGATTGAGGAGGGAGGCTGGAGGCTTTAGGATTTAAGTTAGGCAGGCAGGGAGGGAATTGAATTTAGAAAATAATTTCTTTGATTCCCTGCAGCTTTGTCTGCTGAAGGGAATAGCAGTTTATTCTTTATTTCTTCTCTGGCAGTTTGTGAGGATTTTTTTCTGATATTGGATAAAGGTGGAGGTTCGACTGGGAGTGGGAGGTGTGGATTTATTTTAAAAATATATTATATACTACCATTTCTTTTCTATTTTCCCAACTTCAATTTGCTTGCACACACACACATTTGGGGTGCAAGCCAAGAACATAACCTCTATCCTAAGTGATATCCTAACTGCCCACTTGCCCGTCCGCCTGCGTCACCACCCGCCTGCGGCCCGCGCCACCGCCCGCCCACTCGCCTGCCCGCGGCCGCCGCCCTCCCGCTCGCCCCCCCCCCCCACCCTGCCCGCCGCCTAGGGCACAAAAACACCTAGCGCTGGCCCTGATTGTGGGACGCCCCTATGCTCTGGGAAGTCAAATCGCGCTAAATCGCAGTGGAAATGACAAACGACAAAAGAAAACGACAAATTTTTGAAAAATTTCACGACAAACGGAAATGACCCAAAACGGACCCATTCCGACAAACGAAAACTCGAAACATCATTTTTTCTGGTTGTGCCCATGTCTAATAGGTAGCAGTGCACAGCAGGAGTTTGGGTCAGGATCCTGAGGCAGACTTGATTTGCACTTTTCTTTCTACTGCTTGTTTAGGAGTTCCAATAACTACCAGCCATGTTAGGTCTACTATCCCTAGAGAATGGCAAAATACTATATCCTGATAATCACTCCTCAAATCTCATAGCATGAAGTATCTTACTGGGACTGACTACTTCACTCAACAGAGCTCACCATTGGCTTTGATGTGTCTAGGGAGTGTTACTGCACACACCTCTTATTGGTGTAACGTTTTCCAGATGTTCATAGGGGTCTCTCCGAATCAAACATCTATATTTAATAGTTTGATGTTTCTTCAATTATCCTTATCCTTGAAACATGACTGGCTTGTGATTTTACCACTTAACATTTATTCAACATACATTTCAGCTTACACTCTCTTGCTTGGTTTTCATTCATTCATCTAGATACCAAACACTTTCTGAGTGGCCTTAATTTATTTTTGCCCCAAATCACAAACCTTGGAGTCTCTCTGATGCCCTCAGCAGATTTATTTCACAATTTTTACCCACTAAGAACATAAGACTTTTGTCTGTGGAGGCAGTTTTTTCTGTAGTGCTGACATTGGCAAGATGGTACAGCAAAGTTATGTGCCTTCCTGTTCCATTTTCCTTATTTGATTTTGTTTGAAAGGACCAAGTGACCCATCCATCCATAACCCTCTTCCATAAAGTTGTTCCCTCCTGCCACCCAACAACCCATAATTTCATGCAAAAATACTATGAGCACCTTAGCTGTGCACTGAACTTGAACTGTCTGTGTTTCCAAGACCAAACTATGGAGAGACATTCATTCAATTTGGGTAAAAAGAATAAAGGACTTCCAGGTTCACTTTGACAGTTTTCCAAGTGGGGAGGCAGCTTGTCAAGCTTCTAAAAGCAGTTGTGAAAAACATAGCCAATGAAAGTGGTAGGTTTTAGAACCCCCTTTTCTAGACTTCTATCAACAGTAGTTCTGGTTCAGACTGTGTGCCCCTCCTGAAAAATCCCCCTCTCCACCTGAACACAAGAGGTCAATTATCTTCATTGTATTAAACCTCATAATTTAACAACAGTCCCAAGTTGCTAATTATTTTCAAATTGTAGCATAGCATTTGTATTATGCAAGCAAAGGTGTCTTCTATTTAAATGTCATACAAGACAATTTAATTGAAATTTTTAACTCAGTGGTTCTCAACCTGTGGGTCCCCAGATGTTCCTGAACTGCAACTCCCAGAAATCCCTTCCAACACAGCGAGTGGTGGAGGCTTCTGGGAGTTGCAGTCCAACAACATCTGAGGACACCACTGTTTTAACTACAGCCTCTAAAATAAGTAAAACAGAAGAAAGGGTTTCTAATATACATTTATTTTATACACTTTAACTCAAGGAGGCCAGCCTTTTCCCTAGGGGGTGCTTACTGTCCAAAGTCAACAATAAGGGAGATGAAACAACAGAACAGTCTTTGTCCTCCACTGCAAAATTTGTAGATCTGAAAATGGTATTGAAGCCACACAGTGGCAGTAAAGTGTGGTTTATATCATAGGCACATGTTCAAAGTTATCTTGAAGGAAAATTAAAAGAGCTGTGTAAGTTGGAATACAATAGAAGGATTTATTTCATTTTGCCTCGGTGAGCTCTGAAAATAAACTTTTGTATGATAGATAGCATAGCCTTCTAACACAGGCAATTCTTTCAGAGGAAGAATGCTCACACATGAGATAGGCCTTCAAGGGAATTGATGGCACAAATCTTAAAAGTTCAGGAGGCCATTTAAAAAAAAATCTCACCTTTTCTGTACTGTTTACTGTTATTTTAAGTGAAGCTGTAAGCCAGTTCATGGGGATTAGTTTTGAAGGGCAATTGTTTTGAAGGTTCCCCCCCACCCCACAAAAGCAATAAATTAGTTTTTTAGTAGAACTATGAGTGCAGAACCAACTGAAGGTGCCAAAGTATCAAATGGCCAATTTCCCAAGCCCTTAGTGTGTATGTCATATATAATAAAAAATAAAAACAAGAGGATTGTGGAGCCTTAAAGGCTAGCAGATCAGTTTCAGTGTGAGTTTTTCCTCAGACATGACCATTTCCTCAGTTATGTTTGAGGAAATTGATTGTTATCCATGTTCGTTTTCACATAGCCTTAAAGGCACCAGAACTCTTTTTTTATGTGCTATGAAGTAGATTTGGGCACCAAAAATGAAATGCTGTTTCATCATTTTGTTAGGTAACAAATTACTTCGTTACCTAACAAAATAGTAAGATGCATTTTGTTTCATTTCATCACAAAACACCATTTTCCCACTCTAGAATGAAATGATTCATCCTAAAGGAATCAGTGGCAGGGGAGCTCAAGCTCTTCTTTGAAAGCTCCCTAACTTGGGAAAGACTTAGGCGTCAGGGAGCTGCCCCTAGGATAAAAACTTTCTAATTGAAATTGGACTTCGGAAGCCAAGCCACAGGCGAGCTGTGCGTCTTGGCTTCCAATTCCAATAGAAAGATTTCCCCCCCCCTGGGGACACCCCCTTCGGAGCTTCATAACTCAGCTCCATGACCCCCAAACTTTTCCAAATTTCAGATGGTTACCTAGAATTGCTTTAGGAAGGTACCCCTGCCACTTTGGTGCTGGAACATGGGCGGGATCAGTATTTTCAGGGGTTCAGTATTTTCAGGGGATCAGTATTTTCAAAAATATTGATCCCGGCCATGTTTCGGCATTCAAGTTATTGACTCATATCGGGTCTATGACCATACAATAAAGATCAAATTTACTAGTGCAGAGTATTGAAAAAATACAATACAATACCCCAACTTATGATGACCCGACAACTGAGAATCCTGACTTTTGATTGGGTTTCTGGTTCCCCCCACCGCCTTATGATTAAGATGGGGTTTCCCCCATGTAATGACAGCACTTTGTGGGGAAAGTGGTGGTCATTTAAAATGACTTGTATCCACTGAGGCATTCACCTGCCTCGGTGGATAAATGTCATTTTTAAAATCGTGTGCCGCTCCCCTGTGCTCCACCACCAAGGCCTCAGTGACTAAAGGCATTTAAAACCACCCGCTGTTCTTCCCACCCCCCCAACATTCCTGGTGTGTGTGTGTGGAGGGAAGCTGCGGGTGATTTAAAGTGGTTTCCCATAAGAATGCATTTAAATCAGTTCACCCAGAACAGATTAATTTACTTTCAATGCATTCCTATGGGAAACCGCTCCCCAACTTATGAGCTAACCGACTCACGAGCATGCGCTCGGAACGGAATCTCGTAAGCTGGGATTCCACTGTATGTGAATCATCCACTGGCATATATGTGGACCACTTAACCTAGACTGAATTTGTCTCAGGAATTTTCTTGGATGTTTCCTATTGTATTAAGTACACCTTAACAAAGGAAACATGAGATATGTTTGTGCCTTTCTTGACACATTTTAAAAATAGATGACTGGTTTCACAAAGGAGAACTTTGAATAATGGAAACTAACATTTTTTCTGTAAAAAAACCCTATAGGGATTTATATAACATGCCTTAGGCCCATTTACATGTTGTAAAGTGATTTTAAATTAGATATCCACTGTATTCAACATTTTGATTAGTAGAATCTTCACTGGTTCTGTACTCTCATTATAAAGTTCAGAGTTGTCTAGGAAACACTTTAATGCAAATGGCAGCTTCAAAATGCATATCAAAAATATTATACTAGATGTTGGATGTTATTCAGTGTGAAAGTCAGTTAGTTCAGAGTTAAGCAAAGGTTTAAGCTATTTAAGTTTCAGAAAAGGAAATAAACGTCAAAGCCCAATGCTTTCCCTTCGTGAAAATAAGGAAATTGGGTAGATCATCACATTTAAAATGATTTAAAAATGAAAGGATCAAAGATATCAGAATTAGAGATGGGCACAACTTAGCGGTATTCCCGTTTCCGTTTCCGTTACTCGTATCCGTTACTCTACGGAAACGGAAACGGGAATTACTCCGCCAGACTTCGAGCTCGAACCGCCGAACAAACAATTTGGTCTGATTTGTCGTGCTCGTTACTTGCATCGCGCAATGCCAAGCGGCACAGAAAAAAAGTTTTTAAAAGTTAAAAAAAAAAACGATTCCCGGCCCTAAAAGTAGGCGAAAACTGCCTGAGGGCACCTACCAGGCCAGAAGGGTGTTTTATTTGGGGGGGGTTCCCCGCCCCCCTCTTCTTGGCTATTGCTACTGCTGCGCTGCTGGTACCAGGCTGGGAGGGCGCATCCATTTGCCATGCAGTGCGGGGGATCCAAAATGGTGACCGCAATATTTTTTTTGAAATCGTTGCCCAAAACCCCACCAAAGCACCACAGAAACATGCGGAAATTAGCTATTTTTAATGCTTGAATTTTTACAGTAGCAGCAGTGGGTTTTTCTTGCAAAAAAAGGCTCCGTTGATTTTATTTTATTATATCAGAATTATACTTTTTCCCGTTTTTTTTACACCTGCGCATTCGCAATGATAGGCTCGCCCATGGGAGTGGACCATGCAAAGTTTTGGAGCCATTCCACCAATCGCATGGCCAGGTTTTGCTGACTGTACCAGGCTGGGAGGGCGCATCCATTTGCCATGCGGTGGGGGGGATCCAAAATGGCAACCGCAATATATTTTTTGAAATCATTGCCCAAAACCCCACCAAAGCGCCACAGAAACATGCGAAAATTAGCTATTTTAAATGCTTGAATTTTTACAGTAGCAGCAGTGGGTTTTTCTTGCAAAAAAAAGTCTCCGTTGATTTTATTTTATTTTATTTTATCTTATTTTTTTACACCTGCACATTTGCAATGATGGGCTCGCCCATGGGAGTACACCATGCAAATTTTCCACCAATCGCATGGCCACTTGGCCAGGTTGACCACAGAGACTTCTGGGATGTGCCAATAGGGCATAAACAGCCCACTAATCGTAGCCCAAACCCGAACCCTAAGCCTAACCCATACGCCAGTACACTGTCCTTCTAAGTGGGTCAGAGAGGCACCCAGAGATGCACCCCAATACTCACCCTAACCTCACCCGTAACTAGCCTAACCCTAGCCGTTGCGCTAACCCGTCTTAACCCTAAGCCAGATCTACTTGCATTGCACTACATGCAAGTACGTGAGACACAGCGGGTGCAAAGAGTCTGCCAGTCCGTCACTTGTGGCTCTGGCTGACCCCTGCAGCTCCCTCCAGGAGCCCGCTACCCCCTCCCCAAACCAGTACTAACGACAACAAAAAACGAAAAAACAAACCGATTAATTTTTGCAAATTTTCACGAAAAACGGAAACGAGCCGAAACGGAACCATCCCGACTAACGACAACTCGAAAAAATTTTTTTTCAAGTCGTGCCCATCTCTAATCAGAATTCATTTTTAGGTCTCTTTATATGCAGCATTAATAGCACATGTTTTTAATTAATTTGTTGGAGTTATTTTCAACTTCATATGCTCCCTTCTAGTAGGTTTGCTTAAGAAGGACCTTTAAGGGGTGGGATAACTTTCAATGAATCCAACAGTAACCAATTGTTCTTTCTTTGCCTCTAAATTTGAAGAGAGCCTTCACATTTCTCTTCTTAAGAGTCTTTTCCCCTTTATTTTTGTCTGCAGTGTTGTTAGTATATTTAGTATGCAAATAGGCAGTCACTGCTGTTAGTATAGTTATGTGAATGTAGTTTGCAGGAGTCTGCTGAGCCCAGTCATTTTTGTACAAAATCCTGTTTATTTATTCAGTTGTGAGTAAATGAAGCCCTATTATTCTTTCTTTTACCCAAGTCTCAGTGGGTTATTGAGACTGTGATTGCCTGTTGATGAGGCAATAAGGGATTGTCTGCTTTGGAGAGACTTGAACCTAATTCTGCTTTGTGAGTCCCTACACTTCTACTGTGCAGCTAGAGGAGTTTTGTTTTGTTAACAAAAAATCACAACTCTGCTACATAATTAAGAATGTATTCCTGTGAGCATCTAAATGGTGTTAGTGCCACTGAAATGTAGTCAGACTTGTAGTAAATATGTATAAAAGCACATAATATTGTTATCAAATATCTAGCTTCTGTCTGGTTATTTAAATGTGTTCTCTCATTCAGTTTTATGAAAGTCTTCCATATTCTCTTTGGTGGCATGGAACAGCATAGGATTAAGATAATTTTATTGCCAGTTCCAGTTGAAACACATCTAGTTATGGACTTCTTGCTATAGTATCATGCAAGTTATCCTCTCTTTGTGCCTTAATAGACTTTTTGCCTGTCAGGTGTCTGAAAAAGTGGATAGTAATCTGCAGAAACTCACAGTGAAGTAAATAAATTAGCATGCAATATTTCACAGATTCTTTGTTTCTATTTTCAATACATATATTTGCTTTTTGTTTGCCTGCTACCAGCCCAGAGATACACTGAAGGAAAATGTGTTTATCTTTATGGGGTCTGTTGGTGTCAGCTGCTGCTCTCTATTCTGGAGTGTCAGGATCTTAATTAAATACAATCCTCCCTTTCTGCACTTCAAGTAAAAGGAGGGAGAAATGAGGAGGAATTAAATATATTCTTCTCTTTCTACCAAAGGGGAAAAAAAAGTAAACCGTGCTATCAAAATAGAAACAGATGCATCTCTAAGGCACTGGCTATGTACTCTCCAACCATATCAAAAAGCATATGAGGCCTGCTTCTGTAATGATATACTCTTTTGGAAGCAACCTAATAGCTTACATTTTTAAAAAAAAGAATATACAGACTCATTATACATATGCATGTCTCTCACCTTGTCACTTCCCATACCAACTTGTGAGTAAACAACAAATAATTCATACAAGGCACGGTTGCTGATGGTTCCTGTGCCTGTTTATAGAGCAAATTGGGGCTCTCTTTGAAAGACAACGAAAAAACGAAAAAAAACAAACCGACTATTTTTGCGAATTTTCGCGAAAAACGGAAACGAGCCGAAACGGAACCGGCCCGACTAACAACAACTCGAAAACATTTTTTTTAAAGTCGTGCCCATCTCTACTTGTGAGTAAACAACAAATAATTCATACAAGGCACGGTTGCTGATGGTTCCTGTGCCTGTTTATTATTGATATGTCTGGTAGGAAACAGCTCTGATACGTGGAACTCTAGTGTATAAAAACGAGAGCCACAGACTGTGCAACAGAGGCCACAAGTGACAGGAACGTGTCAATGTTAAGGATGTTAAGGTATTTAAATCTTTGTAATGTTGTTGTTGTCACAACCTGTTTTCTTGCTGAAAGAGTTCTAATTTGCCAGAACAACTGTTGTGTTGGAAGATGCACCAAGTATCATTTTGTTATAAAGGAAAATAAATGTGGTGAGAAGTTCTCTCTTCACCACATAAACTTTTTGGGATTCGAAAGAAAGATGGAAGTTGCTTCTTTCTGACAACAGAAAAGGAAATTTGGCTTTGTTTAAATCCACTTGCCTCATCTCTTTGTATTCTGTGAAATATTATAAAGACAAGCTGTTGTCCAGTAGATCTGTGTATGCGTATGTAAAAGAAAATGACACCAGAACTAAAGGCTTTCTAGTCAGTTTTTATCTTGGTCGTTCTGAAATTTAGCCAGTCACACTCTTTAAAGCCAAAATAGTGCCGTGAATCTTTAATGTGTGTAAAGTTGTAGGTGTGCATCCACAAATTACCTAAGTTGTCATCACTGTGGGGATGGAATTTCTACAAGTAGGATGTTATGCAACTATTAAGAGTGGCTTTGAAGGATTGTCACTCTCAAGTAGAGATGGGCACGAAACGAGCGATTTTTCATTTTCGTTTTTGTTTTTTGTTTTGTTACGCAATGAAAACGAATTTTTAAAAAACAAAACGAAAATGAAAACGAAACGACCAAATTTGACGTGTTTTTCGTTTTCATTGCAGCAGATGCATTGAACTAAAAAGAATGCTAACGAACAGCAATTTTTCATTTTCGTTTTCATTTTTTTGTTTCGTTACTTAACGAAATGAAAATGAAATTTTTTTCAAAAACCGTCACGAAAACAAAAACAAACCGAAACGGACCCCTAAATGACGAAACGACAAACGAAACACCATTTTTTTGAGTCGTGCCCATCTCTACTCTCAAGTATTGCGGTTTATGATAAGACACCAAGACTTTAAGGAAACCAAGAGGCAGGTGAAATTCTGGGCAATTTCACAAACATTAAAATGTTTGAACAGGCCTTAGTATGGTGTAAAGAGCAATTAGCTTAATTATGCAGGGTTCAGCTAGAGAAATTGAGGTTATTTATTTATTTATTTTTAGAGCTTATATACCGCCCATCTTCCGGACGGAACTCCGGGTGGTTCACAACAATAAAATGGACAAAAACCATTTTATATACTACATCGTAATAAAAGCAACAAGATCAACTAAACATTAAAGATAAAAAACAATAGCAGGGAGACAAGAGGTGGATGGGGAAAAAAACTTAACAGTCACCAAACGCTTCCCGAAAAAGCAAGGTCTTTAAAGCTTTTTTGAAGGCTGGCAGGGACTCTGCAAGGCGCAACTCACATAGGAGATGGTTCCATAGTACAGGGCCAGCCACAGAGAAGGCTTGGCTCCGGGTGAGAAGAAAAGATGTTCTTAAAGCTATTTGTTAAGACTCAACACACTTTATGTCAGATAACTCCTTTACGGTCAGCTCTAGACAATCCACTTACCACGTTTTTGCTAAACCACTAAAAAAATACTGTAAATGAAAACACTAAAATAGTATATGTTTTAAAGGGGGGAGGGCTGTGTGGCCATTACAAAATACAAATACAATAATAGGCAGTAGATGATAACTTTATAGGGCACTGATAAAAATAAATAAATTGTACATTGTAGCTATTGCCTATTCTTGCATAGCATATGTTAGTGTCAAGGAATGAAACCAGAAGCATGAACTAAAATACACAGTATTACACCAGTTTATTGCCATCCCAAAAAAGAAACTTTGTTGAGAATTGGATTTGCATGCCTTTCTTTTTCCTTTAACCCTCCCTGTGTCTGTCTGTCTGTCTGTCTATCTATTTGTCTGTCTGTCTGTCTGTTTATATCAGAGGGGTGTGGTGGCTTAGCAGGCTAGAGCACTGAAAATTGTTGGCTGCAAAGTCAGCAGCTCAGCAGTTCAAATCCCGGGTGCCACGCAGCGGAGTGAGCTCCTGCTGATAACCGTAGCTCTTGCCAACCTGGTAGTTCGAAAGCATGTAAATGCAAATAGGTAAATAGGTACTGCCATAAAAAGTGGGAATGTAAAACAGTGTTTCCTTGCAGCCATGCTGGCCACATGGCCACAGACTTGCACAACACTGGCTCTTTGGCTTGTATACAGAGATGAGCACCACCCCTAGAGTCATACACGACTAGCAGGCATGTGCAGGGGAAACCTTTACTTTTACCTTTATATATTATATACATATAAAAAGAATACCAAATGTTTGATGTAAATGTGGTTTACAGGTATTAACAAATCTAGACCCCACTTTCGTCCCACTTTCATTCTGGTTTGTTTTGATAGACCCCAGTGACAACAAGTGACAGTTTCATGGGTTCACACATTGTTCATTCTACCTTCAGTGGGCTTATTGAAACAGACATAAACACATTGTAACTATTAGGTACAATTCATTCCAATTGGTAGTAACTTGTAGTTCCACAAATCTTTCTACATTCTTCTGCATCATGCAAGGAGGTATGCCAGACCACCTTGCGGAAGCAGTTCTGGCCATTTTGGAAAGGCTACACTTCAGAACAGATAATGGCTGCCTTGGTGCTTAATTATTAGGAAGGTAAGCATAGCTCTGTACCCTCACATGTTGCTGTCAAGTGCTGCCCCTTCACTCCCAATTCTATCAAGTGCCACTTCCCTGGGAGAATGGTTTTGGTCTGCTAGCATCAGAGAGGGTCTTGGCCAATGAGTCTCTTCTAGATACAATTTATACCTAAGAGTGAATTGCAGTTCAACAATAAGTTTAGATGTCCTCTTTGCAGATATGAAGGGAAGAAAGAAGAGGGTTATTGTGTGGGTTTGCTTGTTCTTGTAATAACAAAGAATGAGTTGTTTTTATGTGAACTTGGTAAGTGTGTCAAAATATGTTAATGGAGAAGTAGGTGAAAATTTATTTGCAAGTTTGCACTGCTCTCCCTCTCCTTAACCATCTACATAAGTAATTTTATTCAAGTTTCATCTCAGTATAGGCCATCTTGAAAGTAGCCTAATGATAATATGTCCTTGCTTGTATTGTTGATTATAGAAGCTGAAAGGACAGCCCTCACTTTTTCTGACTTCAGGTGGCTGATTTCTCAGCCGTAGGAAGTTTTAAATAATGCTCACATCCCACATAGCTTCAGCTCATGAAAAATATACAGCAATAGATGATAATTATGGTACTGCAAGTATCTTTAAAGAGAACATTGTGACAAAGCTAACAACAGTTTCCGTAGCCTTCTATGGAAACAGTCCTGGGAAGAAAGAACAAATAAATACAGTGGGTGACAAGTGAGTGGAGAGATGGATGGGACAGTACAAAGAAGCCTCTCTCTCAGGAAAGTGGCTCAATTAGGCAGCCATTTTCAGTAAATCATATTGGCCCTTTAGGTGTTCAGCTCTATCATCAGATATGAGAGAAATAGCTATAAGCAATCAAGTGGCCTGTTTCTCAGTATAAACAAGAAAGATGGGATCAATACTCTAGCTGCCAAAGTTTTGGGGATTTGCTCTTAGCTTTTTTCACAGCTTTCTAATGCATGGCCAAAAGCTTTGACAAGAGTTGTATTTGATTTAAACTTTCAAGTTATTTGCTTCAGTTTCAAATTGATATCCTCTATTTCCCCTAATACTACCAGCCCATCATGTATAGAGTACCCAGCAACATGATGTTCAATACTTATTGATTTTTACTAATGCATACCAGGAAATGCTGTTTGTTAGAAATGGTGCATTGCTAACACGTTCCTTTTTCCCATCTGAAAAAACAAACTTTAAAATACAGAACACTTCCAGGGCTCATACCCCACATTATATCTCAGGGTAACAGCTAAAATATTGCTTGCTACATGTAAAGCATTGTAATGTTAACAGTTATTACATATGTAGAACCGTTATTACCTTCCCATTCCATAGGAGTGATTTTCTTGATCCATATTGGCTTGATAGAGCATTATGCTGTCTTATCAAGTCCAATAGCATTTGAGATCCACAATAGATTTTTTATTATTAAAAGTTTATACAAGCTCTGCCAAAAATAATAGGAAGGGGGGGAGAGTTTTGATTGCTTTTCTGCCAATAGTACTAACGATTCAGCAACAAAAAAGAGTTTGGAAAGTTTTGCTGGTTCAAAACTCTGCAGCCAGACTGCTGATAGATGCTGGTGCTCCAACATATTATTGAAAAATACTCTCCCTGTAATATTTCCTCCCTTTATGCTGCCTTTATAGATTTTAAGGCAGCATTTGATTTGATATCGTGAACTAAGTTTTGGGAGAAACTGGAGGCTTCAACAATAGACCATCGCTTATTTTACCTAATACGTATGCTCCACGGAGGAACCAAACTTAAGATCAGATGTAATCCCCAGGGTCAACACACCAATTCTGTTGCCACTGATAAAGGTGTTAAACAGGGATGTATTCTGGCCCCTCTTCTTTTCAATTTCTATATTAACTCCATAGTGTCCTATCTTGACCATGGGACCTTTCATCCTCCAAAACTGGCTGGAAGGCATATCTCTGTCTTGCTTTATGCAGATGATGCAACAATGCTTTCTAGAACACCTGTAGGTCTCAGAAGAGCTCTGAATACACTATCACAATTTTGTAAGGAAGAGGAATTAAAGCTCAATTATCAGAAAACTAAAATTGTAGCCTTTGGCAAAAGACCCAATATTTACTCTTGGAGTATCAATGGGGTGTTTTTTTTTTAGCTATTGAGGTACTATAAGGTTTTAACGTTTATCGTTTGCTGTTATATTGTTGTGTTTGTGTAATCATTGTAACTTTCGTGTGGCTATGATAGCCGTTGTAAGCCGCTTAGAGTTAGCAAAGAAGATAAGCGGGGTATAAATGCAAAAATAAAATAAATAAATAAATAAAATAACATTGAGCAGGTTTCCTCCTTCAAATATTTGGGAGTAGTTCTTCAGGCTAATGGTAGCAGAAAAGCCCATGGAGATTATGTTGCCGATATTGCTCAAGAAGTTCTCTAGCCATTCTTAAATGTCTTAAAACAGCTGGCAGCCAATATATTCCTGCAACACTTAATCTATCCCAAGCTGTCAATTCCCCAACTTCTGTATGGAGCCCAATTAGGTCCCCTTTCCAATTATCCGCCACTGGAACGGGTACAATCTAAATTTGTAAGATTGGCCTTACAAGTTCCCAAATGTGTTCACAATGTTACTCTCCAATTAGAGCTAGGCCTCATGAAAGTGGAGGCTAGAGCTTGGGTGACTGTTCTTATTGGCTTAGATTGCATTTCTTCCCTAAGGGTTTAGCCCCCCTTATTAGAAAAGATGACTTTAACTCCAAATGGGAAGGGGCTATACTATCTAAAATTCTATCCTTAGGTCTTTCCCAAGACCAAAAGCGCTTATTAAGCAGCAGGTCACTGACCCAGAATGACAACTTGATCTAGCTATCTCCCCTGCCTTTATTATTAAAGACTCCTGCAGGTGTCCATCTTCCCCCCAATGGGATATTTATCCAAGCTTGAGATACCCACTCACCAGAAGGCCTTTACCTTGGCCTGATATCATGCCCTCCTTTCTGCTGTGCTTGAGGGACGATATCAGAGGTCTCCCTGTTTGGAGAGGCTATGTGGCTAGGTTCTGCGATCAAAATTCACAGGACAATGACCAGCGTTACCAACTAATTAAAAGTATCACTTACAATACATAGCCCGCTAAGTATCAACAATTCTTGATTAACCAACAAATGTGGGAGTTCTTATGTGAAGGGAACTGTATGTATATATGTACTCTGATGTCTTTTGTATATATCTATTTTGATCTTCCTCTCTGGCTCATTGGCATCACTAACTCCTCAGATATTAATAAGGTATAGTTTCATGATGGTCAGGATGGATTTGTGGGCAGTTTTTTATAGTATATATTTTATATATAATGTATTTTCTATTTTCTATTTTATATATTTTATTACTATTTATTATACAGTATCCTGCTGCTGGTCATTGACTGTAATAAAGTTTTAATTGATTATTGAGATGCTGGTTATAGAGAGCATGCAATTCCCTTATTAGAAGAGCTTCACTGGCTGCTAGTCTGTTTCCAGGCTTATCCTGGAAATAGGATTATCCTGCTACTTGATGATGCCCCCACTCCCAAATAACCAACCAATCATTTCTTGAAATGCTGCCACTTTTGTTCTGGTGTTGTGGGAAAGATTTGGGCATGGTTCCTTAGAGTGGCTCAGTGGCAGGCAACTGGTGCCTAGTGAAGCTGGTGGGACAGAGATCATTGGAGGTGGGTCCAACTACATCTATTTTGCCACCCACCCTTTTTTTCTGATCAATACCTAAAGATTACAGAGTCTATATCACAGATGCTTGGCATTGAAAATAAAGTAGAGACTCTTACCCTGACCAAGAACCATTTTTATCAATCCTATGTTCTGCTGGTCAAAGACTGGTTTGGTTTCATCTCCCTTCATATGTACAACTCTCCAAGGGATTTACAATTATATGAAACATTTTCAAGATCAGATTGACCAAAGTGGACTGGATCCCAAAGAAGCTAATCCAAGTCAAAATAGGAAGTAGATGAGGACAAAACAATATGGAGGAGTGGTGTAGAAAAGTTGCAAATAATTTCAACACTTAAAACAGTTCTGGGATGCATTTAAATAACTTTTTGGCCACCATGGCAAACAGTACATTCCCTCATCCATCCCACTCTGAGTATGGACATGAGCCTACAACGAGAAGAAATGCAGTGCCCCTGTTAGAGAAATAGAAAGTCGAAGAGGAAGAGAAAGCCTGGAATGTGAGTAGGTCTAGAAGGTTTCTAATACCAGTTGATCGACCATTAGAATGTGGTGTATCAAACTTTTGGTGGCCTGGGATGAAGCCCCAGATGATCCATCTTAATTACTGGGGACACAGGAACATGATCCTAAAGAATCTAGTATCAGGATTGGGAGGAGGGAACAACAACACAAAACCAGAGATTTTCAAGTTAATTGAAGCCTATAAAACACACTCAGAGCAACAGCATATTGATGGTCCTTCTTTGTGTCAAAAGCAGACATACTGTATTTATCAGTCTCTGAACTGAAGGTTTCCTTTCCCCCTCGTAATAAAAGCTAGTTTATCACAGCTGCTCTTAATGCTGCTGTTGCTGCCTTTCCTTCCTTCCCCTACCAGTTCTGCCAGGAGGAGCCAGAAAAATCAATAGATAATAAAATGAAGCCTGAATTTCACAGATGTCTCACCACTTTCCTTTAATATCTGAGCTTGACTGCATTATAATTAGGGTGCCAAATATTGTCCAAGCATAGACACATTGCAAGAGCCAAGGCAGCAGCTACTCTGGTTGCTTTTAATGTTCACAAAGTGCTCTTTAAGAAATGGACACTGCCAGGATCTCTTCTGAGCATGTGCATATCATACACATTATCAGCAGTCTTCTAAAAAGATCAGAGATGGGCTGGACAGGCAGAATAATCAGCAGGTATCAGAGGTGAACATAGTTATGTTTTCAGGCTATAGCTCTCAAAATTCCCAGAATTGTAGCCCCAAAATGCAACACCAAACATTTCTAGTACATATTTAAATGTACCGTTATTACATACTGTAGGACACTTTCTCTTTGCCCGCCTAGTCTGAAATAACGAGACGAGACACAAGTTTTTAGGTTGAATTTGGGCCACAATTTATTATTAATAATAATATTTAACTTTAACTGTTAATTGTTGACTAACAAGAGTACCAGTGACATAGTGCAAGGGTATAAACTGTATTAGTTGTTAATAAACTGCCCCTACATAGCTTAATTGAGATTCCTCATTGAAGGCAAAGGATGCCACCAACAGGTTAGGCACCCCTAACTCCCAAAATCTCATTAGCCAAGAGCAGCCCTCATTAGCTTCCTGACATTATAGGTTAAACTATACCTATTCTATACTTGCCTATAGCTTATTTGTTTAATATGCGGGCTGCCAAGAACCATATAGGTGTATATGAGGTGGGGCATAAATAATTCAAGTACTTCTTGAGCTACCCACTAATTGTTACCATCTAAGTAATAGATTAAAATAATTATTTAAACCCAACCATGCTTTGAAGATTATGGGATGGGCGAAAACACACTTTCACTCAAAGCCAATCAGAGTAACAGCAAAAATTTCTACCTGGCCCTAAAGTAACCAGCTAATGTCACCATCTTCAAATTAGGTTGGGAGAGTAGGGACAAAGGTAAAGCTAGGCAAGAGGCTGAGAGGTTGCGGGGGCAGACCTAAATAGGCTCGCTTTCCCCCTCCTGCCTGCTTCCACAACCGATGTGAAATCTTGGCACTTCTTCATCCAAGGGGGCAAAGAAACCCCACATAGGCAAAAAGACTCATGGAGCCATTTTTCTCGGCTGGTTGTGGATTGGAGCCCCATACTGAATATAGTAGGAACTGCCAGTTGGAACTGGTCTTGGCACCTTTAGAATATTTCGACTCTCATAACTGACTCTTCCTCCATGGGGTCGTCCAGTTGTACAGCTGTCCTGCCAGAAATGTGGTAGGATGCTTCCCATTTTTCTATGGCTTGGGGAGAGTTAAAGATGCATTGATAGCTACTTGCTCATTTTCTAAGTGGAACAATCTGGAGAAAGCTAAATAATATATAACACATCTCTAAAATTTATTTTCATCTTTCTTCTAACTGAAACACTGAGAGTTGTCTATTCCACTCTGTTCTGACATCCACGTGCTTAAATAAGGTAACATTAAGTTCTCTTAATAAGCATTTTAATTTTTTCTACAAGTTGGATACATAAATCTTGTTTATATTCCTTTTGTGCTATTGTTACTACATGTTTTGTAATGTTCATGCTTTTGTTCTGGAAAATTTCTTATGAGCAGCATTCTGTGCCCCCATCTTTTTTATACATTTGCTTTTCCCCTCATGAGCAGAACATATGGTCTTCCAGTCTGATGAAGATCCAAGTAGGCTTGAAAGCTAGCTTACATTTGTGATTTCCTTTATTACAGGGCTGTCCAACTTTGAATAGACTGAGGTCCACTTTTTCCAGACAAAAGTGCCTGAGGGCTACTACACTAAAACCTCTACTTATGAATTTTATCTGTTCCGACCATATGGTCATTAAGTAGAGTAGCCCTTGAACAGCTCCGCTCGGCTGAGACAGTGGGCTTGCAGACCCAGAGCTTTGCTGGGGCAGTGGTGGTCCTTGGGGTGGGGGAGGTAGAGGTGGAGAACTTATCCCCTCACTTTTGTTATTGATGGCTGGCGGGCTAATTTTGAACCCTTCATGGGCTACTGGTAGCCCCCGGTCTACCTGTTGGACAGGCGTGCTTTATTAGACCACACCACAGAGCTGGGGGCTGATGAAGAGGAAAGACAAATTTTCCAAAGATCATGACCACATCATGTGGGCCAGGCACCTTTATTTCAGGTGAGGTTCAATATGGGGGCTGGAGGCTCAGTGCAGTGGCTTCAGATTTTGTCTCTGGTGGTGTGTATTGGAATGTCTCTGCCTATTTTGTTAAACACGGAAATTATGCTATGATGGTACAGTATACTGATCTTAAAAATTATCGACAATAATATGGAATGAAGATTTATTACGGTTGGTTTGAAGCAAATGGTATGTACTTATTAACATACAAGGCAGAAGTGTGGTAACTTTAAATTAATTTTTTTCTTTTTTATCCCTGTCCAACTGTGTTTGCAAATAACTGAGCCATGACTTGCAGTCCATGAAGTGGAACTGGCATGCTGTATTTCAGATTCATAGAAGAATAAAAAGATCAATACATTTGCTGGCCAGGGGCAGAGGAGGCTTTTTGTTTGCTTGGGTCCAGGTTCTACTTTGCATTTCTTTTTCATGAAATTTACTCTTCAGACGTGTCAGCATTCTACCTTTTATCATCAGAGTCATTTGTTTCTTTTTCTAATTAATACAATTCTTGTTTGGAAAAGACGGCTTTCCAAATAGATGTAAATTGACTAATTTTATGAAATTATCCTGTCAAATGTTTATGTTTCCTCATAGAAGGAAATCAATTAGGATAAACAGCAGTTCATTAAAATTGTGTGGGCAGATGTACTTATAATTTGCATTCCATTCATAGAGATCATTATAATTTATTATTAATAATATAGCATTCGTTAGTATGTTTCGCCTGTTATCACTAGTGGTAGCATCCAATTACTTGTTGTTCATTTTCTTTAGCTTGCATTGTTGGTAAAGAATATGATGGGATAATGGAGTCTAATTCTATTATGGAAACAGAAATAAGTTTTTACGTCTTAGGAGGCATCCATACAGTATGAGCCACTCCAGTACCATGTGATTGTAGGCAATTTTAATAATAACCCTTAGTCCTCTTGTTCAAAATTGCATAGATACCTGGTGAGTGGTTATGTCTACCCTGGATATTCTGGTTTTATTCAAATCCTCTCTTACAAAATACAGCGGTGCCTCTGATAACAAATTTAATTCATTCTCCAAGGCAATTTGTTATCCAAAAATTTGTTATCTGGAACACAATTTCCCATTGAAATGAATGGGAAACTGATTAATCCATTCTGGAGGTCTGAAAAAAGGGGGGAAAACCTATGTTTACCCCCAGACCTCTTTATAAAGTGCACTTTAAAGGCATGCAGTGCTGGAACACCCTCCAGAACACCCCACCCTGCAGTGCAATGCAAACATGGAGAAAAGAAAGCAGCAAGGGTACCCCAGCCTGTTCTCACCAAAAATGCAATGGGGAAAATGCAAACACACAAACACAAGAAGCAAGAGAAACCCACATGGAGAACAGAAAGCAGCCAGACTACCCCAGCTTATCCCTGCCAAATTGCAAAGAAAAGCAGTGCAAAGATTAATGGGGAAAAATGCAAAAGAAAAAAGGCTAGCTCCCTATTCATTTCCAATGTTCGAAAGAAAGGAGATTATCCCTCAGTATTAAAAATGTCCCACAATGTTCGAAAGGGAATCCCTCAGTAAAAAATGTCCAGAATGGCTCCAAAACACAATTAAAAACACTCTAATTCCCCCCACCCCTCCACAAACTATGGGGGTTACAATGCATCCTGGGTAAACTTTTTTGCAAGGCATTATGAAAAATTCATTATTTAAGGCAGCCCATAGGCAACATTCGTTATCCAAGGCAGCCCTATCCCTGGAAATGTCCATTCGCTATCCAAATTATTCTTTATCAGAGGCATTCGTTATTCGAGTTATTACTGTAGTTTGCCATATTGAGTGAAATGGGACGTAGCTGGGGTGTGCAAACATGTAGTCTAGTAATGTCAGTAATGTTAGCTAAAGAAAGGTTTTTTTCATATAGCACTGTAACAGGATCCTTAAAGGGAATTATTCAAGGAGTGCCAAATCAATTAGCTTAGTATATTCTTTTTAGTTTATGTTGGTATTTAAATATCTCATATGTGTTGAGTTGTTCTTTTTTCCACTGAAGGGCATGTTAAGAAGTCACACCAGCAGTACATGTTCCTTTTTGGTTCTAGTTGTACTTTCTTAGCTCTTTGTTTACACTGCATTTCCCCCTTATCTACTTGTCGGTCTCCACACTGCCCCCTCCATTATGCTTCTAGTTTAGGCATTGCTTGGGATTAGAATTTGCAGTGGGAATAGAACCTCTCTTGGTATTCCCTAAAAACTCTATTCAGGCATTTATAAATGTGGTTGAACTTGAACACGTGGGGAGGCAAGCATGCTAGCCTACTCAGCTCCTGACCTTTGTTAGTTATTATACTTTTTAAATGATAAATATTTGCAAAGGCCTAAGGGACAATGGCAGTATAAATAAAAATGACTATAATGATTCACAGAGAGCTGCTTTCCTGAAGGAAAGAGGTATCTGGAGATTAAGTAGTTCCAAATGAATCAATCCACAGTCCAGACTGCATAGTGTGGCTGAAAAGCATGCTGCTCTTTTATTACTTCCTGCTATTCCCTGTAGTGAAGGGAACACTTGAATCACTGGTGGTTCCAGAACTGTGTTTTGGAGAATACTGTATTTGTGGTTCTTTAAAGCTCCTCAGCAGTTCTGTAATGAAAAGATAAATAATAGTGGACATGTTTTCCTGAACAACACTTGCCTTCTGCTACTGATCTTTCTATGCAAAGCACAACTGCAGTGGAGTAGGTGAAAAGACTTTTTCAGTCTGAGCATGGCTCTAACATTAACAGATCGGTTTTTGGAGTAACACAAGTATAATTGCCTTCTTTTGGTAAAATAATACAATTATTGACATTCTTACCTAAGCAAATGTAACATGTATTTTATATTTTCTTGTTACTTTGGGAGGTAAAAATATTTGGAGAGGCATTTTGAGATGGTATTATTTCCAAAAATTAGGCCATCCTCATCTTTTCAGATATTGTTTTGTTTCCAAAAGAGAGGGGGGGAATGGAAAAAATGCAAAAGAATAGTGAGCACATGAGTAATGAAACAAGGTACAGTACTTGTCCCATGTTAAAGGAGCCTCGTGGTGCAGTGGTTAAATGCCTGTACTGCAGGTAAAACTGTGCTCACGACCTGGGTTCAATCCCTGGTAGCAGGCTCAAGGTTCACTCAGCCTTCCATCCTTCTGAGGTCGGTAAAATGAGTACCCAGCTTGCTGGGGGGACAATGTGTAGCCTGCACACTGTAATTAAAATTGTAAACCGCCCAGAGACTACTTGTAGTGGTATGGGGCGGTATATAAGCAGAACACTTTAACTGTAGTCAATTACTTTTTCACTGGTTTGTAATGACTTAATTAGAAATATCTGTTCACATGTGAAGCTCTGCTTTCAGCCATATGCAAACTCACAACAGTCTGGCAACTATGCAACCATGCCTCTGTAATTTATCCAACAGGCAAGATGCTCAGGTGAAATGAGAAATGAAAAAGGCACCCAAATAGTGAAAAGTCTGAAGACCAGTTAGATTAAGAACTCAAATACTATGGGATGTTCTAATCTATGATATAATTACAACCTTGCTATTGTGCATATTTTGTTGCATTTGTTGTGCAATTTTAATCTTTTTAAATTGTCTTCTGGTGCAATTATAACTAGCCAAGGAGGCTAAGAAGTAAATAAAGTGACACATCAGCTGAGGTTTTGCTCAATCCAAACCTTTACTTGCCGCAAAGACTTTGGATAAGACATAACTCAGCATTAAAAGGAGAAAAGTTTGAAAAGATCAATATTGCAATCAATAGTGGATCCAGCTGAAAAGCAATCTACTGTTTAGAATCAGAATCAGAATACTTTTATTGGCCAAGTGTGATTGGACACACCCAGTTTTGGTAAAATGTGCTCTCCGTATAAAAGGAAATATAAGAATCAGATAGTCAACAATAAAAACACAGTACAACAATACAATATAACCTATTATTTAAAAAGGAAGAAGAGAAGTAAAAATTAATTATTCAACAGTATGATAGCACTTGGAAAGAAACTATCTTTATATCTAGTTGTCCTAGTGTGCAATGCCCTAAACGTCGCCCTGAGGGTAACAATTGAAACAGGTTATGTCCAGAATGTGTGGAATCTGTATATATTTTCATCGCCCTCTTTTTAGCTCGTGTGGTATACAATTCCACAATAGATGGCAGATTAGTAGCAATAATTTTTTCTGCAGTTCCAATTATCCTTTGAAGTCTATATCTGTCATACTTAGTCGCAGAACTAAACCAGACAGTTATAGAGGAACAGATTATAGATTCAATAGCACCTCTATAGAATTGATTCAACAGTTCTTTTGGCAGTCTGAACTTCCTAAGTTGATGCAGAAAAAACATTCTTTGTTGTGCTTTCTTAATAATACTTCCAATATTAGATGACCATTTTAAATCTTGAGATATAATAGTACCTAAAAATTTAAAGGACTCCACTATTGACACTGAGTTATTTGATATCATAAGAGGTGGCTGTATAGAACGAGTCCTCCTAAAATCCCCCACCATTTCAACAGTTTTGCATGTGTTTAATTCAAGATTATTTTGAGTACACCATAAAACTAGTTGTTCCATCTCTTGCCTATAGGCAGATTCATCAGTGTCTCGAATGAGGCCAATCACTGTAGTGTCATCTGCAAACTTCACTATTTTAACAGAGGAATCCTTTGAGGTACAATCATTAGTATATAAGGAAAAAAGACATGGAGAAAGCACATAGCCCTCTGGGGCTCCTATGCTAACCCTGCTAATATCTGATGTTTTACCTAACTTCACCTGCTGCTTTCTGTCTGTTAGGAAACTTACAATCCATTTACAAATGTAATCAGGTACAGACAGCTGTTTTAATTTAGTCATAAGGATATCCGGAATAATAGTGTTAAATGCAGAACTAAAATCAACAAAAAGAACCCTTGCATAAGATTTTGGAGATTCAAGATGTTGCAATATATAATGTAAGCACATATTAATATCATCATCTATTGATCTATTTACACAATAAGCAAATTGCAATGGATCTAATGATAAATCCGTGATAGATTTCAGGTTAGCCAACACTAGTCTCTCTAAAGTTTTCATGACCACAGAAGTTAAAGCAACTAGTCTATAATCATTCAATTCCTTGAGAGGAAGATTTTTTTTTGTACTGGAATAATCAAGGAATGTATGAAGCAAGAAGGAACATAACACATCTCCAGTGATCTATTAAAGATGCGGGTAAAAAATAGGAGCCAGTTGTTCAGCACAAACTCTTAAACAAGTAGAAATGATTTTATCTGGACCTGGTGCTTTCCTTAACTTCTCTCTGTAAAACAGACTTTGCACCTCCTTCTCTGTGATCACCAAAGATGGATGACCCGATGACATGGGGTAAATTTCCACAGGCTCAGTTGTTGTTAAATCTGAGATGGAAATTGTAGGAATAGATGGTTGCAGTTTCCTCCCAAACCTGCAGTAAAACTTATTCAAGTCATTCACCAGTTGATGATTTCCTTCAACATGGAGAGGAGGTTTACTATGACCAGTAATAGTTTTAAGAGTTTTCCACATATTTGCTGGTTCATTTGTTGAAAACTGGTTCTTTAACTTTTCAGTGTAGTTCCTTTTTGCTGCTCTAATTTCTCTGGTCAATATATTCCTAGCCTAGTTGTACAATATTCTATCACCCTTTTTGTAGGCTTCCTCTTTGGTATGACGTAGCTGTTTGAGTTTCGTTGTAAACCACAGTTTGTTGTTACTGTAAATTTTCACATTCTTAGATGGCACACATAAGTCACAAACAGGATCACATACTGCTGGTTCTGTATCAGATGGAGAAGTACTCAGCTCATAGTGCAAAGCATGCCATTATTGCCACTGATATCTTCCATCTTCAAGGGCTTTGCTGAAACAAAGTGTAACTCCTCTTCCTACAACACCAATTCAAAGGAGGAAATGAAAAAAAGTTGAAATTTATCTATCTATCTATCTATCTATCTATCTATCTATCTATCTATCTATCTATCTATCTATCTATCTATCTATCTATTCTCCAAAGGGAACTTCGGGTGGTGAACAAACATATAAATAAGAAATACAAAAATATAGAACCAATAAAAGAATAAACCAACTCAGTGTAAAAAGGAACAACCATAAATGCATCCGGCGAGACAAAAGAGTAGGCAAACAGCTGGGTAAACACACGTACAATTAGCGATCACCAAAATGGTCTTTTAAAAGCCATGCTTTTAAGGCTTTCCTGAAATCTAGCAAAGACTCCGCTAGCTGAATCTTGCTTGGTAATTTACTCCAAAAGCACCGGGCCGGCCACCGAGAAAAGCCGACTGGCTAGAAACCTTGTGGGCCTCCTTAGGAGTCACCAAACGGAATGATAGGGCTAGTGATGCTCTGGTGGGACAGGATAAAGCTGACCTTTGGGAGATACGCTCAGACAGATACTCAGGACTCAAGCCATGGAGGGTTTTGTAAACCAAAACCAATACCTTAAGCCTTATTTGGGAGACAACCAATGCAGATGAGCCAGAGAAGGGATGATGTGGTCATGCCTACCCACCCCAACCATCAGCCTGGCCGCCACATTCTGTACCTGCCGCAGTCACCGGACAAGGGTCAAGGGAAGCCTCATGTAGAGAATGTTACAGCAATCTATCCTCGAGATCACCAGGGCTTATACAATTGTCTGTAGTGAGTCCTCATCAAGGTACAGGCGAATCTGGGCAATAAGCCTAAGTTGGTAAAAGGCCACCTTGGAAACAGCTGCCACCTGGGCCTCCAGGGACAATGTTGGATCCAAGATGACACCAAGATGAAATTAAGACCACTTATCAAGAGAATCTTGGTGCTGGATGAATATTTTTTTCCTGCCATGCTTCTGCCACCCATTGTGTTGATTTTTTTAAAAAGGGAATAGCATGATACTCTGTGATCAAAGGTAAAGTGCTAGTGGTACCATAGATTTCATGAACACTTCTGGAACTTTAGATAAAATGAAGGAAAAGCACCTTGAATTGGTAAATTTTTTGTTCATCCCTATTATAATAATCACTTGACTATTACTATATCTTCTGCCCTAGATATAGTCCTTGTCGCTTTCCATATCCACTTAATGTATTTTACAGATTTATATACGGAACTCTGATACAGAGTGAGAGGTAATCTCACATCTTTAAAATAATCACAAACGGATGAGGAATGCCAGAGATAGATGCATTTTCATCTTGCAGCAACTAGAAATGAAAATGTATTGTTCTTGGGTGATCAGAGGACAAAGCTCCCTCAGGGATGCCTTTACAATTCCTTGGAACTGGTGCCAGATATACATGTTCCTTCCATTCCCACTAATATGGGAATGTAGTAAAAATAACTCAAAGACAAATCCAACATGATCTTACTGACTCGGTGGTGGCTACATCAGCCATGGTCCACTGCTCCGCTGTGAATATCAGAAGACAAAAATGAGGTTATCATTGTGTCAGAATCTTCTATAGGCTAAAGGGAAGTAGTCCAACATTCAGACAATAAAACAGTTGAAGCTGACTATGGGGGGGATTTCTCATCAATAAAATAGATTTTACAACAATCAACTAAACTTTTTTAAAAAAATCAAAGATTATACAACATCAGATAATCAGAGCACTGGTTCACTATCACCATAAACTACTTTTCTGTTTTTAATACATTGGAAAGAATTGGGTTTGTCAATGTCATTTGTAAATCATATTTAGCTGCTCTATAAGGGCACCAACCTGGGGATCATCCATCTTTAAAATTGTTTACAAATCATACTTTTAAAAAGTTTAAATAGCACCTGTAGTATCATGGTCATTATCAGCGATTCTGACTCGGGATGGACATCCTAACAAAACCAAAATGTTGTTTCATTAGCTCTCAAATCATTTTGTAAGCTAACAAGACAGAGGCTTGGTTGTAAGGGAGCTGAGTTATTAAGCTCCAAAGGGGCTGGGGGTAGTTTCTTTCCAATATCAATTAGAAAAAAAGGTTCCTAGGGACATCCTGTTTGGAGCTTAATAACTCAGCACTAGAGATGGGCACGAAAAAAAAAAAGACGTTTCGTTTTTTTTCATTTTTCATTGCGGGTCCTGTTTCAGTTCGTTTTCCTTTTTCGTGAATTTTTTGAACAAATTTTGTTTCGTTGGTTTGTTTATTCATTTTTCATTTTTACCTGCTTTTTGTGCGATTTAAAGCATTTCCGCACGCGGACATCCCCCAACACCCCAGACCAGAGGGAAAACACTAAAAAAAATGATGCTGGCAGAGACACAGTATAGACTAGGTAAGCAGGGAGGCTGCAAAGGCATTGGTGGACGTTGCCCAGGGTGCAAGGCAGCCGCAGAGTGACTGCATTGTGGGGCAGGGGAGGATACTCACCAAGAGGTACGCATGCATGCACACAGGGAGGCTGCAGGACTGGAGCTAAAGATAAATTTCTTCTTTCTCTCCCCTAAGAGCCTGGCTGCAGCCAGCAGGAACACAGAGACACACACCTGCCTGGCTGGCCTAAAGTGAAAATAATGAGTCGCAGAGACAGCAATCCCACCCTAACAAAATGAAATGAAATGCCAATTTTATCATTTCGTGCCCATACCTCATTCTGACATACTCAATGGGGTCTCCCTCCGAACCTATGGTAATGGCAATTTTGAGATTAGTAACATTCAGAGCAGCATTTATGCTAATTACTAATCTATCTGCAAGAAGCTAGCTTTGTGCTTTACAGTGTGACCATCCTCATCTTCAATTTAACAAAGACAAAGTGACTAGATATTGTACATGCTGTTGAATTGGAAATGGTGCCACCTTGTGAAAATACATCTAATTTATCTAGATTGGTTGGATGGCTCTGTGATTTAGGTATGGTCTGCAGATCTAAAGGTTGGGAGTTCAGTACCCCATTGTGCCTTCTGTGAGATGAGCTTCTCTTCACAGTCCCAGGGTGCTCCCAGAAGAAGGGAACCGTAAACCACATCTGAATATTCTTTACCTCAAAAACCCTGGAAAGGGTCACCATAAGTCAAAATTGACTTGACGGCACACAATTATTATTAATTTATCTTACTTGGGGTTAGTTGCTTTTTTAGCTTTTTGAAGTCTGAGATTCATTCGCCAACTTCCCTTGAGCAACTTTATGAATTTTTACAAAGCACAGTAAATTCACTGTTACCAGTGAATAGACTCAGAATCCATGTTGTGTTCTGTGATGGGCAAATGTGCACACATGCACGTGGATGTACACAGATGGATTTAGCAAACAACAGGGAAACAAATGTGATATTTAATTGCTATTAAATGATAACAGCAAACAAGTGCATTATCTTTTGTCTGCTTTTATGAATCTTCTCTAATCTTAAAAAAAAACAAGCAGATATATTTGTTTTCCCCTTCAAGCAACATGACTGTGAATGTTTCCTAGAAGAAAAATATTTATAAAACCATTTGAATGACTGCTGACAGTAGTGATTTAATTACAAAAAAGAGGAAGGAACTGAACATAAATCTTTTTATATTGTCCAGAAGCATATACACAACCTTTGACCCTGAACAAATCAAATACCTAAATAAAAGCTAAAAGAAATAATATTATACCTACTGGAAATAACTAAAAACTGGCACTGATCTGAATATTAATTATTACAGTGAGTTCTTTTTCCTCAAGTACAAAGCTCCGTAATCAGTGGGCTAGAACATTGCTGTAACATATGAGGAACATAAGAAGGTCCAAATGATTTTTAGTCTCAGTTTCTAAATGACAGAAATGCTTGAGCATGTACAACCCTGCTCCCCAGTTTACTTGGTGTGACATCACCTTTTTGATGTCTGAGAAATCCTCATGCCTCTCGGCTTCTCTTTCACCATCATTCCACCCTCTTTTGACATAAAAATCCACTAGTAAGTCACAACTAGAGTGGGTCCATTGAATCAATGGGACTTACATAGGTTTTGATTCACCAAATCCCCACTGAGTCAGTGGGGCCACTCCAGTTGTCACTTACTACTGGATTTCAGTCAATGGGTAGCCTAATCTAAAAATAAGCTCAAAAGTCTACTAAAATTAGATTTGAAAAAAGAGCCTATCCTGATGACAAATATGTTACTGTTGAACTCTCCATCTGTTATCCTCTTTGTGACGGATAAATTCCATTTATAAAACTGTGCTGGTTCTTTTAGTATGGGGCATATAGGTTCAGCCCTGTCCAGTTTAAACCCAGCTATGAGTGACATAGTCAAGGTACATGTCTACTCACAGTTATTCACTATGAATTAACTTTATGTCTCAAGTTGACTATATAGTAGACTATCTACAAAGTGTGGAAGCTGTGGCACTGTGGCATTATTTAGGTCTCAGTCACTATGATGTATGGTTGTTGCCCATGTAGGTTGAGTAAGAGAGCGAATTTTGTGGCTATTGCTGGTATAATGCGAATTGAATTAAATGGCATATGGTGACAGATCAGGAGTGATTCAGGGCAATTAATTTGTATTTATATTGACTTGCAGTACGTTGTTATGTTGGACTTCTTTTGCAACTTGACAGAATTGCTGAAGGAACCAGGCTTATTATATTTACTCAAAATCATAAACTAACCTATGAAATAGCACCCATCCTTCTTTTCTCTCACTAAATATACTTACAAAGCTATATCATTTTTATAGGAAGTAATGTTTGTGCACCTTATGTAATTATATATTTCTTACCTGTTTCAAGGTTAGGTATAATGAGTTAGGTAATTATATTAACAATGGTGGCTTTCAGTGATTAAAAAAGAGAATGGGCAAGAGAACCTTTGTTGCCATGGCCATGATATAATACACTTACAGAAAGCTGAGGGTAAATTAATGGAAGGGCTGTAAAAACTGATATATAAAGGTACATAAATCCGACTTAAGTGTGTGTTTGTTGGTTGGTTGGTTTATATTTTTATTTTACCCACATTCACATAAACAGCAAGCAAACAACGTAATATTTTAAAATAAAATAACTGATAAAGAATAGTAAGTAATATATGCTTATAATACTTAAGAGTGGGACACTGGACTTATTTTCTTGAGAGATTGAAATGTTTCACTGCTCATCCAAACAGCTTTGCCAGTATGGGAAAAGCTAGTTGTGTCACCCTGGTCTGAAATAGGCTCATAAGATGGAAAATGACCTGAATAGGCTCATTAAGTGGACAGTAGTCTCAATAGGCTTATTAGGTGGACAATGGCCTAAGGTGAATGAAAGTTCCACCTTTACAACCTTCCCATCACCCATAAAGTATGAGGCATTAGCAATGCCCTTGCTGATGGAGGTATGAATTATTTTTGATTCGTCTGGGGATTGTCCAATCTACTTTAATGCCATTTTGCAATGGGTGATATCTCAAAATCTGGCCAGTAGTTGTGCATCTTCTATGCCAATTCTGAGAAGAGTTGTATGCAAATTAGTATTTATTTATTTATTTATTAAATTTATATACCGCTCCATCTAGCTACATGGCTCCTCTGGACAGCTGTTCAACATAGAGCAACAGTTCAAATAAGATATTTGTATTAGGCCATGATGCTCATTTTAACTAATTCTTCACTCATGCTCATCTGCAATTCAAATGTATATGTATATAAGCTACGCACATTTCGAGACATGATCTCCAGTGTTTCTATAATGGCAACAATAACTACAACATTTTGCGTATGGTTCTTGTTACTGCCCATCAAAAAAGACACCACAGAGCTTTCCTTCTTCTTTAACTCTTCTGGGCTAGGCCTCTTTCTAGGTCAAGGCCCCCTTCTGTCCCTCACAGAGATAAGATAAAGGAAATTTACTTACTTTGCCACTCTATGAGACCCATGGCTTTATGTGGATGAGTTATGTTGGAACCAAATAAAGGACCAATTACTAGGAATTCATTCCCTGTCAAATGTTCTTATTTCTTGTGTGTACTACTGTTTTTAACTGCCAGTGAGCCTACTTTTATTTATTAAACTATAGCAATTATAAAGAACAAATACATAAAATATGAAAGTTTGGTTAATAGAAAATAAAGTTTTAATTATTTTGGTGAAAGCCCTGCATCTCACCTAGACTACTTACTACTGCATCCCAATAGTGATATGTGTTCTAATGGTTGAGACCACTGACATTAATTCATTTGTTATTTTGAAGAAATTCACAGAGGGAAAATGTTTGAATTTCCAACGCAAAAATCAATAATGTCTTTTCCATCTGTACTTTGGAAACCAACAAATGAGAAGATTGCAAAGACATTGACATTTCTTAAAATAGCCACTGATTCCTGCCAGTATATTATTGCCTT
The DNA here is from genome assembly GCA_037367245.1 of Phrynocephalus guinanensis. Taxonomy (NCBI): domain Eukaryota; kingdom Metazoa; phylum Chordata; class Lepidosauria; order Squamata; family Agamidae; genus Phrynocephalus; species Phrynocephalus guinanensis. The sequence goes on along the minus strand of CM074735.1, from coordinate 44,941,202 downwards.
GGGCAAATCTTACAGTCTGTATTCCTCCCCTGTCTCTGTATCAATTATTGAAGCATTCTGCATAGTTTGGTATTTGTGTTGTTCAGGTTATAAATTTAAGATGCTTTGCTCTCCAATATGTTAGATAGATGCAGAGGAATTATTCAAGGCACAGCTTTCTTGTAGCAATTCCTGTTGCAATAATTGAACTACGAAATGAAACCCGAGTTTCAACAGAAGGGATTGTGAAGCTATGTGTTAACCCCTTAGTGATGACAACTGCCCTTGGACCTAACATATTTGCTTAGAATGTAAAGATATTTTACTAAGGTTCAGGTGGAAAAGATCTAGAAACTACTTAATACATTGCTTACCTATTCAGTATGGTGAATACTTCTTAAAACTGTGAAGATCAGTGACTGTTTCTCAGGGACAGCAATGTCTAAAAGCAATGTCATTCTTTTATGACCCCTACAACCACCTACTGCATTATCATTTATCTTGTTTTGTCATATTTTATCTTGTGGTGTTGTAAAATAGCTTTACTTTGCAGTTTGCCTAGAGAGGCAGGGTATAAATTTTAATTCTAACCTAAGGGGTCATGTCTTTTTACTACCCCAAGAACCAAGTGTTTGGTTGTTGTCTTTGTGCAGATGTCATTCAAAAATAGAAGCACATAAATACATTGGGGCCCCCATGTTGGAATAAGCAGGCGAGACAGTGTCTTGGGTTGAAAACCATTGGGGCACACTTTATTCAAGCTTCACATTGTTATTTCACCTTAAGAGAGGGGGCTGCTGTCATGCGGGGAACCATTGGCCCTGGGGTCACCAGTGGATCCCACCCAAGGGCATTGTCAGGTGGGCAAGTCTCTTCAAGTTCAGCTCCCCTCAGGCTGGCTAAGCCAAACCTTTTTACCTTTCAGGGCAGGGGCACCATCACCTGGCCGGACCTTGCCCCATTTGGTTTTAAAATGCCTCCTAGCCCCAGGCTCTGTCATCTCAGGATCCGCAAGGTCTTGGAGTTGGTGTGGCCTCACAGGTGAGCATTTGGGACTCACCTAATGCCTCAATCCTCCACACTACCCACCTGCATGGCCAATGCCACACCATCAATGCCAGTGTGAGAGAGGTGAAAAAATCCTTGCCCCTGTGCTGAGCCAATTGTGAGGATCAAGGAAAAAAATTCCTATCTGGCCTCCACAAACGACCACATTATGCCACACTAGCATGCAATGAAGTGGTGGGCGGGCAGGTGTGTTGTTGGTCCGGAGGTGAGGGGGCACATGGGTGGGCGCCGCTTGAATAAATGAGAGTGGCTGGGCCCCGCCCCCTGCACAAACCTTGTGAGGCTTTGCTTGTGGGTCTTGCATTCCTCCTGGGGGAGGACAATGCAGTCTCGGGGGCTGGAGGAGCCAGCGCTAGAACACCCTTTTTTACAACCACATCACTCAGAGAGTTACAAATGGTGTGGTTGTGATTCAGGTACCTGTCATGAACAGCTTGCTGCTGTTGATTTCTTTTTAAAGTGGGTAACAGATTTTACAAATTGTTCTTATTACATGTCCTCAAGTAACTTCCAAATTCTGGCAACCCTATGAATGAGCAGTCTCCAAAATGTATTGCTCTCAAAAGCCCTACTCAACTCTTGCAAATTCAAGCATTTCAGGCAGCCATTTTCAGCAGTGGCCATATGGCCTCATGGGGTGGTGATGTTACTGGTGGTCCTTGGCACATTTAAAGGGAGCCAAAGGCTGGAAACAATTCTTCAGACACCACCTTATCAATTTTGCTATGCAATTTATGCAATCCTGGTTTGGCCTATATTTTTTTCATATTGTGTTTACAGTCATGGCCAGAAAAGTTTAAGAAAGGCTGCTTTAGGGGCTCAATCTATCTTGTTTTTGGTTTTCCTCTTTTCTTGCTGCCTCCAGCCTTCCTCAGTGTTTAGTTTAAACATTTTTGCTTCCAGAGAGAGTCCAGGCTTGATTTGATCAAGAACTCACTTGTTTGTCATCCAAAGCATCCTCAAAGCTATTCTCCAGTACCACATTTCAAATGAATTTGGAAGTTGAGTCATGACAACTGGACTTCTTTTCTTGTGAGATCAAAATGTTTTGCTACTCATCCAAGGAGCTTTATCAGCCTGATGAAGCTGCTTGGGTGAGTAGCGAAACATCTTGCAAGAAAAGAAGTCCAGTTGTTATATCTCAACTTCGAGATAACCTCACCTGGATGACTGAGCATCTTAACAGACATATTTCAAATGAATCATTTCCCTCCTGTTAACTTTCTTGACTGTCCAGCCTTCAAGGGAACTGAAAATGCAAGAGAGTAGATGATAGGTGAGCAGGGATGGACTGTTCATTTCAGAAGCTGCTTGTTCCGAAACAACCCACGTGAGCCAAGGTGCTATTTGGAAGCCTCCGAAACGCAAGCAGCCAATCACTTACCTTCCTGCATGGTCGTATTGGGCAAAAGTCCAACCAGGGAGAAGTCTCCTAATATCATCTGTCCTTCTCCTTGGTGCTGGCCAATCAGGAGCTGTGCAAGGAAATGAAATCATCCCACCTCCCTGTCTGATTGGGCAGTGCCAGAGAGAAGGATAGGTGATGTCAGGAGACTTCTTTCTGGTTGGACTTTAGTCCAATATGACCATGCAGGAAGGTAAGTGATTGGTTGTTTGCATTTTGGAGGCTTCAGAACAGCACCTGGGCTCCCATGGGTCGTTTTGGAACATGTTGCTTCCGAAACGAACAGCCATCCCTATAGGTGGGATAAAAATCTGTTGTATTTTCCTACTTGGTTCCTTCATTATCACATATAATAGCGTATTGGAAAAAGAAATTTCCATGCCATATTTTGATCAAAATATGATGCAGAACAGCTTCTATAGGTGCTCAGATAAGAAACAATACCTTCCACTGTGAAAACAGAAGGAAAATAAAAAACAACTGTGTATTGAGTTCCTGCTACTTAAAGAAACTATATATTTTTCCTGTCCCTTAAAACAAAAATCTGTAGTTTATTTTGAAACGAGATAAGTCAGGAATACTGCAAAGAGTCAGAATTCATGGAAGAATATATCCATGGGTGCTCCACCAATAGTGCATTCTGTTCAGTGTCTGTACAAGTGGCCAGATTGTTTTGCAGTGGCCTAAATAGGAATGGAAATGTAATACTTGTGATTGCTGCTACAGAATGGGGTAGGCTGGTGGGATTTGAGAGAGAGAGAGAGAGAGAGAGAGAGAGAGAGAGAGAGAGAGAGAGAGAGAGAGGGGTGGGTGGGTGGGGTAAAGTACACTGCCCACAGCTGTGTCTGCATGAGATGTTTAGTAGTCTGGAACTGCTGTGAAATGGAAATGTACTTTAAAGGAAACTGCAGAACAGCTTGTTCAGAATGACTCCAAGAGGGATCACTGAGCATCTGACGATGAAGACTGTGCTACCTGCTAAAAGGTGCCCATAATATGAAAGCAATCAGTTCTCAAATAAAAGCACAGCTGAGGAAGAGCCTATGCAAATCCACCCAGTCACCCGAGAAGGAATAGGTCATATGCCTTTGTCTGCCCAAGGGACAGAAAATCTGATGTATGTCTAACTTTCCATGTTATTTGGAGTAGGTTTTTTGCTATTTTTTTAAAAAACTGGACAGAATCCAGTAGGAAAAGTATAGTGTTCATACTGGTTCCTGCCTGCAACTCTATAAATAAAAGCAAACTTTGTGACATATTACACGACAGTGATACAAATAGAAGGCTTTTAAGGAGGTCTTTATATACTAACACAAATGTGGTAGCCAGAAGAATATTGTTGGTACTCCTTTTGATACCAGACTTTGTTGGCACTAATGTTGCTTGATCTCTACATTAATACTTTCCAGCAAGACTGTGAGAAGATAGATTTTTTCCCTCATAATGGAAATGCAGAAACATTCATACTAATATATATTGTCAGTCTCCTTTTTCAAATCCAACTTTGTTTACAATTTGATAATGGCTCCTAATAACATGAGGAATTTATCTGATTTTCTGGTGAATTTGAGCAGAAGCTTTCTTCTCAAAAACTGAACAAATAGTTACCCTTACATTTGTGTTTCTGAAAAGTGCCACTTCCCTCTTTATCATTTGAGTATAACTCAAAAACTTTCAGTTACTTTTAGAATTTATCATTAGGATGCTACAGGTAATTGTTCTGAGGTCCAAAACAAACCTTAGTTACAAAAGAAAGCAAAAATGATTTGTCCCTCTTTTTCCTGGTGGATCAATTTAATTATGTCTAAGCTAATTCAATGAAGGAATTAATTAGAAGTAATATACTATTTATAAGCGGGTATTTGTAATCTATTATTTCCCTCAGACTACTATTAATGAACATTCTTCCTCTGATAGTTTCACAGAACAAAATGCACATATGTTGAAGGAAAGCATTCCTTGGTCATTGCCCATACCTACGACAATCAGCTTTCTTGTGGAGATAGCAAAACTCTTGTCAATTCAGCATTTTCCTTCATCCCACTTGGCAAATATTAGTACGGCTGACAGATTGGTAAAGGCCAAAGTTTATTGGCTTCAGCAGTTAAAATGCCATTTCCTTACACTCCCTTGAACAGTGGTGAGGCTATCCGTGCAGAAACCCCTGAAGTCAAAGCATAAAGTCTGATTAGTGCCAACATCATTCTTTTACACTGCTGCCAGAATGTAGAAATGTGATGTTCCATATCCTTAGGTCTCACGGCCTCTCATTTAGCATGTATTCAGTTTTCAGGCTGCTTGCTCCAAAGGATATTTCTTTTCATTCTAGGTTACCATGCCTTCTTTACAGAAACACAACCTGTGTTACCTACTGCTGCTTTTCAGTGCTCCTCAAAATGACATCTGGCATTTGCATACAAGCATTCATAGATGCTTTTCTGATGCAGTCTTTTGATTCCAGTTGCATCATTAACCTGCCTCTTGCATTCTTCTCTCTGGTGACTAGCTCCTCACTCTGTTCAGTAATTTTTGCACCCTTGTCACTACTCAAGTAGATAGTTTCCTGAACTGGATGTTGCCCAGCTCCCTTCGGCTTTCCCCCAGTTATCAGTTTAAAAGCTGCTCTGCAGCCTTTTTGATGTTGAGTGCCAGCAATCTGGTCCCAGCATTGTTCAAGTGCATCCCACCCACCCACCCCCGAACAGGTTTGGCTTGTCCCAAAATGTTCTCCAGTTCCTGACAAATCTGAAGCCCTCCTATTGACACCATTGCCTCATCCACACATTGAGGCTTCTGAACTCTGCCTGCCTGGTGGGTCCTGCGTGAGAAACAGGCAGCACTTCAGAAAATGTTACCTTGGAAGTCCAGGACTTCAATCTTCTTCCTAACAACCTGAATTTGACTTCCAGGACTGACCACTTTGCTTTCCCGACATCATTGGTACCAACGTGTACCATGACCACCGGCTCCTTCCCAGTTCTCTCTAACAAACTATCTAAATTTCTTTTGATGTTTGCAACCTTTGCACCTGGCAGGCAAGTCACCATATGGTTATCATGCTCATCACAAATCCATCCCTCTGTATTTCTAATAATTGAATTGTACAAGGAACCTCTCACCTTCAGCCTGTTCATCTACATGCACCTCAGCATCTTCAGTTTGTTCTTGTTATTTGTCTTTCTGTATCTCATCAAGTGTGATGATGGAGAGATCCTCAGGTGGAACCAGTTGTTCCTCTGTGCATGCCTCATGAGATGTGATGAGGGAAAAAGCCTCAAATTGATTCTGTAATTTTAGACTCTCAGAGCGATCCCTTGCCTTTCTACTTCTTTGAGTCACATTCCTCCATGCTTCTACATCCTGAGTTGGTGAAATGGCTTCTTCCTCAGAACTGTGCCCTGTGTCTTCTTGGTCCAGGATAGTCTGCTCCGCTGTATCCAAGAAGAGCTCAAGCTCCTTAATTTGTTGCTGGTTAGATATGTGGGCCTCCACCTGCTGGATCTTCTCTTCTAGTAGTGCAGCCAGCTTGCACTGGCTGCAAGTATAGTTCTTCATGTGCTTTGGCAGGATGGCAAACATGGAACAAGTGTTGCAGGTAACTACAGCTGCTCCATCCGACTCCATTTTATCTAGTAAGAATGTTTTCTTCTTTTGTTGTTTATATGAAATATTGCATGCCATTAGGCGTGTGAGCCTCTAAAGCAGCTCTAGTCCAACTGCACCACATAAGCTTACCAGTGCTCACTTCTTTCTGATTGTTTGGCTCTCTCAGCAGCAGCTCTGTTTGGGTTCACACCCAGGCTCAAAATCATGCCTCACTAATCAGTTGGAATTCTTTGAGAGTGTCAACAAGCATGTGGATAAGGAAGATCCAGTTGACATTGTTAATCTGAACTTTCAGAAGGCTTTTGACACAATGCTAGGGATCATTAGGAAGGGTATAGAAAATAAGTTAGCAAGTGTCATTTTGCCTCTTTATAAATCTATGGTGAGGGCCCGTCTGGAGTATTGTGTACAATTCTGGTCACCATACCTGCAGAAGGATATTAGGGAAATGGAAAAAGTGCAGAGGAGGGCAACCAGAATGATTAGGGGACTGGAACACTTTCCTTACCATCAGAGGCTGCAACAACTGGGCCTCTTCACTCTTGAATGACTGTGCCTAAGAGGTGACCTAATTGAAGTTTATAAAATCATACACGGTATGGACGAATTTGATAAGGAATAACTGTTTCCCCTATCGCACAATACTAGAAGTAGGGGGCACTCCATGAAACTTTTGGGTGCGAGATCTCAAACTAATAAGAGAAAGTATTTTTCATCCAGAGGATCAGTGGTCTGCTAAACTCCCTGCCAGAAAAAGTGGTGACAGCTGTCAGCCTTGACAGCTTTAAGAAAGGATTGGACAAGTTCCTGGAGAACAAGGATATAAATGGCTATCATTATGGATGCCTAAGGACAACCTCTGGGTTGGAGAGATAGGCAGGATATCTCTCAATGCCATTTGCAGGGAATCATAAGCAGGTGAAGACAGCTGGTTGGGAATAGCCTGAAGCAAATGGTGAACCACTGTGTGAGACAGAATGCTGGACTGGATGGGCTGTGGCCTGATCCAGCAAGGCTGTTCTTATGTTCTTATGACATTATTTCTAAAGGCTGTAGAGTCTAGAATAATTTCCAGAAGTCTTTTTCCCAACAGGTATGAACACACATTTTGCCATTTGCATACTTCTGCAGAAAAAGCCGGAGATCCTGCTACAACCATTACCCCTCAAAGTCAAACAGCAATGGTGCTTTGGCAGATTCTAAGTTTCATTTTATGTGTGACACACTGATCCTGTAAAGTGGATATCTTTGAACAGATTCAGGATTGTTCACAATGCCTGGAAAATAATATTGGAGGATATATTGCTCAAATTAAAGTTATCTGTAGCATTTCAGTCAACAACCGTAGACAACTAGAAAACACACTACAGCTGCTGTATTAAACATTTGATCATGCAGAATCAGAGGCTTGCCTTTTCCTCCACTTCCTCCTTCTCCTTGCCCCCCAAACCCCACTAAAATTCAGAGGTGCATCTGGGATTCACTACTTTATGTACCAAAATAATTTGGTTAGTCTTAAGAACTGTATAATTGGATTTAGGTGTTTGCAGGAAGAGATTTGCGTCTTCTCCTTTGGGCAACAAATGCCTTAGACAGGACCTCAAACATTGATCTGAGGATGCTGATTTTAATTTGCATGCAGATTCACATTACAATCAGATATTATGCTCCTGAATCATATTTTATAGGATGAAATGAGTACACTTAAATGAATCCGGAATTATTATTTTTTAGTTGTCGTATTATTGCATTGATGTCAACAAGGTATGGGCACCTTTTTATTAATAATTCAAATATGGGATTTAATTTTATTCATTCTTGCAATGTATTCCCCCCTCCCCATTTTTAAATAAAACACTCGGTCTCAGATGCATTAAAACGCCTTGATAAATATTAGAGATGGGCACGACTTAGCGGTATTCCCGTTTCCGTTTCCGTTACTCGTATCCGTTACTCTACGGAAACGGTAACGGGAATTACTCCGCCAGAATTCGAGCTCGAACCGACGAACGAACAATTTGGTCTGATTTGTCGTGCTCGTTACTTGCATTGCGGCGATTGCGCAATGCCAAGCGGCACAGAAAAAAAGTTTTTAAAAGTTAAAAAAACCGATTCCCGGCTCTAAAAGTAGGCGAAAACTGTCTGAGGGCACCTACCAGGCCAGAAGGGTGTTTTATTTGGGGGGGGGTTCCCTGCCCCCCTCTCCTTGGCTATTGCTACTGCTGCGCTGCTGGTACCAGGCTGGGAGGGCGCATCCATTTGCCATGCAGTGCGGGGGATCCAAAATGGCGACCACAATATTTTTTTTGAAATCGTTGCCCAAAACCCCACCAAAGCACCACAGAAACATGCGAAAATTAGCTATTTTAAATGCTTGAATTTTTACAGTAGCAGCAGTGGGTTTTTCTTGCAAAAAAAGTCTCCGTTTATTTTATTTTATTTTATTTTATTTTATTTTATTTTATTTTATTTTTTTTACACCTGCACATTCGCAATGATGGGCTCGCCCATGGGAGTAGACCATGCAAATTTTCCACCAATCGCATGGCCACTTGGCCAGGTTGACCACAAAGACTTCTGGGATGTGCCAATCGGGCATAAACAGCCCACTAATCGTAGCCCAAACCCGAACCCTAACCCTAAGCCTAACCCATACGCCAGTACACTGTCCTTCTAAGTGGGTCAGAGAGGCACCCAGAGGTGCACCCCAATACTCACCCTAACCTCACCCGTAACTAGCCTAACCCTAGCCCTTGCGCTAACCCGTCTTAACCCTAAGCCAGATCTACTTGCATTGCACTACATGCAAGTACGTGAGACACAGCGGGTGCAAAGAGTCTGCCAGTCCGTCACTTGTGGCTCTGGCTGACTCCTGCAGCTCCCTCCAGGAGCCCGCTACCCCCCCAACCAGTACTAATGACAATGAAAAAACGAAAAAACGAACCGACTAATTTTTGCAAAATTTCACGAAAAACGGAAACGAGCCGAAACGGACTGCCTCCGACACACGACAACTCAAAAACGTCATTTTCTCTAGTCGTGCCCATCTCTAATAAATATATATATTGCAATTTCCCTGTCATTTAGTATCCTTCTGGGCCCATGTGTAGTGTCAGTAGTCCCTCTTAACCAGCTTCTTATTTACTGTGGTATTAAACTTACCACCCTGGGATATCATTTATGTGTGACTGCCTTGTCAACATTTCTAATTGTCTAATTATCTGGTCCTTTGCTGACATAACACTACACATTTCCCTCTCTAGTGTTCTCATCTTGGGTGTGAGCTTTATTTGTTTCTTGCCCTACTCTTTCAGAAACAGAATTTCGTATGCCACTAGCAAAGGAATTAATTTAAATGAATGAAGCAGAACTTGAGCATAGATCTTTTCTCTCTGGACATTCTTGTTGATAGTCCTATATTTATCTGTTATCTACTAGGAAATGTTGACTCATATTTATTCTTTTACTCAAATCACAATTAAACTGTATTTTTGGTAACTTTTAATGTAGGATTCAGATTGTGGGGGAGAGGAAATTAACCATAAAGGGCATCGTAATTAATCAATCTACCTAGCAAATTTAATTTATTTATTTATTGAATTTTTATACTGCCCATCTGGCAGCGAGGCCACTATCCTGATTCATTGTTCTGGAGAGAGCCCTGGATATTTCTTAATTCTTGTCTTGTATCTTTTTTTCCTACTTTCTGCAAAGTCACATTGTACAGCATTGCCAGATACTTTTCCAAATCTGAGACAAGAAACTTTATTCACTATTGAAAATGCTTTAGATTTTCAGTGACTATAATGATTGGCTTAAATGTTATTTTTATTTAAGTAAGAATATCAGATGCTACCAATGATGGAGCTTGTCTGAAACATCTTCCAGACTTTTTCTGCAATATTTTATATGGAGAAAAATCTATGATCCCTAATGAAGAAAATTCAAGCTCCACTTATTCTGCAACCATACTACTATTTTATGTCCTTTGCAGTATTTTTAAACATACTATATTTCTGTAAAACCCCAAGTGTATGTGAGCCAGAAGCTAATTTCCATTGATGCCGTGATCCTTAATAGTATTTTGTCAAGAGACAGATGTTTGTCTCCCTAAACACAAAGGTAAAAACGATACACTGATACACAGAACTTGCCTGCTATGACTTTTTTATTATCATACTATGTTATAATAAATACTTTTTATGCTTATGCAGAAATCTAATTTTACTGTTCAGGTTTTGATTGGAAATGCTGTGGTGCTTATATTTATCTGTATGAACTTACAGCAATGGCACATTGTGTTTTGTTAGGTAGAACCTTTCTTAAACTCTAAATGCTTCTAGGAAATGATGCTATCAATGCTTATACATACTTTCTTGCTTTATTTTGCAGTGTACCAACATTCCAGAGCCTCCCTGAAGAGATACTCAGTAAGCTTGCTGATGTCCTTGAAGAGGTATTTGTTTTAAATTTGGGGCATAATATGGCAATTTAAGTAGCAAGCATTTTGTTGCAAAAGTATTTCAACTGTCTGCTGAAGTAGAACATTCCCTCTCAAGTAATGGTATTTATGGTATAGTTGTCTTTGGCTAATGACACTGAACAGAAGTATATTCATTTTAGTAGGGATCCTATTTCCATATAACCCTTAGAAGTCATAGGAATCATATTTTCCAGGTAGTTTCTGTCAAGTTGTCTGTCTAATACTAACATCAACCCACGTACACATGTTTTTTCACCCTGTTCCCACTACCACCAAAAATAAGATGAATTTTCATCAGCTGTCAGGGCCTCACTGCACAAGTCCTACAGGGAGGATGGTCTGGAGCTCACTAAACCTGAGGCAGAGGAGGAACTGCCAGACTTAACAAACTTCAGACTTCTGTGTCTGCCTAACTCAGAAGACGAGATAGGACAACCTGCCAATCTATGAGAAAAACCACAGGATAGAGGCAGAAACCTGGATAGAAATGCCTCCTTGGAAGTATCATATTTGAGAGAGAAATACTGCTCAAGAGCAGGTGATCTCTTAAAGAGAAAGCTTTTCTTGGCAGAGAGACCAGTAGGCCAAGTGCTGCAGTGAACTTCCTTGTCCAAATGCCTACAACTGAACTCGGGGTGAGGTTCTAGCAGCTCTTCTTATATAAGACCGCAGGCTAAAATGAGGCATTTACTAGAGACATCTTCTTAACTGTTTCCCAGACAGCTGAGTTTCCTGACCCTTCTTCTTAACACAATATGTTAAATTTTCTTGTTCCGTGTCTCCTTGTGCTCAGACTCCCTGCAGAGTCTTCTTCTGCATCATAAATATTTCTTGGCTTCCAGCAAGAACAAGTCCTTGAGCCACAACTGTATCCACTGCTTTTGATTCCAGGGCTCCTGGAGAGACTCCACAAAATGGTTAACATGAAGTTGGAGCTCAGTTAGCATGTGGAGTTTTTTGCACATTGACAAGTGTGATGTATGGAGGGCAGCATTCAGACTAAATTTGGATATATTTTTCTTTTATTACACTTTGATGACATTTGGTCTGTGTGGCACTCCTGCTCAGTTCTGTCATTTTTATGAATAATATTCCTCTGGGAGATCCTGAACTTCTTTGCCATTGTTTCTTCAGATGATCTGATCTCCTCTTCAAATTGATCCCAAGAACATAGCCACCATACAGGTGCCATCACTCATTGTCATTCAGGACACTGCTTGCCTGCAAACTGGAGAAACGCAACTTTTACCTCTTGATTAGAGATGGGCGTGAAACAAAAAAAATGAAATGCTGTTTCATCCTTTTGTTAAGTAATAAATTACTTCATTAGGTAATGGGACAGTAGGACGTGTTTTGCTTTGTTTCATTTTATCCTCTCCAGCAAAATGATTCATCCTAGAAGAAATGGCAGGGGAGCTTCCTCAAGCTCTTCCCTGTAAGTCCCCCAAATTTGGAAAGGTTTAGGGATCAGGGGGCTGAGATATTAAGCTCCAAAGGCGGTGCCTCTAGGGGGGGGGGGAATCTAACTGGATTCAGACCTTCAGAAGCCAAACCATGGCTGAACAATTAGCACTGCTGTGGCTTGGCTTCCGATCCCAATTAGAAAGACTTTTTTCCTAGGGGCACCCCCTTTGGAGCTTCATAACTCAGCCCCCTGAACCCCAAACCTTTCCAAATTATGGAAAGATTTGGGGCAGAGCTTGTGGAAGCTCCCCTGCCATTTTGGTCCGTTTGGACCCAGGGGAGCATAGTGTTTGTTTTGTTTCATTACAAAACTACTTTAAAAATTCATTACAAACAAAACAAAACAAAACTACGAAAGAACAAACAAAATGCTATTTTTCCATTTTGTGCCCATCTCTACTCTTGATTGTGGTTTGTTGGGACATTGCATATACTCCTTTGGAGACCAGAAGTATCTCATTAAGGTGGATGCCATTTTATCTCGGCATACTCTTCAAAGAATGGATAGCATAAGTTCTTTGCTTTTGCATTTTCTACTGCAATTTTATTCCTAGCTTTGTCAAGCTAACCATATCATCTCAAATGTACTCTAGTCTGCATTACCATTCTTACACAGGTTGTTGCCAAGCAGGTGTTCCAGAAACTGGAAGCATTCGCCTCAGTCCATTCTGTGGCATTCTGGCCTTTAGTATCCACAACAGATGCAACCATAGGGATGTTCTTACTATCATTTGCCTATCTCCTGGAAATTCAGTTTTGCCAAGTGATATTGCACAGTATGAGACAAAAGTGGCTGTAGTTGCTAGCCACTTTTGAATCTTCTTGGCATCTCCTGGAGAGGACAGTGCATTCCCTTCAGGTGTAGACTTGTCACAGTAACCTGGACTATCTCCAGACATCACTGAAGCTGAAACAGAGATAACGAGGAGTGGATGAAGCCCTCCAGAAATTCTGGACAGTGTACAGAGTTCTGCAGAAGCAGCTAAAGTAATCTATAAACATTTTCATCATACCAGGTTACCTCTATGGCCCTCATCCTAAATTTAGATGTTAAGATAGGACTATCCATTTACCAACTTTTCTTTGTCAGCCAATCTAAAAGTTGGGTGCTTGCTTCATCAACCCTTTCTTCTAAGAAGCCCAAATTAATCTGATTCTGCCCAGTTTCAGTCACCTCTCTCCATGCATATCCACCTGGTCTTCTATTGCTCCCTTCAGCTTCACCATTTACATACTTTTGTATCACCCCAACTTCTCCAGTAGAAATACAAAGGGAAGATCACAATGGCTTTCACCTCCTGTCTCAGGGACTGGCTCCAGTATCTCTTAGAGTGGATACAGCACAGGCTAGAGAAGTCAGTTTTGTGGAGACAGTGATTATTTCAATGATGCAGGTCTGATCCACTAGTTCCACTGGTGTTATCCCAGAAAAACAGACCCTCAGAATCTTCCAGACAGGAGTCCAAGTGGGGGATGTTGTCATAACCCTCTTGGATAAATATTCCTGCACATATGAATCTGCCCTCTCTGGGTTAATGGGGAAGAACCTGCAGATCCCAGATCCTTAGGAATCTAAGATGTTCAACTGTTGAAGAAGGTAGCATTGTGTCTCATTTGAAGAGTAGAGCTAGCCTGTCTCCCAGCTCACAGGGTGAAGGATACGATAGGAAGTCTCCAGGTGAAATGCTCAGCTGAAGAGAAAGAATCCTAGGAGTAGAGACTTCCTGGAGGCCAGAGGACCCCTGGAAGGGAAATTCTTAATCCCAAAAGACCAACAGGCCAAACATTCCTGCTCAATGTCTTTCATGCTTGCAGCTTATATCTGGTTGGGGCTCTGTCAATTCAACTATACAAACCTCCTGGACTAGGATTATCTGTTTGTTGGGGACAGTGTATTTTGTGACTCCATACTTTCCTAGCTGTATATCCTAATCCGTGTTGTGTTTTTTTTAACTTCCTGACTAATTGTATGACTTCTGGTCTGGCTTGGGTAGGCTTCTTGTTATTCTCCTTGTTTGTTTTCTGATATTAGTGGGCTGACTTAACTCTGGATTTGTCCTGGACTTTGGATCTATTATACATGACTTTCCAGTAGCAGTCTGCTTGCTCAAAATCTGCCTTGTCTCTTAATCCTGATTCTGGATTCCTTAGGCTGAGTTTATATGTTCCATTTGTGCTTCAGACCTATATGAGCTTGCCCTTAGGAGAAAGACATCTGTAAGGTTTAGCTCTTGTTCATCATGGCCTCAAATCTAACTTTTGTAATAGTGATAGGGAATACCATTGTCCAGGTTTCACAGACCTAAATCACAAAGCATATAGAAGTTTGGTAGGAATTATAGATTTTCATTACTGTTGCTCTGTGCAATGAGCCAGAAATAATAGATTTCTGCAACTAATTCTGTGTTTCCCAGATCTCATGGTGACACTGTAATAGCCAACCATTGTTGTGTTACAGATTAGGCGGACACAGAGCTTCGGGGTGCAATCATATGGTCCTCAGGCAGCATTTCTGTGTGTCTCTCTCTCTGGGCTGCGTGCGTACGTGTATGCTGTATGCTGTAGACTGTGTGGGAGTGTGTGTGAGCTCTCTCTGAGCTGCCTGGGACCAGAGGTCTGTATTTATTGATAACAGTAAACAAGTACACAATGGCAGAGGAAATACATTCCATGGGTGGGAGGGAAAATGCTCCCTAGCTAGTGAGGGATTATTGATAAGAACAGGAAGGGGCTCTTGGTCCTGAGCAGATGTATCCTGATATCCTGTTTTTCTGGCCTCCTGACCTATGCTTAGATCAGCATCAGCTTAGCTGCACACTGTCTGCCTGCTCGGCCCTGGGGATTTCTGGGAAATCCAGGTCTTCAGCTTCCTCTAGGTGCGCTTTGTGCTCTGCCCATTTCTTGGGGTTCAGAGCTATCGGGGTATGAAATCCCCACAAACCATATTCAGAAATATGCTGATTACACACTTGGAGACTTATGGACAAGGCAACTACCATCACCATCTGTTAGTTTACTTCTATCCACCTTTCAAAGTGAATTGTAAGAGGTCAGGAGGAATAGTGACAATTTCCCTGGCTTTGGTCTTTTCAAACTGACATGAGTAACAAAGCACAGAACATTTAAGTCAGTTATAGAGCAAATCTAGAGGTACTTGTTAGCTGCTATATTCATAACCACATGTTTTTTTTAAAAAAAGATAATGGTGGCATTTTGCTTAAGCATCGTGTGATGTTTGGCGTGCAGATGTGGAATTCACTGGAGTGATGCTGCAGATAAGCTGGTGGAACTTGCCTTTGGTTGCCTTTGGTTGAAGGTTCATAAGAATCAACTGCTTTTCCAACTGGTGAACCCCACCCCCACACACTTACTGGTCTGTGGCAGCAGGGGTTGAGACCAACTTAAAGTGTGAGACAGAACTTGTCTTTGTTTAACAAGCATTTTCTTTTTCAGTCAATTTAATTTAGCTTGAAGCTCAGTTAGCTTTATGACACATTGAAACAATCATTCCTTTTGTTATCTTAATTGTTCTTGAAATTGATAGTTGACTGTAAGGGAATTACTGCCTGGTTTTTCTCCATCACTGTTGTGGCTTTATACTTTCCTGGTGCTCTGTAAATCTGCCTGCCACCTGTTGATTGAATTTTGATGAGCTAAATCTTTGCAATTAAGATATACTGGTGATAGCATGTTGATGAAACATTTTAATGCCCCTCAGGCCCTGGAGGATGTGGGAAGACTTGTGCTTGCTCATTCAAAATGCATTAAATACATATTAATTTCACACCACACAACTTCTTAATGGAAGGAAGGCTACGGGGCCAGATGGAGTTGCCGGAAGGGTATTGAAGGATTGTGCAGATCAATTAGCAGGAGTTTTCACTGGGAAGGAGTTTTCACTGGGAAGGAAGGCTACGGGGCCAGATGAAGTTGCCGGAAGGGTATTGAAGGATTGTGCAGATCAATTAGCAGTAGAGATGGGCACGACTTAGCGGTATTCCCGTTTCAGTTTCCGTTACTCGTTTCCGTTACTCTACGGAAACGGTAACGGGAATCACTGCCCCAGACTTCGAGCTCGAACCGACGAACGAACAATTTGGTCTGATTTGTCGTACTCGTTACTTGCATCGCGCAATGCCAAGCGGCACAGAAAAAAAGTTTTTAAAAGTTAAAAAAAACCCAATTCCCGGCCCTAAAAGTAGGCGAAAACTGTCTGAGGGCACCTACCAGGCCAGAAGGGTGTTTTATTTGGGGGGGGGGGTTCCCCGCCCCCCTCTCCTTGGCTATTGCTACTGCTGCGCTGCTGGTACCAGGCTGGGAGGGCGCATCCATTTGCCATGCAGTGCGGGGGATCCAAAATGGCGACCACAATATTTTTTTTGAAATCGTTGCCCAAAACCCCACCAAAGCACCACAGAAACATGCGAAAATTAGCTATTTTAAATGCTTAAATTTTTACAGTAGCAGCAGTGGGTTTTTCTTGCAAAAAAGTCTCCGTTGATTTTATTTTATTTTATTTTATTTTATTTTTTTACACCTGCGCATTCGCAATGATGGGCTCGCCCATGGGAGTGGACCATGCAAAGTTTTGGAGCCATTCTACCAATCGCATGGCCAGGTTTTGCTGACTGTACCAGGCTGGGAGGGCGCATCCATTTGCCATGCGGTGGGGGGGGATCCAAAATGGCGACCGCAATATTTTTTTTTGAAATTGTTGCCCAAAACCCCACCAAAGCACCACAGAAACATGCGAAAATTAGCTATTTTAAATGCCTGAATTTTTACAGTAGCAGCAGTGGGTTTTTCTTGCAAAAAAAAAGTCTCCGTTGATTTTATTTTATTTTATTTTATTTTATTTTTTTACACCTGCACATTTGCCCATGGGAGTAGACCATGCAAATTTTCCACCAATCGCATGGCCACTTGGCCAGGTTGACCACAGAGACTTCTGGGATGTGCCAATCGGGCATAAACAGCCCACTAATCGTAGCCCAAACCCGAACCCTAAGCCTAACCCATACGCCAGTACACTGTCCTTCTAAGTGGGTCAGAGAGGCACCCAGATGCACCCCAATACTCACCGTAACCTCACCCGTAACTAGCCTAACCCTAGCCGTTGCGCTAAGCCGTCTTAACCCTAAGCCAGATCTACTTGCATTGCACTACATGCAAGTACGTGAGACACAGCGGGTGCAAAGAGTCTGCCAGTCCGTCACTTGTGGCTCTGGCTGACTCCTGCAGCTCCCTCCAGGAGCCCGCTACCCCCTCCCCAAACCAGTACTAACGACAACGAAAAAACGAAAAAACGAACCGACTAATTTTTGCAAATTTTCGCGAAAAACGGAAACGAGCCGAAACGGAACCGGCCCGACTAACGACAACTCGAAAAAAAATTTTTTAAAGTCGTGCCCATCTCTAATTAGCAGGAGTTTTCACTGGGATTTTAAATCGATCCCTATCCCAAGCTATTGTGCCATCATGCCTAAAGTCTGCCATTATTGTTCCGATACCAAAAAAACCAAATCCAGAAAACTTGAATGACTTTCGTCCAGTAGCACTTACACCTGTAATCATGAAGTGCTTTGAAAAGTTGGTACGGAACTATGTTATTGCCTGTTTACCAGAGGGACTGGACACATTCCAATTCACCTATAAAAAGAAGAGATCAACAGAGGATGCTGTGGCATGTGCTCTTCATGCTGTTTTTGAACATCTGGAGCAGAGGGGGGGCTATGCTAGATTGCTCTTTGTGGATTTCAGCTCGGCTTTTAACACCATTCTTCCACGACGTTTGATCTCTAAACTGGGCTTCCACCATCACTTTGTGGATGGATCTTGGATTTTCTGTCAGAACGTTCTCAGAGGGTCCGGTTGGGCCCTTACACCTCTAATACTCTTAGTACTAACATTGGAACACCACAGGGATGTGTACTTAGCCCACTCCTTTATATTCTTTACACATTTGATTGTGTCTCTGCCTATCCTAGCAATAGGATCATTAAGTTTGCAGATGACACAACTGTGATTGGGCTCATCTCTGGCAAGGAGAGTGAGATGGCTTACAGAGATGAAGTGGAGAGGTTGACCAAGTGGTGCAGAATAAATAACTTGCACCTAAATATAAAGAAAACAAAGGAGCTTGTGGTAGACTTTAGGAGGCAGAAAACTGATATTCAACCACTGGTGATTGATGGGACTGGTGTGGAGAGGGTTACAGGTTTTAGATTTTTGGGCATTGAGTTACAGGAGGATCTGTCCTGGAGTGTCAACACAAGGGGGCTTGCAAAGAAGGCTCAGCAGAGACTATTTTTCTTGAGAACCTTAAGGAAAAACCATCTTCCACAAAAGCTGCTGCTGGCCTTCTATCATTGTGCAATTGAGAGTGTGCTTACTTACGGGTTATGTGTGTGGTATGGAAGTTGTACCCACCGGGATAAGACAGTGTTGCACAGAATTATAAGAATTGCAGAGAATATTGTGGGCTGTTCACTCCCCACCCTAGAACAAATGTATACTACCAGGTGCCACTGTAAAGCATTAGATATATTAAGAGATCCATCACATCCTGGCCATCACCACTTCGAGTTGCTGCCATCGGGATGGAGATATAGAGTACTCAGGGCAAAAACAAACCGTCTCAAAAATAGCTTCTTTTTTAGAGCAATATTGGCCTTAAACGGAAATCCTGGACTTTGAAGTCAGCTTATTTTATATGTCATATTTTAGTCATTTTATATGTCATATTATGTGTTGTACCTGTTTTTAAGTCTATGTGAAATGTTTTAAATGAGTTTTATATAGCAGCCACAAAATTTCGTTGTTCCTGAAAGGGGGCAATGACAATAAAGATTCCAGGAAGGGAAAACGGGCCACAAAGGAGGGATATAGACAACTAGCTAAGAATTGCAGTGATGGTGTTAGGAAAGACGAAACCTGAGAATGAGCTGAGATTAGAAACTCTGAAACAGAGGTTCCCAAAATGTTCTATATGGACCCCCAGGGATCGATTTTGACTTGCAGGGGGTCCATGTCAGCAAGAGAAAAAATTGGGTGTGCTCATAATGTAAATGGGGGTCTACGTGAGTAGACAATCATCAACATTTAGGTGTTCTGTAAATGTTTTATTACACATAACACTGTTTTGGTGAAGTTTTCAGCAAGTTTTGGAGACATTTTAAAAGTGTTTGCAGTATGTTTTGGAAATTTTCAAATGTTTTAGTGCATTTCTCAAGTGGTGAAATGGTAGGGACCTGATCCTTATGGTGTGCATGCCTTTAAAGTCCATTTTGCATTGTGTGTGGGGGGTGGGTGAGGGTTTTTTTGGAACCTGATCATCACCATGTACATGTTTTAAAGTCTGTTTTGCAAAGGTTGGGGACTTGTGTTCAGCAGGCATGCAACAGATATTTGTACCCGAGTCATGGTCCTTCAAAATTCAAATCAACTGTAATTACACATGTTTATGTGAGACACACTGATCATACTGGCCCAGAATGGAGTAACCGACCATAGATGGACTCGACCAGCAGGGGGATTTCCTTGTCCTGTACTGGGATCTGGTGGTGCCGCACAAATCCTGCGTTCACAAAACAGTGAGTGGCCCCTGGCATACACCGGTATTTCCTGACCATCAGGCAGCCCCAGGTTTACTAGTACCAGAAAAGGTCCTTGGGATATGACTTCATTGCCTGGAAACCCCTCAGCATGCTCCCATCTTGCGGGTTCCTTCAAGGTAGGAGCTGGCCTTTTTACTGCGGAAGGGGTAGCAGCACTTGCAGAGGGACACTTCAAAGAACAGGCTGATGCAAAATGTCCTGCTTCCCCGCAGTACAGGCAAAGATTTTGGGAGCAGTGTCTTACCTTTTCCTCAGGAGTAAGATGTGATCGCGCAGCTCCCAGTTGCATAGGCTCTGGGTTGGCATTGTGGTCTTCAGTAGACAGTGGAGAAGGCATAGGTGGTAGAGGCAGCTTGGCATAACCCTTGCCACAGGCAAGGCAGCGGATTTCCAGGCATCCATCAATTCGCATGCACAGGGTAATTAGCTTTTGCAGGGTAATTAGCTGGTCTGCGCTTGCCAATTCATCTAAGAACTCATCAAACAAACCCTCCACATATTGGTCAATGAGAGCTGGCTGATTTCACTGCAGGTCTTGGGCCAACAACTGGAACTCAGTGGTGTACTGTGACACCGAACCCTTGCCCTGATTTGGAGCTCAAATTCTTCTGTTGGCAGTTGCATTTAGGACTGGGTTCTCAAAGGCTGATGCAATATAGTTCAGAAAAGCCTGATAATTATCCAGCGGAGGGGAAGTGCTCAGTAGCAGAGGAGTAGCGCATTTGGCTGCCTGTTCTTTCAACAAGCTGATTATAAAGCAAACTTTAGCCTTGTCATTAGAGAAGTCACAGGCATGCACTTCTATGAATAGTTTGCACTGTGCCGGAAATGCAAGATATTCCTCTGTCATCCCTTCAAACCGGTCTGGGTCCAACAGAGGGCACCAGGGTGGCAGCTCCACTGGTGCTGGTGCTTGTTGAAGCTGAGCAAGCGAGTGAATAAGCATCAGCAGTTGATTTTGTAAATCAACCAGGTTTGCCATCCCAGCAGCCCCCTCCTTCTCCATTCTGCTGGAGAAGTGTTGTTTTTTTTAAGGTGGAAGCAAACTCAGAACCCCACACACTGAAGTTGCACATACAAACAGTGTTTGGTTCTTTTGCCAAAGGTTGTTAGCCGGAGACTCAAGCAGGGTGCAGTCCTTTGCCAAAAGTCAGGCGCCAGGAAGATAGAGTTCACCACATGATAACTACCAGTTCAAGGTCAGCACAGGAATGTCCACAGCAACCAGATGTCAAGCCAGGAGGAAGAGTTAACCCCTCACGGTCAGGTTCTGCAGCAGGCAGGATCCTGACACTAGGTATGGGAAAAATTCAACTTATGAAAATGTAATCCTTTTTTTTTAGTTACAAGAAGTTTCCCCCGCCCCTGTGCTTGTAATATTAGAAAGAGAAACAGAAAGTAATCATTAAAATGAAATGTAAGCTCCATTCCAACTATACAGTGCTTATTTGCAACTGCAGTACTGTGGTCTTGTGGCCACCCCCACTACAGTACTGTAATTGTGCACAAGGAGGAAGTATTTTATGGTCGCATGCAGAGGACAGGAAGTGCCTGTTTTGGAGCCATTCTAGAAATATTTGGCACTATTTGGGGGAATTTTTGGAACTTTTTGTGTGAATTTCTCAAGCGGTTGAAAGGTGTCAGGCCCCTGCTAGAACCTATTCCAGAGGCTGAAGAGTTAATGCCTGAAGAAGCCCCAGATGGGTTTTCTGAGCTGTCAGTTCCTCCAGCAGCTGCACAGGGGAGTGACTCAGCATCTTCAGGATATTCTCCACCCCCACAGAGGGCTGCTTGTCGAAGGCAGCGAAGACTTACAACCAGGAGAAGCAGAGACAAGCTTTAATCTCAGCCACCAATGTCTACATTTAGGGAGTTCTGAGTTTTGACAGGGTTAGTTTCTGGGGAAGTTATGTTGCTCTCTGGAGACATAAATTAAGCATTCAGTACTGAGGCAGATTGTGGGAGCAACGCTTTGATACAACAACTTGCTACTGCTTTCCTGCTCAATCCTTGTTCCTGCTTGGTGTGACCCTGGAACTCAACTCCCTTGGCTCTGGACTTTCTCAGTGGACCTGACATAAGCTACCATTGGCATTCTGGCTTTGACCTTTGGACTGTTTATCTTGGACTCTGTTTTGCTCTCTGAATAGGTGTGACCTTGCTATAGTTTTCCTGGACTCTGATTTGCTTCTGATCTACTGTATTGGGGTTTGGCTCTGAGTTTGCAGTAAAAGCCTGAACTTACCCATGTGTGTGAGTCTGTGGGTCATGACAAAAGGTAGGGAGCTGAGCTTCATTGTTTGCATGCCTATTACTGTGGGTTTTGCATTCTTATGGGGGGCAATTTTCCACTTGGAATGGATTAATTGGTTTCCCATGCATGTCTATGGGAAACTGCATTTTGAGACATGAATATTTTGAATTAAGAAAATCCCATTGGAAGAGATTAATTTTGTAACTCAAGGTACCACTGTACTTGAAAGCTTGTTTTACAGATGAGGGGTAGGATGGGTGAGATTTGGCAGTTTTCTTTATGGCTTTCTTTATGGTTGGAAACCAACCATAAATGCAACCAACCATAATAATGGCAAGGCCACTAGATAGTGCAATATAAAAATAAAATAACATGAATGTTTTCAGTCATCCCAGGGTTCAGAACACATAGCTTGGGACCAGAATACCTATCGGAGCGTATCTTCCAAAGATCAACTGAGGCCCTGCCCACTAGAATGTTGCAGGCTCTCTCACTCTGAGTGGCCACGCCCAGGGAGGTATGGAAATCAATAACATGAAACCGTGCCTTCTCTGTGGCTGGCCCCTCACTTTGGAACCAACTTCTGAGTGAGTTGCACTTGTACAGTCTCTGCCCAACTTCAAAAAAGCACTTAAAACCTTCCTTTTTTGGGAGGCATTTGGTGACTTATTTTTATTTTCCTTTTATTTTTATTTTTGATGCCTTCTTGCCAATGACTTCCTCCATATTTTGTTGTTTTTCTTCTTCTCTTTCCCCCCATTCTTCCTCTCACCTTTAATTCTTTCTTGATTCTTTTGTTGATATTTGCATTGTGTTTTATTTAGTTTGTCTCAACCCTTATTGTTAACCACCCAGAGTTCCTTTGGGAAGACGGGCAGTAAATAAATAAATAAATAAATCATCATTGGCATCCTTCAGTCTCGAAAGACTATGGTATCATGCCTGGAGTAAATAAATAAATAATGGCTTGTTTTACATGAAGCTAGATTTCAGTGGAGGACCAGGAAAGAATTGTAAGAGCAGTATGACAATGGATCCAATTACCCCAGGTGGTGGTTAGTGTTAACACTGGAGGCATTCAAGAGAAAATTAAACAGCCATCTGTCAGGTTTGATTTGATCTCGATTCCTGCATTAAGCTGGGGGTGGGACTTGATGGCCTTGCAGACCCCTTCCAGCGCCATTATTCTTTGATTCCTTTGATTCGATTGTATTATTTCTATAAAGTAAACAGGAATTGATTTATATGGATAGGGTGAACATATTTTGTTCCTTTGTGCCTTTGAGAGCATTTTTCTGAGGTTTGATTATTAAGCATTTTCCCTTGCATCCCCCAACTCTAAAAATCATTTTGCAGTACTGTTTATTTTTCATTTCAGTTTCATATTTCTTGTTTGTTTTTACTTAGAGATAGCATGGATTCTTTGAATTAATCTTTTAAACATTTTAAAATTAATTCTTTGAAATAAAACTGTATCTGCTAGTAACATTTCATCAAAATAAATACATTTAAATGTACAGATGTAATTGCATTTATCTGTGTTGCTTGTCTAACAACTCAGTGAGAACAGCTGAGTTGCACTTTTTGAGGCAAAAATAATCTTGGCTTTTGCTGTTGTACAATTTAATATCCTTGTTCTACTTATGAAACTCTGTGAATATTCTAGCATGGCTGCACTGCAGTTATCATACAAAACTGTTAGTTAATACCCTAAAGCAAAAGTACTTCTTTAAAGTGCCTATTATGTAATCTCAGCGTGCAGGTATTATTGCACAGATGGTGACAAAAAAAAAGAGTATTATGTAATGGGATCATACCTTTAGAGTTGAAAATAAAATACTAGATAATTTCATTTGACACACTATAATGGATGTGAATTAGTAGAACTCAAAGTAATTTTTAATATGTTGCTTGTAATATTGAATAAATTTTGGAACTCTCGAAGTACAAGAATAATACATGTGAATTCTGTAATGAACTTAAGGAGTTATACCTGGGCACACCTTCCAATGAGTAAGCCTACTGAACGCCCTTTTTTGGGTGTGAATTGTTGGATCACTCAGTGGGCTGCATAGCCAGAGGTGGGCAGTTCAGTTCCCCACGGTGCCTCTGTGACCAAGGCTGGACTCAATGATTCATAGGATCCCTTCAAGCTCTATAATTCTAAGATGATGGTGGTGATGATCTCTGCATTTTACTGTTGTTTGCCCTGGGGTTGAGTTTTTGAGATGGAGCGTCTATCAAGATTCTCAGTCATCCAGGTGAGGCTATCTGGAAGTTGAGTCATGGCAACTAGACTTTCTTGTGAGATTTAAAGATTTCATTACTAGAGATAGGCATAAAATGGAAATATAGTGTTTCATTTTGTTTTGTTTCAGTCTTCGTTTCATTTCGTGTCGTTAATAACGGATTTTTGAAAAGAATTTTTGTCACAAAATGAAATGAAATGAAACGCTTCAGAAGGCTATAAATAATGGGAGCTTTCCTTTTTTATTTAGGGTCTAAATTAAAGACCATCCTTAAAACTTCCAATCAATTTGCTTTCATACAAAGAACCCTCTGTAAACAAGCAGAACCTAATGATCAGAGAGATAAGCGCAACAGCTGTTTGGTGGCCCTGGGAGGGAATAAAGGGAAACATCATAAACCTGGTACCTAATTTTTTGATTCTGATCAGGAAAAAAGTCAGTTTCACCTGTTCTTCTGCTTTAGAGGGCTGTTATGCGAAAATCAGAAAGAAAATCTTTTTAT
Organism: Phrynocephalus guinanensis; assembly: GCA_037367245.1. Taxonomy (NCBI): domain Eukaryota; kingdom Metazoa; phylum Chordata; class Lepidosauria; order Squamata; family Agamidae; genus Phrynocephalus; species Phrynocephalus guinanensis. The sequence continues at coordinate 44,916,576 of CM074735.1, read as the reverse complement.
GGTAAAGAACCATTATCACTTGCTAACCTTTAGCAAGCTTAGCGACAATGAACTGCACATAATCCAAGCTACTTAATCAGGAATCAGCTTGCAGACACAAACAGTGCAGGGAAGAGACAGGCATCAGAGCTCTAGCTTGAAAACAGATGTGAGATCAAGAGATAAGATCAACAGCTGAGGCTGGGGTTGGGGAGAAAGGAAAGCAAATCAATGAGTTTAAAAAATAAACCTCCTTGCAACTAGGACTAATTGTTTCATTTCCAAAAAAAATGTGTTTTCGTTTCATTTCTTGACAATATGCAGTTTGCTGTTTTGCTTCATTTTCTAAGGTTTTGTATGCTTACAAAACAATGGAACAGTGTGTGTTTTTTGTAAGGTGCCCATCCCTTTTCACTACTCACCTAAGTAGCTTCATCACTATTTGAGGTGGAATATAACTTTTCACATTGATTTATCTTCCTGCAGTACCTGACAAGTAATATATTAGACTTACCTACATGAACAGGTACAAGTAACATTTGGATGATTACAAATCAAAGATTTTAGCAATCTAGTTTAAGACAGTGAAATATGCAACTGAACCCTATTGATATTTGCTATATATTATAAGTTATAGCCCCCCATAGCAATTTTCAGACCATTCAGCAACAGCAGAAACCAGGAGTTTTGTAGTACAAGGAAAGATCATAAACATTCAAGATAGAAATAAGCTTACTGTCCTAGGAAGCTTGACGTGAGTGAGTTTTCAAGACTTGAGTTTTAGGAATTCAGGTTTCAGTGTGACTAAACTGTTGTGATTAGATTCAAGTTTTGTTCCCCATGCTCCATCCCCATGCTCCATCCATTCTTTCCCCTTTCAAAGAAGAGGCTGAACTTCCAAAACTTTTATTCAAAGATAACGGGTGTTCATAAATAACCATTTCTGTGGGACCAACTGGGTCTTCCAAATTTTGGGGACATAACCAGTGGTCTTGCAGAGGGCTGTCCTGTGACTGTCCTATATGGTTCCACAAGAAGGTTTACAGACCCACTCCTTTCTGTTGATTCCTCCATGTCTGGGATCTTGGGTATTGGCTGCTCATGCCAGTCAGGACAGGAGATAAAAATGTAAAATCCCCCTGCTGGTTTGAATGTCTTTTTAAAAATATCAAATTCTTTGAATAGGCTATATCACAAAATTTTGCTACAGAAAGTGGGTTAATCAGGGGAACAAAGAACATTTGGATTCCTGGATCTTAGGATGCTTGTGGTTCACTTCTGACCAACACACCATGGCCAAAAACATCACCTGAAGTAGTTTCTTTCCTTGGGTGTGTGAGGGGAAATAGCAGACATACACCTGCAGTTTTCTGACCCACATCATCGCCTCCAGTGGATAGATACTTTCATCTGAACTTTCTCTTGCTACTATTTAGTGCAGCGTTTGATTAACGTGGTCCAAAAATAAGTGAAGGTATATGTAAAGGTGCTGCATAAATTTAAAAAAAAATCTGGAAAAGACCAACATGATTTCAGTGTTAAAGGATATCTTTCTTCTCCTTCTTTTACTTGTTTTAGGACAAGTTTCAAAGAGGGTAGCCGTGTTAGTCTTTTCAAGAATTTCAGGCAAAATTCAAAGAAAAACAAAACAAAATCAAATAAAAGACACAAACATGTTTTAGGACATAATAAGATTTTTTTCTGCCCATATAATTGTGTTAGGATGTAAACTAATTTTCTGTAGTGTTGACAAAGATTTTCTCTTGCTTTGGCCATCAGGTTTGCACAAACAGGAATATGTGTTTTGAGATGTTTAAGATGAAGTCTGATTCTATGCATGTTTGTTTGGAAGCAAGTGTGGTCATATGGAGACATAGATTGGAATTAGGACAGGTTCTGTAGCAGTGTGTGCCACAGATTTCTTGGTCATCAGATGAAGTGCAAGGAAATGAAGTCGAGCATGACCTTTTTTTTCTGTTTCTACCTTGGGGAAGGGGGAAGCAGCCTGGAATGATTCTTAAGCAGTTGAAATTGTCACTTTAAGGGGATTTCTCCCATTCAAGTGATCCTTTTCAGTGCCATCAGGTCGCACCCATCATGAGTTCATTGAGACTTGCTGCTGTGGATGTGTGGCTAGCATTAATTTTAGTGCACACTTTTGCCAATATAAGAGATACACTGTATATTTATATGTGCGTAAATTAATCTCAGAAATAGCTTTTAATATTGAAATTTTATTTATTTATTTATTTATTATTACATTTATTTAATATTTAATTATATTTAATATAAATATAATTATATAAATATATAATTATATTTAATAGGAATTCCGGCAGTACACAGATTGAAAATAATATTTTGTGCTGTCAAATCAGTTCTGATGGGGACCCTTTCAAGGCTGTCTAGGTAAAGAATATACAGAAGTGGTTTACTGTTTCCTTCTTCAGGGGTAGAGATGGGCACGACTTGAAAAAATTTTTTTTCGAGTTGTCGTTAGTCGGGCCGGTTCCGTTTCGGCTCGTTTCCGTTTTTCGTGAAAATTTACAAAAATTAGTTGGTTCGTTTTTTCGTTTTTTCGTTGTCGTTAGTATTGGTTTGGGGAGGGGGTAGCGGGCTCCTGGAGGGAGCTGCAGGAGTCAGCCAGAGCCACAAGTGACGGACTGGCAGACTCTTTGCACCCGCTGTGTCTCACGTACTTGCATGTAGTGCAATGCAAGTAAATCTGGCTTAGGGTTAAGACGGGTTAGCGGAACGGCTAGGGTTAGGGTAGTTACGGGTGAGGTTAGGGTGAGTATTGGGGTGCACCTCTGGGTGCCTCTCTGACCCACTTAGAAGGACAGTGTACTGGCGTATGGGTTAGGCTTAGGGTTCGGGTTTGGGCTACGATTAGTGGGCTGTTTATGCCCGATTGGCACATCCCAGAAGTCTCTGTGGTCAACCTGGCCAAGTGGCCATGCGATTGGTGGAAAATTTGCATGGTCTACTCCCATGGGCGAGCCCATCATTGCAAATGTGCAGGTGTAAAAAAAAATAAAAAAAAATAAAATAAACGGAGACTTTTTTTGCAAGAAAAACCCACTGCTGCTACTGTAAAAATTCAAGCATTTAAAATAGCCAATTTTCGCATGTTTCTGTGGTGCTTTGGTGGGGTTTTGGGCAACAATTTCAAAAAAAATATTGCGGTCGCCATTTTGGATCCCCCCCCACTGCATGGCAAATGGATGCGCCCTCCCAGCCTGGTACAGTCAGCAAAACCTGGCCATGCGATTGGTGGAATGGCTCCAAAACTTTGCATGGTCCACTCCCATGGGCGAGCCCATATTTGCGAATGCGCAGGTGTAAAAAAATAAAATAAAATAAAATAAAATAAAATCAACGGAGACTTTTTTTGCAAGAAAAACCCACTTCTGCTACTGTAAAAATTCAAGCATTTAAAATAGCTAATTTTCACATGTTTCTGTGGTGCTTTGGTGGGGTTTTGGGCAACGATTTCAAAAAAAATATTGCAGTCGCCATTTTGGATCCCCCGCACTGCATGGCAAATGGATGCGCCCTCCCAGCCTGGTACAGTCAGCAAAACCTGGCCATGCGATTGGTGGAATGGCTCCAAAACTTTGCATGGTCCACTCCCATGGGTGAGCCCATCATTGCGAATGCGCAGGTGTAATAAAATAAAATATAATAAAATAAAATAAAATCAACGGAGACTTTTTTTGCAAGAAAAACCCACTGCTGCTACTGTAAAAATTCAAGCATTTAAAATAGCCAATTTTCGCATGTTTCTGTGGTGCTTTGGTGGGGTTTTGGGCAACGATTTCAAAAAAAATATTGTGGTCGCCATTTTGGATCCCCCCCCACCGCATGGCAAATGGATGTGCCCTCCCAGCCTGGTACAGTCAGCAAAACCTGGCCATGCGATTGGTGGAATGGCTCCAAAACTTTGCATGGTCCACTCCCATGGGCGAGCCCATCATTGCGAATGCGCAGTTGTAAAAAAATAAAATAAAATAAAATAAAATAAAATCAACGGAGACTTTTTTTGCAAGAAAAACCCACTGCTGCTACTGTAAAAATTCAAGCATTTAAAATAGCTAATTTTCACATGTTTCTGTGGTGCTTTGGTGGGGTTTTGGGCAACGATTTCAAAAAAAATATTGCAGTCGCCATTTTGGATCCCCCGCACTGCATGGCAAATGGATGCGCCCTCCCAGCCTGGTACAGTCAGGAAAACCTGGCCATGCGATTGGTGGAATGGCACCAAAACTTTGCATGGTCCACTCCCATGGGCGAGCCCATCATTGTGAATGCGCAGGTGTAAAAAAATAAAATAAAATAAAATAAAATAAAATCAACGGAGACTTTTTTTGCAAGAAAAACCCACTGCTGCTACTGTAAAAATTCAAGCATTTAAAATAGCTAATTTTTGCATGTTTCTGTGGTGCTTTGGTGGGGTTTTGGGCAACGATTTCAAAAAAAATATTGCGGTCGCCATTTTGGATCCCCCGCACTGCATGGCAAATGGATGCGCCCTCCCAGCCTGGTACCAGCAGCGCAGCAGTATCAATAGCCAAGGAGAGGGGGGCGGGGAAACCCCCCCCCAAATAAAACACCCTTCTGGCCTGGTAGGTGCCCTCAGACAGTTTTCGCCTACTTTTAGGGCCGGGAATTGTTTTTTTTTTAACTTTTAAAAACTTTTTTTCTGTGCCGCTTGGCATTGCGCGATGCAAGTAACGAGCACGACAAATCAGACCAAATTTTTCGTTCGTCGGTTCGAGCTCGAATTCTGGTGGAGTAATTCCCGTTTCCGTTTCCGTAGAGTAATGGATACGAGTAACGGAAACGGAAACGGGAATACCGCTAAGTCGTGCCCATCTCTATTCAGGGGTCATCTCAGGACTGTGCAGTTTGACCAAGGCCATGCAGGCTGGCTCTTCTCTTAGAAAGCAAAGTTAGGAAATTGAACCCCTAGTTACTGGCTCTGCAGCCAGATACCAAAACCATTGAGCTATCTATCCAGCCAGCTGGTACACACATAAACAAACATAATCTGCCTGATAACATGTTGTGTAGTTGTGCAAATGGTACAACTTTTGGAAGTGAATTGCTGTAAGCTAAGATATCTCTGCAGACATATTACCTGCTGCATGGTGAGTTGAACGACTCAGTGTGCAACATAACATTATAAGGCTTATGGAGATTCACCTCTAGAAAGTATGTCATTTTTACATCAATGCACAACAAGCTTTCACTTATTCTTACTCAAGTCTGTTAAAGTCCATTGCTTACCATAAACCAGGATAAAATGATTGACGTACAAAGCTATCTTGAAAAAGGGAAACTCATGCTGAGTTGGTCTGATGCTTAATAGTGGGTTGATGGAAGCTTTCTAGGGAAAAGTTCCACATGTTTTCTAGAAGCTTTTAAGCATAGGCAATGATTCCACTGTTCATGTAAAAAAAAAATCAGCTTTACTACTTACCCAGTTAGACACACTCTCAGGCATTCTACAGGGGGTAGTTAATTAGTGTTTTTAAAGAGAGAGTGCTTGATTTCTTCCCCTCCCCTTCCATCATTCCATACTGGCCCCTTGTAGTGATTTATATCCATCATTAATTATAAGAAAGGTGAATGAATGCTAAGGCGTTGCATCATGTTCAGAGTTATAGCTTTTCAGTGTTCTCCAATATAATATTTATGGAATGACTGTGTGTACATGGCCTAATTAAATCTCAGGAAAAGTGAAAGCAGATTAAATCCCATCTGAACTATTTTTAAAGCTAACAGGGTAATTTATTAACCACTGCCATATTTAGATCACAAAATACATTTATGTGTGCCTATACTTCAGTGGCTTGGAATTCAATGCTCTTTTAGCAAAATGTAATCCAAGGCTCTCTCCCCCATTCACCTTTTAAAAGATTAAAACATATGGTCTTCCACTGTTTGTTCAATGTACAGTGCTACCTTGTATAAAAGAAATAATTTGTTGCAAATTAAATTCTGTTAAGCAAATTTTCCTTTATACAAATTTCCCATAGGAATGCATTGAAAATGGAGTAATTCCTAATCATGACCATTTTTATGTTGTACGGATTCACCTCACAGGCGATTCTGTTAAGCAAATTTCCCCTATCTCTGGAATTGTTTATGTTGTACAGATTTTATGTTATACAAACCATTTGTTGTATAAGGGTCCATTGTATATGTTTTTATTAGAGCTATGTGACAAAAATGTTGATTTAAAAAAAAAAATCTGTACAAATTATGTGTCCTTTAGGGCTGACTAATACTAAGGAGCAAGTCATATGTGCCATTTTATTTACCTAAAGTAATGCATACACAGTGGTCAGAGTCTTTTTGATATGCACATAAAATTTGCATAACTTCCCACAGCAACTAATTGATGCCATGTTAGGGCACGTCTTGGTCATGTGCCTGATGAGGTGCAGCCAAAATGTAACAAGACTCCTCATCAATTGGCAGCAATTAGCAGTGGCTGGTTAAACAGACTCATCAGAGTGTTGAAAGTTGAAAGATGTGGGACACATAAGGATGGGTCTTAATAGTTTTTAATGCTGGCCATGCCACGAGTCCAGAATTTTGTAATTTACAACTCTTGCCCCTCAGTAGCAATTACATACTCTGACCACCTTTCTAAGCAAACATTTTGGCATATGACATTGTCCAACAAGCAGAACCATGACAAAAAGATTAATCTTGTGAAATTTATAGAATCATGTTTCTTGTGATGTAGCAAACTAATCCAAGAAATTGCATTTTGCACTCCCCACCCCACCTTCCAATTGAAATGTTGTGGTTCCTTTTTAATTCCTTCATAATATCAGTAGGATCAGAAAACACCAAGAATAATATGGCTCAGTGCATACCTTAAGTGCCTAGATTCCACCCCACACCCAGCAAATGCAGCTCAAATTACATGTGATTTGAGTGTACTTGTTTTATATTGTTGCTCATCAATTTTGTTTTATTTGGGACCAGATACAGAAAGTATACATATAAGACAACTAGGCTTTAAATCACATTAATATCAGGGAAGGTGCCTGAGACAGGTTTTCTGGTTTGTGAAATCAGGCTTCCAGGAAATCTCACACTGAAGTTCTGAAGATTAGTCCTGGGACACAGTAAGAAATGGTGCTCTCAGACACCCTTACTAGCTAAATATATTCCTTTCCTGATCATGGGCTGTCTTTAACATCTATTTTTAACCCAGTGGCACCATTAGGATGGGCACTTTTAAAGTTAGGATGCATTTTAAAGAAAACTTTATAAATTCATATATGAAAGGGCTGCCAATGGCTTAGTGATAATGACAACTCTATGCCTCTAGGCTGCTTAAGAGCAGGGGCAGTAAGAAAACAGAAGGGCTTCTGCTTTTCTGCCCTGTTTCCCCAAACTTTTCAGATGTGGGGAAAGGTTGCTGAACTACTCACCCAGAAAAATAGGCTAGGCCTCTCTGTAGAGCAGCATCTCTTTCATGTTGTGCTGTTCTGACAGCTGGAGACTTGGGACCGCCAGAGATGCTGAGGAAGCCAAGAACAAAGATGCCGCTCCTCTTTCTTGAGTAACCATTGATATGGTTGTTCTTAGTGACAATAAGATGAAGTTTTTCTTGTAGGCTTGCTTGACAATCCTTGACTCTCCCAATGGCTGCCAACCCCCCTCTATTCCTCCTCTCTTGTCCTGCTTGTTGGCTATTCTAAAATATGAGTTGACAGCCTCCTGTCTTACTAGCTGGCTGTTTTCACCTATTTGCTTTCTGTTGCAGTAACTGGAGCCTTCTGAAGGGATCCCCACCCCATCCTTTCCTCCAGGCCAGTTTTGATGAACTACCTGGTTCATTTTTTTTTGGTTCATACTCATATCTACTCCTTACCTTTTCTTCATATGAGATCTGTTATTCCTCAATATTGAGGACCTTATTTCTAGAGTGGGTGCACAGTACCGTAAATTTTTTATCAGCAAGGAGGCAAAATATTCCAATATATCACACTGATTGTGCCTATCAAGGTGAGGTTTAAAACACGTACCACTGAAAACTCTCTTAAAGTCCATTAATTATCTTGACCATCCTGTCCTAGTCTTTCTTCATGACTCTTGTAGACTCTTGTTTTACCATGTTGGCTGAAATCCCCAAGCATAATCTGAGTCAGGACTCAGAATGATGTGTTACATTATTGCCCTTTATTACAGGGCAAGCCACATTGTCCAAGTGCCCTGCTTGATTTGCCAGTTGACAACATTGCCTCTTGGATTTATATCTTACATTAGAAAGGTTTATGTAAGGCTGTGCAATGGCGTTTGGCTGTATCATTCTGATTTATTAGTTGACCTTGGCAGCTCCTAGACAGGTGTGCAGTTTATCTTTCTGTATAAAGCATTGTAGCTCTGAGAATCTTGATTCATGTTAGCCTCATCTTTTTCTCCCTGTGAAAATGGATGATTGCTGCATGTGACCTAATTTATTTTGTGAGGTGCTACTAAGGATTAAGCAGAAGGGTACAATGTTTAAGAAAATAGTGTTCCTTGGTTATATTCTTAAATTTGTTTTAATAGTAATGCAAAATTAACTATTTTGCCCTTTAAACTGAAACTAGAAACTAGGAGGATACTGAAATGTTCAGCCCTCCTCCTCCTCCTCCTCCTCCCCACTCCCGAATACAAGTCAGTGAGAAGAACTTCATTTTCAAGTGTTTGCTTCTTATGCATGAATTCATCAACTGAATTGTGATCTGAGATACTGCAGAGCTAACCAGCAAAATACATATTGTTCTTGCACTGTATTTGAATTAAGGAATGATTAATGCTATGTTTTTAGAACAGTTTTCTGTTTCATTTATTTGATCCATATTTTCCTGCTTCCAGTGGCATCTATTGATACATGCCTTGGGTTTTGTTGTCCCAGGCAAATATTTCAGGCATTGTATGTATGTATGTATGTATGTATGTATGTATGTATGTATGTATGTATGTATGTAAGTGTTTCAATCTGTTTTCAACATAGTTTACAAAATATATGCAGGTTAAAACAAAATAAATCTGCTAAACATGCAAATACAGCTAAGGAAAAAGAAAGTTACACTGGAGCAAAAACAGTAACTAAAAGTCAGAATTTGCTAGGAAAAAGGTCTTAGTGTTGAAACCTATCATGACTGAGGATACTGATCCCACCTCTAGTCAGATGATAGTACAGAGTATAGAGACAACTTTATCTTCCAGGCAAGATAGATCTGCAGCTACTTTGGAATGGGAATTAAAAGAATTTAACCACCACCATGAAAATGCATGTGGATGAGAAGTGTCTCCTTCTTCAATTAGGTCACTCCAGAGGCCACAGGAGGCATCTCATCCTTGGCAAGACTTGCAATTATGTAATAAAATGCTTACTATTTAACCTATAAACAGGTCCCTTTCCCTTGCCCAAAATCTCTCTGTAAAGAACTGCGTAAGCCAATAGACAATTCCAGACAATCTTTGGAGCAGCTGTTAGCTTCTTGGTGAGTCTGGTATAGCCACTGAAGCTGTCTTCAGAAAGAACTATCCATGGTTCTGATCACAGCTCCCTGGCATGAAGTTTTACTGCACCAAGAGAGAACCAAGGATCAAGATGAAATAGGAGAAATGCTAAACAAAGTGGGTAGTATGGAAGCAGACTTAGGGAGCTGGCATGATGGCTCTTTCACTTGCCTGCCACACTCAGCAGGATCACCCAAAGACAAAGCCTCTGATATAGAACTGCATTGGCAGACTAGCCTATGAAGACCTTCAGCATCCTTGTTCTTCGATACTTCTAATATATTTGGCATAACTCAAATCTCAGATGAAGATCAGAGATAAAATATTTAGAAATAAAGTCACCTTAGTAAATCAGTGTTTCCTTAAAGGGGTGATGTGATCTCATTCCCTTTGTTTAATTCCTTTGACAATGATTTCAGCAACCATAGAAAGAAATGGCCTGTACCTTCAAAAATATAAAGTAAAAGTTTAGTTCCTGGTCTATTTACTGAAATGGGTGGAAAGGCTGCATTATATACTGTACTTACTTGAATCAATTTGCAGTATTTTAGGATGCTTAATTCTGCACAGGCATGTATAGAGAAACATGGCTCCAGATGCTGAAAAACCATATTTATTGTATATATTGTATATTATTATTTTTAATTTGCTGAATTATCTGTAAATTGCCGAGAGTGGCCTCATTGCTAGATTGTGTGGTATACGAGTCTAATAAATAAATTGTCTTAAAAATGATAAACATAATTGCCCAGCATCCCAAAACGTCTGCCATTTGTACATGAGTTCTGTTTGGATGTTCATTTGTTTTTACTATTTGCGCTTAGTTCCCAGTAAGCCTGTCTTGGTTTCTACCAAGCAGAGCTATATTCAACATTTCTGCATCTTTGAGGTTTAGATTCAGGGTATGAGTGCTGTGAGTTGTGTCCAAGAATCAGGAATAACACTGGGCTTCTTTGGGGCATTTTGTGATCTAATATTCTACTGTTGCAATCTCACTCAGATCATTGAAACTTTCTTCTGTGTAAACCCTCCTGTATTTGCACTGTCAAGTTCTGCTTTGGGCCGGTGAAAGTTAAGGAAGTTAATAGCCTGTCAGTTATACTTATGAGCTGACTCCCCAGGTTTGAGAAATTAGCAGACTGCTAGAATTTGTAAGAATGATGCCCGGTCTTCTGATATGGTCAAGCAGAGACAAAAACAAATATTACAGTGTTCCAATCTAAATGGAAGTATAAGGTAAAGATAAAGGTTCCCCCCGCATATGCATGCTAGTCGTGTCCGACTTTAGGGGTGGTGCTCGTCTCCATATTCAAGCCGGAAGAGCCAGTCCTGTGCAAGTCCATGGCCATGTGGCCGGCATGGCTGCAAGGAAACACTGTTTTACCTTCCCACTTTTTACGACGGTACCTATTTATCTACTTGCATTTACATGCTTTCAAACTGCTAGGTTGGCAGGAGCTGGGGTTATCAGCGGGAGCTCGCTCCGCTGCGTGGCACGGGGGATTCGAACCGCCAAGCTGCCGACTTTGCAGTCTACAGTTTCGGTGCCTTAGTCCACTGAGCCACCACGCTCATATAATAAGTATATGTCTTATTAATAAGTATATGTCTTATTAATTGTTTAGATCCCAACTTTCGTCTTGCATTCACTAGGAGCTAGAAGAGGAATACAAAGTCAGTAAGAGGAGGAAGCAAGCATATGTCACTGGGTATTAGACAGTGGAAAAAAAAATCCATCACTTTCTACCAGCTAATTCAGAAAACCCCTCTTCTAAAATCTTCAAAACAGTATAGTGAAATGTGCACAGAAAGAATGGAGTGTTCTCGTAGGAAATAATAATAGGCAGAATAAAGCAAGCTGTTTTGATTTTATAAAGAATGTTGGGCTTGTCAAAGGCAGCTTTAGAAGTTTATTATTAGAAAGCAGCAGGCATATGTTGCTGTTGTATATGTGCAAGCCTTACTGATTCCTCAATGTTACACCAGCTGTGAGGCCAAGTGTCAAATTTGACTGAATCATTTTCACACATTCTCCATGGGCCCCTCGTTAGAGGCAGCAAAGGGAGCCATAATCTCCTGAATCATATTTGATTCTTCATCAGTGTTTTGCAGCTTTGATATAACATATGTCTAGCATTAGAAATGAAATATCATCTGATACAATGACTTTGTATGCTTGCAGGTTGTAACATGAACTGCCTGCATCGTTTTTTCTTATTTACCAGAGCTCTATATCTGGATCAGAATTCACAGCTGTATTGCACAGGAGATTTCCTTATCTGGAGTGTCCTGGCAATCTCTCTCTCTCTCTCTCTCTCTCTCTCTCTCTCTCTCTCTCTCTCTCTCTCTCTCATCTCACAGATGTGTGTGTGTGTGTGTGTGTGTGTGTGTGTGTGTGTGTGTGTGTGTAAAATTGTTGTACTGCTAAATAGGCACCTTGACTGGCATTCACAACCATTATATGGTACCAACAGGAACAAGGTACTGGAACAAATATGTGAGTGTTATGCTACTGCCAGGGAGAAGTACCTGTAGAAGGACAACAAGGACAGAGCCTCCCTACATCTGGAGGCTGTAAGGGAGGCCTTAGACGAGTGGTTGGTTGTTAGTGGAAGGGAGGATGAGGGACATCCATGCAGCATTGATTGAAAACAGCCCTGACAGTTGTTTGGGTGAGAAGTGACAGCCAGCTTCTAGGATTCTCCCTTGCATGGTGTCACTGTGAGTGGTATTGAGCACAAGAGTGCTTCCCAACTTTGGTTAACTTTTTTATTGACCTTTTATTTACACCAGTCCTCCTCCTCCTCCTCCTCCTCCTCCTCCTCCTCATGATCTACCTTGAGTACTATGTTTCTGTGTTGGGGAGCGTTCATCACTAAAAGTATCTACCACCAGACAGCATACCTCCTACTAGAGTTGTATGTTTTTGGCAGCAGCTTACATATTATTTCCCTAGCTGTTCCATAGATTGATTGTAGATTGATTGCAAGTAGCTGGGGGAATTAACTTGTCAACTTGAAACCGAATATCCTTGATTATGATTTTCACTACACTTAATTGATTGTCTGTTGATTGTTCATCTGGGATTCAGTCTGCCCACTATTAGGTGCACATTGATAGGATTTCTTATCCTCATTCTTAAAAGTCCTAATTGGTTTTGTGGTGGTATTATGTTCCCCTGGTCTATCTAGATGATTAATCCTCAATCAGCTATCATATATTACTATGATAATCAGCCTGCTCTAGTTAACTGATTGTTGATCAAGATATTTAAATCTTGTGACTAGACACAAAGAATAAGTGTCATCTTCAAGCCTAGCTTGTGAGCCTTTGTGAAATGCTTGACTGAATATTGTAAGACAGTAGGATAAGATATTTATTATAAATAAATAAATAAATAAATAAATAAATAAATAAATAAATAAATAAATAAATAAATTTATCTGACCTCTATGGGAATTCCCTATTATTATTTTTTATTTCAGCTTCTGGCTTTTTTCCCCCAATCCCCCCCCCCATGTGAATGAAATGAAGGGACTGCTTATAGATCAGGATGGAGAGAATTGTTCCCAAATATGGGTGTCTCTGTGTGCCCCTTACTCTTGTCACAAGCTATCTATGAAGATACAAGACACTTCCTATCTGTATAATTTATGTTTTCCTGCACCTGTTATCATGTCCATTGATACTACTACACTTTCTAGGCTGTTGAAAGAACAGCAAGTGGAATTATTTGGTATGGCAACTGTTGGATGTGTGTACGCCCCTCCAAATACCAGAGATAAGCCAACTCTGGGAATCAGTAGGGTGGAAGATGTTACAACCATGCCCCTATTTCTCCAGAAGAGAGATGCAAAAACAGAGACCAATGAATGCTTCAAGAATGTTTTCCCAGCACCCTCTTTCCCTTATGGCTATACACCAAATCACTTATAACATGTCAATATGTGTACTGTAAGAGATGAGCACTGACCAGAAAAAAAATTGTGGGTCATGATTGTTTGTGGACACTCACAAACCATGAACTTTCATGACCTCCCCCCAAAAAAATTTTTCTTCCTCTTCCAATGAAACCACACCTAGTAATCCAACATGAAAGAAGATTCTGTTACCCAGACCTAACCCACTGAACTTAACCGTATGATTCTAAAGACTGGGAAACAGTCTGCTAGGAGCATTTATTTTATTTTTATTTATTTATTTTCACATTTATATACCGCGCCTATTTCCCTCATAGGGGACTCAGGGGACTCTACAAATATAAATGGATGATATTTGTGTACTTTGCTAAATCAGTGCAGAACCTCTACCTTCCTCCCTCAGCTCATAGCGTCCCTCATTTTTAAATTACACCTGAAACAAAACTGTATGTCCCATTCTCCAGTAAAGGTATACTGTATCTATCTGGCACAGTAGTATACCAAACTGATTCTGATGTATCCTGCTTCTTTAGGCAATTCTTAAAACATTTTAAGAGGATGAAGAATGTATATCCAGATGCTCAACTTCCACTACTGCAATTGTCTTTGATTCTAGCACTGAATTAACCCACAAAACCATCCCTTGAGCCCATGGTCACTTCAGATCTCAGGTTATTGTCTTATGAGAAACTTTTTCTAGTTGCAGTGACCTTTACAACCAACTAACCCCTAGTAGGGTCTGCTTTTTTTCTGTCACTTACCTTGGTCATAGAAAAAAACACATTGCACATATTTTACATATCTAAATCAAGGCCATTCTGGAAGCATTCTAGGCTGTTCATCAGATCTAAAAGGGCAAACATGTCTGGTATGTGGGTGGACCGTGGACCCTGTAGTCCACCACAAGCAGTGGAATTGCGGTAGTCTTGAGATAGAGCATAACTCTTTAGTGAAGACAGACAAGGCTTCTTTGTTTCAGCAGTCTTTTTACATGTATACGGTACATATAGCTAGGTAACTTAATATCCAGGTATTCAGCATTCAGCAGAGTAAATATCCAACCTTTAAGAAATGGCACATCCAAACTAGAACTTCCAACTTGCAAACAGCTAACACATCAACAATATGAAGAGCCAACAGCCAAGCTTCCAAAACACCCAAACCTTTTTACATGTGCTTCTACATCTGGTTTATATAATAACAATAACCAGCCAGCTTTGTTATTCTATACCACCTTACTTGGAACATACACCCATGTATCTGAGTCTTAGCTTGCTATTACGTGCCTTTGTCTGCTTCTGGGACCTTGAATTATTGCCTCTAAGCCAAGGTCACTTAGGCATACAGCCCTCTTCCTCAGGTGTCTCTAATAAAACATCACTTTGAAATTTCTCCAGAATTAATATGCTGACAAAACACATTACCTCTCAATGTTTATCTAAATGGATAGTGAGTACTAGAGCTTTAATTTACCAGTTAGCAGGGAAACCAGCGCTCACAGGTCTCAAAGGACACCCAACCATGGAAGTTGCTGTTTCTATAGCATTCCTCAAAGGTGGACATCAGGGAAAAATTGGACTCTTTGTTTGGCAGAGCTGCCATTTGTTCTCTCCTAGCATGACATCCCACCAGCTGGTAAGTGAGCTTGTCAGTCACCCAAGTGTGTGATTCACCAAGACCATGAAGAAGTTGGGACGATCTTTTCACTGCCTTAATGAACTGATCATAGTCCCCCTAGGACTGGGCAACTATTTGATGTGATTCTATCTAATGCTGTTCCCAAGGGTAACTTGACTGTATTTTGGCAGAACAACAAACTATTGAGCTTTGTGACAAAATGGCCTTTCAAGCACTCAAAAGGCTGTGATAGCTACTGACAGGTGACAAAGTTGTTTTACTTCAAATAACTTGCACTGACTAAGACTTGCCACCAATTCAGAAGTCAGTGCTTGTTTTGCTTTTTGTTGTTTTTGTTTTTGTTGTTCTGGTTCCTGGATGCCAATTAATGTGTGATGAGAAAAACATATGTCAACTTTACTGGTGGCAGTTTGCTGTTGAAATTTATGGTGTTGGCATTATGCCAGCAGTTACCATTAATAGCGTTCTGACTAGATGTATTAACTATCTTCACTATGATATTTGTGCTTTTGTACTTGGCTTTCTTTGTAAATTGGTATACCCTGCTCAACACTGCTTAAAAGTTTTTAAGAAAAATCTATACTGTGTACTTAAGTACAACATCTAGTGACATGCTGATGCCATTTCAAAGCTTTCTGCTAAATCTAGAGTGAGTCAGTCAGAATCCTAATTGCTACTATTTCAACATGAAACATTCAATGAGAATTTTATTTGGACAATAAACATATTTATAATATTTGGAGAACTCAGGCAGAGATCTAACTTTGCTTCAATGTTCTGTTTGAATAAAAGCAAACAGAACACTTGAACGATTGACCCTGCCTGTTTGATTGAGGAAAACAAGTGATCTACAAAGGTCAAATACCATAAAGCAATATAGTATCTGGGTTTTTTTGCACACCACAACAAAAATGTGTATGTGTCTGTGTGCTGCCATTAAACTCAGGTTGGCAATTTCATTAAGGAAGAACTGTGCTTTTGTAATCCCTCTGAGAGAGATAGCACATAAAACTTGCTGACTTCATCTGTGAAAATTATCCTCCCTATTTTGTTCCTTGGCCTGTGAGATAAACATCTCCATTGGAATTAATGAGGTCCAACTAAGTGTTGCAGGCAACACTGCCTTTTTTAATGATTTGTACCATCCTCGAGCTTCTCTTATTAATGACAAGACTCCATGGGGTCCTGTTATTCTTGGATAGCAGTGTGAAGGTATAGTAGCCATTATGGCAGAAGTAGAATTTGAATGAGGCAAATTCACATAGGGTTGGAGTGTGTGTGAGAGAGAATGAGGACAACAAAGTGACCCTGAGTTGTTTAAGAGAACAAGAGGTATTAAAGGTTGCTGGTGGAAGTTTAATTGTGAGCATCTGTTTTGAAAGAGCAATAGAGAAGCAGTGTTCTCCACATGCATTGATCCACCTTATTTTTCATCCCTTTATCCCCCTGTGCTAACAAACCCTTTCTCACAAATCCTGTATCTCTTGAGCCTCCACTTGTAAATCCTAGCAGTGTTTATGAAATGTTTGATTCCCTCCCCCCCCATACAGGGTATGGTTTGGCAAGGACCTTTAAAAGTAAAAACGACAAACTGATCAATGAATTCCTGTGGCATTCAACATAATTAAACATATCTAATGTAGATGGAATGCAGTGCCATTTACAAGATTTAGCAGAATAAAAGTAATGTGTGTGATACATTATTTTTCATGCAACCTAGTATCACTTATAGAATATGTTGAAACACATTTGGAGTGGGATGGAATACAGGAAAACACAAAAACACTATAATGCTACATGCGGTCTGTCAAGTTGATGACCTCCTCTCAGGTTATTTTAAGAATGTAATTCAGAAAAAGATTTAGAGCATGACATTGAAAAAGATTGGGGGTTATGTCTTATAAAAAGGAAGTGAGGAAATGGAGAACAGCAAAAATATACCATGTGAGGTACAAAGAGTGATTTATATATAAGACAGGAAAATATTTTACTCCGAGTAATGAAGCTGGAGAACTGGTTGCCACAAGATAGTAATATTGTCAAGAAATTAGTTTACACATTACAAAAGCTAATAGCAATTGTAATTTTATGCTAGTGGTATGTTCTGCTAATATTTTACTTTGAAATGATCTTTAGCTGTGCAAAACAGGAAAAGGAGCACTGGATGGAGGGTGGGAGGAGAAAAGAAGGAAATTTTACACCAGGTCAGGGCATAAGATTTTATAAAGTCTACCAAAGGCAATGATGTATATTTTAAACGCAGGTCTTGGTAAAGTGCCTGTCCCATGAATGAAGAATTTTCAAACTGAGGTTTTTATAATCCCACCTATAAATTTATGTATGATTTAAGCCGGTGAATAAATAAATATGGGAAGATTATATGGTGGCACTCAGCCACAGTGGCCATTATACCTGTCCATTCTTTCACCAATCTCTGTTGAGCTGGAGGCCTTGAAGGAAGAACTTTTCAGGGAACTCATCTTTTTCAGTACAACAAAAAATTGATGCCTCCTTCAAACCCTGGTGTTCAACAGAGGAAGGTTGGAGGCTGTGCAGACAGAGGTGTTAGGCATGGGGTTTGTTGGATAAATTGCACGTGTACACCTACTCTTAGTCCTCACTCAATGGCTCAGTTGAACTTCTACTTGCGAATTAAAATCTGCCTCTCTCTCTCAGTTCATTTTGGACAAAGAATCTTGATTACTTTGGCTGATAGTATTAACAGGGAATGATCACAATCCTTCAGGCCGAAATACATACACAGATGTTGTACACTAAGGATTTACGTCTAGGTGTAATTAGATGTAGTATTACAGAATACTTTAGTGTTGGTTTAAATATGTGTTTAATGGAAATATTTTTCTTCTCTAAATTAGAAATCTTACAGTTACTGGTAAATAGGTTTGAATATTTACTAAAGGTATCATATTCATATTTCTTTTTAAAGCCAGACTCAGAGCTACTTGTAAACGTATATGAAATGCTCTGTTAAATATTAATGAATTTAGGGACCTCATCCAATTTAATATGTTTTCCTTCATCAATTGCTCCAAATTAATTTCAGATACAGTAATACCTTGGTTTATGAGCATACTTTGTTCCAAAAACATGCTTATAAACCAAAACACTCTTATATCAAAGCAAATATCCCTATAAGAAATAATGGAAACTCAGGTTATTCATTTTGTGGTCCTGTACACACAAAATGCCAAATCTCACAAAAGAAGTTGCCTAGAAATCCATGTCCACACCATGGTTGAGTTACCTGTGTGTGGAATCTGCTCTGCTTGGGGCTAACAGCTGGATTTTACTCTGTGTTTTTAATGTGGTAATAATAAAGTGAAATGTGTAGCCCTATACACACTTGACTAGCTACCCCATGACTGGAATTTTTTTTTGGAAAAAATAAGAGAATGTTCAAAACAAATTAAATAAAAATCTAAATACAGTATTTTCCCACCATATCGCACTTCATATACTGCAGTCCTGTAATATACCAGATTTACCGGGACTGCAGGCTTGGGTGGGCAGCAGGGAAGTGGCCAGGCCCCACTGGGCCTGGGGAAAGCTGTGGATTGGGATCTGTGGGCCTGTGTGGAGCCTCCTATACTTACCCCAGGCCTGGCAAAGCCTGGAATGGGCCTCTGGTAGCCATCTCGGGCCTGTACAAGCCCCAGTAATGGCTTCCAGTGCCTAGGAAGTCACTTATGCTGATTCACCAGAAGCCACTTCTAGGGTCAGCAGAGGCTCCAGAGGCCCAGTGCAGGCCTTGGAAGTGACTTCCAGTTTCCAGAAGTGACTTCTGGTTCACCAGAAGCCACTTCTGGAGCCTATATAGGCCCGGGAAGCCAGCCAGAGGCCAGGCCTAGGATAAGTACAGGAGGCCCCTCATAGGGCCCTGTGGTCCCATCCTGATCCTCAGATAATGGAGGGAGGGAGAGCCACTATTGGCTCACCTGTGAACATGTGGCCTGCTCCAATACTTGTATATCAAGACATTGCTTGTTGATCAAGGCAAAATTTAGAATAAATGTCTTGCAAAATGCTCTGAAACCAAGTTACTCTTGAACCAAGCTATTACTGTATAATTGTAATAATCTGTTCTACAGTGCTGAAAATGCATTTTATGTGGTGGTTCCAACTATTTACTTACTTTAAAGAACGAATGCTAGCCCTTAGATTCAGGAGGTGAAAGCAACCAAATAGTTATGGGAATGTGTTGATTTGGAACTGCTCAAAAACAGTGGTAGTGTTTCCTGAGTTTCATTTTCAACATTTTGATATATTAAATCTGCTGCTGGCTTTTCAATGGTTATTTTTCTCCTTTTAAAAATATTGCTGTTATATTTGTTAAAAAACGTTTGAATTACTGCGAAGTTCTAAATTGTAAATTGCACTGGGCTCAAATTTCAGCTGAAAGTCAAATCTGAAATGATGTTAGAAATATATACATCATGGAGCCTTGTAAACTATTTTATTGGTGTTGCAGTGATAATCATAGGAAATATGTAAGTGTTAACAATCCCCCCACACAGTTTTTAGCTGGATGAGTTGGTAAGTTAAGTGTCCAGTTTTGGTTTGGTTCATTAAAAAATACAATCTGTTTCCTAATTTTCAGTGCAAGCCAGGGAAAGCTCGCCCATCCTTAAAGGCTTTCGCTAATAGGAAATAGAGATGGGCACGAAATGAGCGATTTTTCGTTTTTGTTTTTGTTTTTTCATTTCGTTACGCAATGAAAACGAAATGAATTTTTTTTAAAACAAAACGAAAATGAAAACGAAATGACCAAATTTGCCCTGTTTTTCGTTTTTGTTGCAGCAGATGCATTGAACTAAAAAGAATGCTAACGAAACAACAATTTTTCATTTTCATTTTTGTTTTTTTGTTTCGTTACCTAACGAAACGAAAACAATTTTTTTTTGCAAAAAAGTCACGAAAACGAAAACGAACCGAAACGGACCCCTAAACGACCAAACGACAAACGAAACACCATTTTTTTGAGTCGTGCCCATCTCTAATAGGAAACATACAAGAATGTTATTTCCACAAACATCATTAGAAGGCTTGTAAAGAGTTGGACAATTTTTTTTAAAAAAAGTAATGACAGTAGGTAAATTTGCACAACATGTTGAGCCGGGGATTGTAAACAAGCCAAGCTTGAGTTCAAGCTTGAAACAGGAGTACCTAAACCAAAGTGGTTTGTTCATAATATTGTACAAATGTTGGTTAGTTTGTTCTGGGTTTTTTTCTTTTATAGCAAACAAAGAACAAAAGTCTAGGCTTTTTCTGTTTTGTTTTGTTTTGTAGCCCAGAAGGCACAAACAAATAAGAGGAAAGTAGCTGCTTGTATCCGTACAACACAGTAAACAAGCCATAGTACATCTCCCTTAGTCATCCTCTTACCTAAGAAATTCTTTGCATTGAGTAATATATCCACATTTCAAATGCTTCTTTTTATAGTAGCTTTTATAGAGATCCACAGTGCCATACCTATATCAAAGAGTAGAAGTGAGAGTATATCCTGCTATACAAGACATGTATTCAAAGGCAGTTTGAACTTTTAGTTGCACACTGGAGAGTCTATCTCAAGAAAGTTACTCTTTTCCACTTTTTTTTCCAGTTTCAAGAATGCCTATTGCATCTTACTTACACAGTGTAAAGTTGAGCATGAGGATTTTTTTTACTTCATTGACTTTGCTAATTTTATTTAACAACCTTTTCCAGTGATCTAAATTGTCAGCTGGTAATGCTCTATTGTTTGTTGATAACTTCATTAAAAGTGTGCCATTGTTTGAATCAGTAAGTAATTCTCTAAAGATATCCTTGGGGTACAAAAATAAATTTACAGTATTGTATTTTATTTTTGTATTTTTTTTATTGGTGGAAGCATACTTTCTTGTATTTCTGTTGTGCTTTGTCATCTGAACATAGCTTTCATTGCCAGAACAACTTGCCAATTCTATAAACGCCATCAGCTCACTATGCTGAACCTGTTTGTAGAATAGCACCCCCGTATCCATGGGGGGTGGGTCTCCCCGTGGATACCGAAATCCACAGATAAGTGCGAACGCCCTATAAGCACACTGAAAAATCAATAGTGACACCTATTTGTAATAGTAACTTGCTTTACAGCACCTCTTTGTGATAGTAAATTGCTTTGAGACAGCAAATTGTTTCATTTTGGGGGGCAGCCATGGATAACTGAATAAGTAGATGCCAAATCAGCAGATACAGGGGTCAATAAGCATAGTTATCTATGTTTATATTTCTCTTTATGTGTAGGAGTAATGGTGCTTCAGTAGTTCCAGATCTTCCTCAGAACCTAAATTCTGTGCCACCTATCCCTTCTTCAGACTTTTAAAATTTTCCATGTGAAAACTGTAAACAAATGAAACGACCCATTAAACTCATCCATCTGTAATCACTACATGCTTTGGCATTTTTCTTTTGTCAGGTCCTTCTCAGTCAAATTTCAGGAGTGACTGCTGTTCTGTAGATTTGATTTAAAAAGATTCAGTGAAGCATCTGAGTTGTCATCTTCTATTAGCCTTAATGCCTGCATGAAAAGGAAGAGCTCTGCTGTTTTTTGTTAGCCATGTTGCATTTGAGATTTCTGTATTTCTAGTCCAATACTGATATCTAATTCAATAATTTCTGTCCGTTTGTTTTAATTCTCTAATCATTCTTCAAGAAAATACTTCACACTGTGGTCATCAAGAACTAGATACTTTTTGCTACCCATCAGTAGTTGGCATTTAAAATACTCTTGTCATCTGTCGGATCTTTTTATGTGCAGCAAAGGAGGTGTGGATTTTCTCTAAGTGTTCTGTTTATGGCAATTACTCAGCCTATCAATTTTCTTTGTCTTTCCTAATTTTGTTTGATATCGTCCCTGTCTATTGATGTTGCCTTTATTTTTCTGTTTGTCCCTCTCCCATTAACTCTAAATGTCTCTTCTATCATTCACTTCTTTTCTTCATTTCTACTTCTACTTTGTTAGTAGCATACATACTAACACCTGTATTAGTCTTCAGCAATTAGCATTTATATCTGAATAGTAGTCTGTGCAATTGTTTGAAGCATTCATGAATCTCCTCCTTAAAAACAGCATATAAAGTTGGGTCATTTAGCTGCTTATTTCCTTTGCTTTTTCTGTACTACTTTCCTTAATCTGAGACAAACTACAAGAATGGCAGGATTGTGAGCTACATTTATACCAGGTCCAGAATAAGGTTTTACTGAGTTTATTTACCTCTGGTTAATTAAGATTTATGCCCTTTGCTTCCGTACAGTATTACATTGTCTTCTGGGAATTTCAAAGCACACTGACTCATTGGTAGTAATATGAATGTGCTGTCAGTGATGACAAGTACTTTTCACAGAATTGCACAATTCTTTCTCCACATTCATTATGTATTCCTGGTCCATATCCCCCCTAAAATATTCATTGTTTAATAAGATTTTCCTGATGGATGAGTTAGGGCTCAGCTGAAAATTATTTCTTTTAAATTGTTTTATTTCTTTATGTGTTTAGAGTCTTCAATTCCTATGCTTTCTTTAACTCTTCTGTCTCTAGTGTTTATACAACTTTAAATCTGCAAGTTGGCTGAAACTGGGATTCCTTTTATTCTTGACTTTCTTTAAATTTTCTGCAGACTCACTATGAAAATGGCGAGTACATTATCAGACAAGGTGCTCGAGGAGACACGTTCTTCATAATCAGCAAAGGCAAGGTAAGTACTTATGGCACCTGATTTAACCTATACAGTATATCATAAGCAATAAATATCTATTATGGGAATGTCTGCCATATGTTCTCTCTTGCTGTGCCAGGAAGGATGCCATATTTCACATTTAATTAGATCCAATTTAATGTTAGTGATTTAAACTGTGCTCTTTAGTGTTTATATCTAAACCTACTTGTTGCTCATTCACTGCTAGGTAATATTGTTCATTTGTAAGCATCATGTAGCTGTGTTAACTGTTAAAAATTAATGTTAGAGATGGGCACGAAACACCAAAATGGTGTTTTGTTTCATTTTTGTTTCATTTATCTTTGTTTCATTTTGTTTTGTTTGAAATGATTTTTTTAAAATTGTTTCTTTTTTTGTTTTGTTTTGTTTTTATGTGTTATATGTGTTTTATGTGCGTGTTGTATGTAACTACTGTGTGTGTGTTTATGTATTTTTAATTTTTTTTTAGCTTTGTTGTATGTGTTTCAGGGGTGGGGTAAGTGCATGCTTTAAAAACTTTTTTATTAGTGAAGCAAGCGCCAATCAGCTGACCAACAGGGCTTGCTTTGGGGAGTAAAAAAATGTTTTAAAGGCCCAGGAATCAGGAGCTTTTAAAACGTTTATTTAGTCTCCTAAGTAAACCCCATGCACCAGCATTTTTATTGACTCTCATGAAATCTTTCATTTCAGAAGGGTTAATCATGGATAGAGTGGGAACGCGATCAAGTCCTAGTCAGGAACAAAGTTGTCCACTCAGTGTCTTTGATTTCCAGTGCCTGCACTTGTCTTGAATACCAGTACAGCCACATTTCTTCACTCACAAATCCATGCCACCGCTTCTCTAGCCTCCGTTCCTCATTCTTGTTGGTCTCAAGTGTACAAGAGCAGGCTTTGTATTAAGTTGTTAGATCTGGTGACATAACCTAATATTAAGGCTGACCAATTAGAATGAAAGAAAAGGGGAGTCTCACCAAGGACACACCACTGGGAACGCAGGGAATTGCTTATTACTGTAGTGCTTGGTCTGCTTTTTACGGTACAAGGGCAACATGAAGTATTTCTGTACCAGGAGGTGATTGACAGATGCTTCATGTGGCCTGAGCAAAGCCTTTTGTTAGGTATGGATCAGAGGGCAGTGGTAAACAAACCCAGTATTGTTTCAGCTACCTACACTGCTCCTAGCTTTTTAAAGTTATTCTGTACAACACAGTGCAACTCATTTTAAAAGGGTGGGGGGACATCCATTATCCATGGAAAACATATGAGGAGTGCTCCTCCTTCTTCACAGATGGCACTACGCCATCCTCTCTCCACTTCCATATGAAACAATGGACAAGGACTCTCAAATTGGTGCCAGTTTTCTTAGCTCAGATTGGTTGGGGTAAATTATCTGATCTTTGTGTGGGGGTGTACTGAGAAAAAAAGATTAACCCAACAGGACCTACTTATACACAAAAAGTCATTTTTGTTTTGTGCCAGAAAGGATCATCACTGTACATCTGTGTGTGGATATTGGCAGTGCTTGTATGTAACAAGTTCCAAAATATGATGAGTAGCATCAAATAGAAATACAAGAGTACACCTGTTCTATTTATATACAGCCAGTCATCTAAAAGTAGTGGACCTGATTGGGAATGTCATATTCCACATAAAAAGGATTATAGAAAATTAAGTGGCACATTTATCCAGCTATTTAAGTCTTTTATGTTGAATAACTGGATAGTTCTGCTTCAACTATTAGAACTGAGCATAGAACAGAGAGCTTCCCAGTTCATGACTGTTGCACTTATTGAGTGCATTATTACACAATTTCAGAGCTATCATGTGACACCTTTTCTTTATTGCTTGCTTCTCCCCCGCCACTCTTCCAATTAGGTAAATGTTACTCGTGAAGATTCACCTGGGGAAGAGCCCATCTTTCTCCGAACTCTAGGAAAAGGAGATTGGTTTGGAGAAAAGGCACTCCAGGGGTAAGTGTTAAGATTTATCTATGTGCGCTGTTTAGGTTGCTTCAGGTAATAATTTAGTTAATTTTGTATGGAGCATTTGGAAAACAAATAGTGACATCACAACCACATTACAGTGAAATCTGTTTTGAAATTGTTATAGATGTACACATTTTTGCATGGATTTGCATACTCGGTATAAATAGGAAAGCTGATTTTTATACAAGTTCTTCCTTCCTTCCTTCCTTCCTTCCTTCCTTCCTTCCTTCCTTCCTTCCTTCCTTCCTTCCTTCCTTCCTTCCTTCCTTCCTTCCTTCCTTCCTAGCAGAGCATTGTACAATATAAATATGGGCATGTATGATATGTAGGTAAAATTCAGAAAAATCAAAGTGTCAAGACTGTTTTTGGCCAGAAGCAGGCTACTTTCAACAGTGTTACCTTGGCCATTTGCTAGATCTTCTTGTGTACACATGGTGGGGCATGGATCAAATTTCTGCACAGTCACAGAAAATGTGTCCTGTATCCAAGTAGCCCCATTTTACTTGATTATTCTTTGATCTTCCAACTTTGCTTCAAAGTCTGTTAAGTGACTTCCAGATGGTCCAGCTAAAGTCTTGTCCTGGTGGGAGACACTCTTCGGCATTCATCCATTTGGCAAGGTGTGTTGTTTTTGTTCTCCATAGATTTAGCCTAGACACTTCCAGTTTAATATTTAGAGCTTGAGATGTGTGCAAAATATACAACTACTCAAAATGATACATCAGAAAGATGTATCTTACATTAATACATCCTCTTTTCTTTGATTTTCCCTTCTCTCTGTACTGGTCTTTTCTGAAGCCTTGTAAGAGATGAAGTGAAAAATGCTTAAAATAGAAATGTGTGTGTGCACCTATGTGTATACAAAAGCAACTTTTCAGCTTATGAACAATTGCTTTATGCTGAAGTAGTGAACACTGTACTGCTGGTTCAAGAACATGCATCATTTGCTATTGCTGCAAGATGAATGATAGGAGATGGGAATTCTCATCCTTATTTGTCAACGCCAAGAGATGCTCCAAGATAAAGAAATACTTTTTTTTAGCTTTCAGCAAACTCGCAATTGATGACTGGATATTAATTCCTTGTGCAGGCTGCTGAAGTCAGTTAGGCACTTTTACCCAGTCATGTCGTATATGGGAGTGGAAAGTCTTCCCTGTGCTTCCCAGCACTTATAAGTAATTACAACTGTCCTTCTTGGTGGCTTTACAGTGGATTAGCAGCAGCATCCCCAGCTGACACATTGCTTCACTGGTCACTTTCATTGACATCCTCCAGACCCAAACATTATAGAATGATCTTCCCTCTAATCCTATTATTCTTGTCTTCGTCCCTCTACAAAACTATATTCATTAATTTAATTAACTAACTAACTGGGGGCATTGCAACAGGATAAAATAAAAATGATCCCTTTCAATGAAAGATCAGATATTCATGATAGAAGGAAGAATCATTTTATGCAGTTTGCGTTGGTATTTCTTATTCCACAAAGCCAGTTCTTATTAATTTCATTTCTCAGCCATAGTTCTTATTTTCTGGTTAAGTTGAAGGAATTTCATTGGCAAAGATGTGAAGACAATATAGTTAGAATTCCTTTCTTTTTTTGGAAATAGGGTGTAACAGTAAGATTGTACCCAGATTTGACAGAGACTCAAACTGAATCAAGTGCTATCTCCAATTAACAGAGTGCTTGCATGAATGGGTCTAGTGAGATCAAAAGTTTGAAATAAACACAAAAAACACAGCAATTCAAACCCTATGTAACTGTCTTATGCTGTATCATCTAGCTGTCATGCAATGTGAGATAAGGAGTCCCAGCAGGGGCTCATTAGTTAGCAGAAATTGGCTACTGCAAACTGTACCATTTTTTCCCATTTGTTCTTATTTTGAATTCTTAAAGCATTTTGATTTTTTTGTATTTGTGCTTATTTGTTTATTTGTTCCTTTTATTGTTATGATTTGATTATTTGGTTTGATTGATTAGTTTTTATTTTTATTTTAAGTTGTTTAATCTGTTTTTATATTTTGTATATGTTTGTAAATCACCCAGAGTAGCTTTTTTGCTAGATGGTTGCGGTATATAAATCAAATAAATAAATAAATAAATAATAAGTACCATTTTGTTCTGCCTGTATAACTACACAATCTGGCCAGTAATAATCGCTGTCCTGATTTTGGGAACTTTGTAACCATAGTAAGGCAAACATACTTACAGAGCTCTGTGCGGGTCGTGTTCAATGTGCAAAACACTTGCCAATGTTGAGTGTGTGACAGTGTTTGGAGGCATTTATTTATTTATTTATTATTGCATTTATATACCGCTCCCATTTCCCTAAGGGAACTCTGGGCGGTTCACACAAAATTTAAAAACAGAGCATCAATTAAAATATTTAAAAAAGAGAGGTATTAGGCAAGCGGCATTTTAAAAAAATGGTGTACTCATGTACCTCTATGTGTGTACTTAGTCATACATGTCTTCAGGTGAATGCCTGAACAAGGCTGGTCAGCTTGTTAGAAAAACAAGAAATATAAACCTTTATTGCTGCATAACCTTTGTAGACAATATGTACTTGATTGGATGTGGCATGAAGGATTACCTCAGGTGTGCAGATTTCTATACATACCCTGGGGTGAATAAGAATTTACTAAGTGAGATCAAAAGGACTTCAAATATAAAAAGTGCAAACATCAAAAACTACTTGAGATGAGTACAAATTTAAAAAATGAGTTGCAAAATTCATTCAAAATTGCTAATTTGTCAGTTTGTATTAATACTAATTGATATCCCCAACAAATATAAATGATGAATTTTAGAAATTTTGGGTTCATTGGTTTATTGGGCAATATTCCACCCCCACCACCCCACACAATCCTCCCAAATGCACCAAATTTATGAAAATCTTTCCCTGACTCTTCTCTATAATCCCTCCAAGTTTGAGGCAGATTGGATTCTTGGCACCCATATTCTGCAAACCGCAACCCCCAGGAAATTCTCCCCAGGTACCTAGAAGCACCAAACTTGTACAGAAGCTTCATGTGTCTCTCCTCCACAATCTCTCTAAATTTGGTGAATATTGGGTTTCCCCAGTCCTGTAGCTAAAGTGTGTTTGTGTGAGGCACTCTGTGAGCATATAACTCAAATACCTGAAACCCAATCTTTACCAGAGTTGGAGGGATTGTAGAGAAGGGAGGCTTCCCTGCAAGTTTGGTGCCTCTGTGTGCATGGGGAAACCTTCCTGGGGATCCTATTTGGGAGTGCATATCTCAGACAATCGAAGCTAAACTTTACCAAATACACAGGGCTTATAGAGGAGTGTCAGGGAAGGCATCCCTGTAAAAAATGAATTTACAAATTGATTCATTGATTTATCAGGGGGGGAATCATATATTCATTTTTTGTAATTCATTGACTGTGATGAATAACAAACCAAACAAATCAACAAATCGAAATGAATCACCAGTTTTTGATTCGTCCCCATCTCTAATAACTACCTTAACCACTGACCAGTCATTAATTAAAAAAACTGTTTAAAAAAGAACCCCGTGGTGCAGTGGTTAAATGCCTGTACTGGAGGTAAAACCGTGCTCACAACCTGGGGTTCAATCCCAGGTAGCAGGCTCATGGTTGACTCAGCCTTCCATCCTCCCGCGGTTGGTAAAATGAGTACCCAGCTTGCTGGGGGTGGGGGCAATATGTAGCCTGCATTACTGTAATTAAAACTGTAAACCACCCACAGACTACTTGTTGTGGTATTAGGTGGTATATATAAGCAGAACACTTTGTTCTTGTTTTTTTAATGTATATTTTATTAAAGATATTTCACAAATATATTCTCTCATTGATGACCTGATTAACTCATGTACTGTGAGAGAAAGAATATGTCCTTTTTAGGCCACACGAGACAGTACAATCTGATGAATTCTTGTTCAGTCAGTTGAGAACAAGGTATTGACATTATTGTTGTAGCAAAACAAAATAGCTATCCGTCTGGGAAGCATTTGCTACCAAATTGGAATTAAAATATGTCAATACAATAATGCTGCTGCTGCTGCTGCTGCTGCTGCTGCTGCTGCTGATGATGATGATGATGATGATGATGATGATGATGATGATGATGATGGAGGAGGAGAGGACATCTGCCTAAATTATGTCCAATACTGTGGTGATCACTTAATGAGGTAAAGAATACATTTTTACAAAACATTGTGGAAATGATACAGCTGCCTAAAAGTACTTTGACTACTGTACTTTAGCCACCTTGGGTTCTTCTGGGAAGAAAGTGGGATTTTAAAAAAATGTGTGTGTGTGTGTGTGTGTGTGCGCGCGCGTGTGTGTGTGTGTAAACAAACAAACAAACAAACAAACAAAAACAAAAAATTGAGGCATATAAATTGTGCTACAGCCTTACAGTTAGCTACCATACTATACAACAAAAATAATTAATTTTGAGAAACATTGCCTCAACTGTATTAATTAGAGTGTAGTTTTATGAACTAGCAATTTCAATAGGTGGACTTGAATCTATTTCTAGGTCATTATTCTTCTTCACATCAGATAATTACTTTTATGTGATGGAAATGTACTGCTGATTTACTGTTAAAACATGCTATCTCATACTTTTATTCATAGTCAGGCACAGTTGCCCTAGTAACCTTTAGTGAAGGAAAAAAAATCTCCTTAATTTTATTGTGCCTGTTCACATCCACTTGTAGATGACTTTTGTAACTCATTCAGTTATTATAACTACAACCATACTGAATTAGATGACCTCTCAGCAACAATGTGCTTCAGGAATTAGGCACATGAGAGGAGCCTGTTTTGCTACATTTTTAATAGATGTGAGAATGACTAGGATACTTTATTGGGATTTAACCAGCATCAATGTCTCATGCATAAAACAAAAGTCTTCTTTCATGTCACAAAGATAGTTGGTTGGGGTAAAGCTCTGTAATAATGACTTGATTCTACAATTTCAGCTCGTCTATTGAAATTATGGTGAGAATGAATTCATTAGAACTTGTCCAAGATCTTGACCTCACCATTTTTATAACACATTTTGCACTTTTCCAGAAACCAAAGATTTCCCTTGAGCACACCTTCATTTGTGCTAACTTGCCCTTTTTTCATGTCTTCTTGAATCATAAAAGTGGTGCCCCCCCTTCTTCCTCCTCTCTGGCAATATGTTCATATCAGCAATCATGTTGTTCATGAAATATCACCAAGGGCAAGCAAAACCAATTGCTTTTCTTTCTCTCTGAATGGCTAGTATTACTGGGTTTCCTTGGCAACCTGGACCTTTGCTGCTTGTGATAACAGGTTCAGGTGCCAAGTAAGCAGAATGCAAACCACCTTTCAGCAGAGGGCCACCAAGAAAGCCAAAGTTCAGTATCTGACCTCAAGAATCTATAAAGTTGACAGCTGAACTCCAGAGATCATGGTGTGTGTGTGTTTTTTTTTGGGGGGGGGATCAAAGAATAAAAAGCAATCAAAACTGCAGCATATGATTTTCTCCTGGGGTTGGCATTGATGGTGGTCTAGCTATGCAAACACTCACTTTAGAAACAAGTGTAGGTTGCACGCATTTCAAGAGGTTCCTCTCAGGATTACTTGCAGCATTGCAGTGTGTGCTTGCATGCAGTCCACAGAATAGATACACCTAGATTTCTGTTTTGAGTGGATGAATTGCTGGATAGCTCA
Source organism: Phrynocephalus guinanensis (assembly GCA_037367245.1). NCBI lineage: Eukaryota > Metazoa > Chordata > Lepidosauria > Squamata > Agamidae > Phrynocephalus > Phrynocephalus guinanensis. The sequence continues at coordinate 44,886,089 of CM074735.1, read as the reverse complement.
GTGGTTCAATTCCCCAGTGCCTCCTTGAAAGGGGGGGTGGACTTGATGATCCATAGGGTCACTTCCAGCTCAGCAGTTCTAAGATTATTATATTTGGCAAACGTTCAGTCTTACGGGAATGGGAAGTTGTTTAGCAGAAGCATTTATTAGTATCCATTCATTCATACACACAGACACAAAGACACACAAAGACACACACAGACACATACATACATACATACATACATACATACATACATACATACATACATACATACATACATACATACATACATACATACATACATACCCCACCAATCTGGTAAAAAAGGCCACTCTGGGTGGCTTACAACATTAAGAACAGCACAGTATACATAATATTTTTTAACTGATAAAACACTGATTGTGGGTCCTGATGAAATTTTTAGTGTATTGTTTAAATGTATTGTATTTATTGTATTTAACAGTTCTTATTATTTTAATCATATAGGCATTTTAATGTTTTAATTTTTTGAATTGCTTATTTTAATTGTAAGCTGCCCAGAGACCTTTGGGTACTGGGCAACATATAAAATAAATAAATAAATAAATAAATAAATAAATAAATAAATAAATAAATAATAAGTTGATCTTCAAGAACAGATTGAAAACTTGGTTACTTCAATGTGATTTTCTTGGCTGTTAACTGTTACATGGCCTTATTGATTTAGTGATCTAATCTCATCCACCTTTAGCTTATCTTATTTACCTTTGATTTTTATGAATGCTGTTGTTTTAGTTATGTTTTCGTCTGTAATATTTTTTCTTTTTATTATATTCTTGTATCTGTATTTTGCAATCAGTTGGTTTTATATTGTAAACCACCCAGAGTGGCTTTCTCCCAGATGGGTAGTATGTAAATTTAATTAATTAATTAATTAATTATTATCAATAAAGAATATAAGATAATCAGAACTAATATAAGCAATATATAACAAAAGAAAACAAAAAATAATCAAAAGTAAAAACTGCCACACTATTACAATAAATAATAAAATTAATTTACATCTGTTTAGCAGAGATAACTGTGGAAGGAACACATGTACACCTGCCCCCTGTGATTCTTTTATATTGCTTTAATGCAGAAAAAAATATTGTTTGTCTCCATCCTTATTGCCATGACATGAAGCAAGTGTATGGGTGATGACTTTCATTTTGCCTGTTGGATGAGGATTCACTGTTTGATGGACCATTTGAAAAATTAGATTTCTGTTTGCTGATATATTTCAGGTTCTTTCTGTAAACTTATTGATGCTCTTTTGTCAATAAGATTCCTTGTTTGGCATTATCCATTATAAAAGCTATTTTCTATGGTCTGATTAATATCTGCAATGTGTTCTGTGCCATTCTGGTTCCTTTTTTAACTGGTTTGATTCTCCACTATGCCTCCTTGACAGGGGCTGGACCTGATGATTCATGGATTCCCTTCCAGCAGCTGTAGATTGTGATGGTAGTGGTAGTTAAATTAATGCCACCCTTGCCTTTTATGTGTTCTGAATATAGATAGCATACAGGGCAGCATATTTCAACAAGGTATCCCAAACCCATGATAATGGCAATACAGTGGACCCTTGTATAACAAACAGCTTTTATAACATAAAATTTGTACAACATAAAATATTCTGGGGATAGGGGAAATTTGCTTAACAGAATCGCCTATGGGCCAAATCCGTACAACATAAAAATGGGATTACTCCATTTTCAATGCATTCCTATGGTAAATTTGTATAAAGGAAAATTTGCTTGACATAATTTCATTTGGAACGAATTAATTCCTTTATACAAGGTACCACTGTATATGAGACTTATGTTTTTATGCAGTTTTCTATTGAAAGGATATTTGCCTGGTAACCTCTGGCAGCCATATCTGATGGACAGTGAGAGGGTTTTGCTTTTGTTCTGTTTTGCCTGCACTTAATAGTGTTGAAAGAATTTACTATGTTCCAGTAGGTAAATGTGCATTAGAAATAGAGATGGGCACGAAAATGGTTTTTTTGTTTCATTTTTCATTTCTTTTCCCAATTCATTTCATTCTTCATTTTGTATCATTTGTCGTTTTTTTATTTGCTTCTTTTTTTTACAACTAGCTGGGGCCCTGCTGGCTGATTGACCTTTTTTATTTATTTTACAAGTGCCAATCAGCTGGCACATGGGACCCGGCTGGTGATTGGCACTTTTTTTGTAAAGCGCCAGTCACCTGGAGTACGAGGCCCTTCCAGCGATCAGTGAATTTTTTTTACAACCACTGATCAGCTGACACACAGGGCCTATGCGCCAGCTGATTGGCACTTATTTTTATTATTTACTTTGACAAGCCCAATCTCACTGCTTGTCAAAATAAATAATAAGATTTTTTAAAAACAAAAACAGAATGGAACAAAATGAAAATTTCCATTTCATTTCCTTTTGGCTTTTTTATGAAGGCACTTGCTTTTTGTTTTAATAGGAAACGAAATGAAAAATGAAAAATGAAACAAAAAAATCATTTTGTGCCCATCTCTAATTATGAAAGATTAAAACAGCTCCCAATCTCAATTCTTTCTGGAGCATAAAATCTTTATAAAGCTTTGTGGACTGTAAAACAAACCAGAAGTTCTAGAAATAGTCTATAGGAAGATAGATGAAAATCTTAGTTCAGAAATCAATATGAGTTAGAGGACTGATAGACTTGGGCAGGGCTGTTGGTTTCTATGTATCTCCTCAGGTGGGTGTGCTTTAATTTATCAGTGGTTTAAATGTAAAGATTTAAATTGTAATGTAATCTGTCCTCTGTGATCAAGATCACTTTGTCCAGCATTGACATCTTATTTCTTGTCTTATGCCCTTCTCATTTTGTGCAATACTAAGCAACAGGCAATCAGGATTTTTCCTGTGAAACTGTATTCGTTTTAGAAAACACTTGTCTAGGAGCCCTGTGGTGCAGTGGTTAAAATACCTGTACTGCAGCTAAAACTGTGCTCACGACCTGGGCTTCTATCCCAGGTAGCAGGGTCATGGTTGACTCAGCCTTCCATCTTTCTGAGGTCGGTAAAATGAGTACCCAGCTTGCTGGGGGGGGATGTGTAGCCTACATACTGTAATAAACACTGTAAAATGCCCAGAGACTACTTGAAGTGGTATGGGGCAGTGTATAAGCCAAACACTTTGCTTTTACCTTTTGCTTCCTTGGTGGCAACAAGCTGCAAACTGTTCACTGAGAAGTGTCCTTTATTTTGCTGTAACATATTTGTGTCTATTTTTAAATTTTTATCTAGTCTGTTAAAAAACATGTGTACTGAAAACTATAATCACTAAAATTTTAGCAGATAAATAACAAAGAAAAGTGGTTCAGCAACAGTCAAGCTGAAATCATGTAGCACAACTTATTAAAAATAGTTTGACAATGTTTACCAAATATGTGACTACATGGGGGAAAACTCAAGAACTCTGGGCTTGGAGTGGATTCATACTTTTTTTCCCCAGTGACCCCCTGATGCATAGGGAAATGTGAATATACTTGAAGTCTTGACCCTATAATTTCCCCCTCTGCTGCTGAGGCTTCTGCTTTTTAAAGCATGAATACTTTCATATCACTTCAGATGTGTGATCCCTTGAATCAATACAGAAAGGGAAGACACTTCAGGGACAGGCATACAAAACACCTCCCACCTCATCTCTTGCCTTATGAGGGAGGGAGAGCGGAATGCATGCTCACACCCAAGGCAATGTCAGCAACTGACCTCTGACAGAGCATCTCTGCCAAGACTCTTCTCCAAGACTGTAATTAATGCACATATGATTGATGAATATTTTCAGTACAAACATGGTACATTTGAAAGTGAACATATGTCTGGTGTGTGCACATGAGACAGTGAAGAGAACGGACCATATTAAAATTCTCCTGCACTAGCATGAAGTAATGCTTTTGCCATACTGACACAGGGCGACACCTGGGCAAATTCTGCTCAGAACATAGAAGGAGATGGCACCTATCTGCCAAATTTCTGGTGCAAATCTGTCTGCTTAAGCAAGTATTTTGTTACAAATGGAAGTAGACTGTTCTTCTGTTTCTCAGATCATAAACTCGATACCAAAGTCTCCAGAGATGGTTTCGACAATGTGTACCACATGCAGCAGCATTTACACACAAAAGAGAACTATCAGTTGACATGAGGCCAACCAATGGTTTCCAGAAGTAGGGAACATCTTTAACATAAGTTCTAAGGGCATGGACACCCGTCAATAAGCATACTCAGCATTTATTTATTTATTTATTTTTAAATTTATATCCCGCCAGATTTTCCTGAAAGGAACTCAAGGCAGTTAAAAGATATAAAAATTCCATAATACAGAGCTAATAATAATAATAATAATAATAATAATAATAATAATAATAATAATAATAATAATAATAATAATAATAATAATAAAAGGTTCCAAAGATAGACAACAAGTAATAAACAAACCAACAACGGAACCCAAAATTAAAAAAGGAAAGCTAACAAACAATCAAAATAGTCATGCTGGGTGATAGAGATCAAGAAACTCCCTTAGAAACTGATAGGCTCAGAAGCGATGGCTCTCAGCAAATCCAACCATCATGATCAATTCTAAATGAGGAAGAATAGACAGGCAATAGACAGTTGCCTTCCCAAACATATTGTGGTGAACTGCTTGGCTGCTCTCCAGGTGTAGAAGAGAAGCAGCTGGTAAAAGCTTTCCAGAGCAGGGCATTGGGAGCCTGTGGAAAGCTTTACCAGCTGCTTTCCTACTACACCTGGATAGCAGCCAAGAAGACCTGCATGCACAGGGCCATGGACACCTCTAGCCACAGTACCTTAATCTGGATGTATAAATGTCACAGTTTGAAAGTAGGAGGGAGAATGGAGATATCTAGGTGCAAGAGAAGGTGCAGACAGAGGAATCGTATGTCGTTTTGCTGCTGTTGTATCTAGTAATGCTTCAGTGTGGTTAACTTTTGCATCCCTTTTGAAGATTTGAGGGCTGTTCAAACAAATGGATTACTATGAGATGCAGCAGCAAAATACTGCAATCCAATTCAGAACAAAGAGAGGAAAGCATACAACGTGGGATACATAGAAATAAAACCAAGTTGAGAATGAGTCTGTTCAGTTCACTACATTTTGGATGTAAAGTGGGATCCACATTAGATGTGAGGTTCCTGAGGTGTATGTTTGGTTGTTCAGAGAGGGTAGCCGTGTTAGTCTCTTAAACCACATGCTTTAGCAGCACACACACCTGGGATACATGGATGAATTATGTTAAGGGCCTCCCTTGTGTCTTCCTCGTTTCCATTTCGTAAGATACACTGACATTACAGCTTATTACAAATCACCTGCAGAGACAGATAATACAAGTTTTAATTTGCAAAAATCATTGGCATTTGTTTCACCCTATGCAATGCATGGATAGTGATCTGTTCCAATGCCATTTGAATGCAAATTTATAATGGCATGTCAACATGGTGCATGGACTCAGTAGAGAGTTTCATTATATAATACTGTACCGTTCATTTGAATCTTGATAGTTACCCTAGACATTATTTTTGGTTTTCATAGGTGACAGCATTTACTAGTCAATTTATCAACAAATCCAGACATCATTTAGATGATCCTCTTGAAATATATATAAATATATAATGAGAATATTGCCAGAGTTACTAATCTCTGCATTCTATGATCCTTAGAAGTAGACATGTAATGCCAGAAAATGTGTGAGAAACTAGGTAAGTTAGGGGAAACTTTGGAAAACACTGAGATATTAAGAAAATTGCTATTGGATACTACCCAGGGAGTTTTTACAATAAGAACCTACAGAATTTTCTTATGTAAGCGGTCTCAAAAACTCAAATCAGAATCTATAGCTACTACTTTGTCATTAGAGAAAGAAAACATCTTACAGTTTCAATCAAACAATCATCTTCCCGTGGGTGTTTGAACAATCAGAGTGCTAATTAAGCATGACCATACCAGCAGCTCTACAACATGAGGCAATCACTGGTGGCAAAGGGCTGGGCCCAGTGGTGAAATTTCTACCACCTCTCTGACCCATTTGCTGCCTGTCTGCATACTTCCACCAAGGAGATTACCCATCACTGCAATACTAACTGTGAAATGGGAATGAATGCCATTTACTCTATGAGTCCTCAGCCTTCTCCCATTGATTATCCTGGGGCAGAAAGCACATAACAGTGCTCTTCCTCATGTGTTGGTGGAGCTGCCACTGGTGCTGAAAATGATTTGGTGTTAAACTCCTGGTGATCCATCACAGAAGGCATCAAATTAATTTGCAAGTTGTTTGACATCAGGAAAGCTCGTGGATTTACAATCACTTGGCTTTTAGCAATTATGGAACGGTTACTTCTTATACCGAGCTGTTTGAACTCAGCTTTCAAACAGTGCAAACAAGTTCTTTAGAAGTAATTATGTGCAGGCGCCTCCTGGCATTCCGTATAATGAATTTACCAAACCACTCTGAGGGAATCTCAGTACACATATGTGCGCTTGTGGAGAATCTCCTAATGCTTCTAAAAGTTACTTTGCATGGATGAATACATGTCTGTTACTTAATGTTATATAGGACAGATACTGATGCCTTTTTTATATTTGCTCTGGTCAAATTAGTGAAATGACTTATTGGGATTTTACTTTGGACTAAGTGAAAATGCTTAAATAACAGTAGCAAATTGGATCTAATTTATAAGTTGCAAATTGTGTTCCTGGAACGTGACCAAACACATAACCTTGTTAAATAGCTCCCATTGGCCGCTGCCATTTGCTCCCATTTCACTTACTCCAGAGTAAAATCCTAACAGTGGCCAGTGTTTACGTAAAAGAGACGAATGTGTCTGTGAAGATTCTCAGTCATCCAGGTGAGGTTATCTGAAAGTCGAGTCATGGAAACTGGACTTCTTTCAAGAATGTTTTCTCATATAATACACCTGGAAAACATGAAATGAAAATACACAATAAAGACATCCTATATCAGATAATGAGGGTATGTTGGCCGCTTCATTGCTAATCTCCCTGAGGTTACAAGAAAGATCAGATCCTGTTTATGTTCTCACTTCCCACGTATTTGTTTATTTACACAAAGTAGATATTGTCATTTTGCCAGTAGCCAGCATGATTGCAGTTGTACTCATAGACACCTAGTTCTGGGTTATATTTGTTAGGGGAACACAAATAGTTGACCTGCCTAGGGACCATAAGAACAAAAGCATTACTGCATGCTTAGTAGAAATCAAACAAAATTCTGCTGGAGCACTTTTTCTTCCACTAATATTATGCTGGATTTAGACCACTGTGTGCAATTCATTTTGAAATGTTATTAGAATCCGATGCCTGCTATGCCTTATTACATCTTAATTGGAGCATTTTTGACATTTGAATGTCATTGAATGAATTGACATGTGCATGAGCATTGTGGAATGGCAACACCCAGACCCCAACATTGATCCTATCAATAGACCAGTTTAATTGAGTTTGAGGTTAAATACCTGCTAATATACAAAGTGATATACAAAGTGATCTGACAATGTTAAATCTATGTCTCATAAATTTTAAGGGAGAGACGGGCACATGGTTACATTTCCTGCTGAAATGGATATGGATGCTTTGGCTTTGATTGCATTCACGTATTTTGTAGATTTACAGTATGTGCTGTGATACAATTTATCTCCACTGTAGCACTTAGATGTGACCCTTGGAAATAGTTTGAATAGGCACATTTCCAACACAAAAAGGGCTTGTTCTGTAGTCCTGAATATGCTAAAGAATTGAGAGGCAGGGTATCTTCAAGTCTCAGAACGATACCTGAATACCACTGGTATCCCAGAAGTCTTCACCACCAGCAGCTGTGCAAGGGTTTCTTGAAGTTGCAGTCCACGAACACCTGGGCTTGTGAACCACTGACTTAGACCTACACAAATCAAAAAGGTTGACTTAGTTTACCTCTGTGTTGGACTATGACCAAAACATGTGTCACCTCATTTCCATCTCCTTTTCTTATTACATCATTGGCACATTAGAAATCACTACTTGGTTCTGTAAAATTTCTCCTTACAGAAGTGTTAAGTGCACGAAACGCTTGAATAGACATCACACCATTTATAGTCCTTTTCTATTTCACACGCACGGATTGGAACAGTATATGAATCCAACCCCAGCTGCTTATTATTTAAAACTTGCCCACTGGAATGCAATTTTTTCTAGTCCAGAATGGGTTGGCTATGCTCTTGTTTAAAGTAGAAGTTTACTTCTGTATAAACAATCAAAAGGGTAGACGTTAATAGTAAAAAAAAAGGTAAAGGTTCCCCCCCCCCGCACATGCGTGCTAGTCGTGTCTGACTCTAGGGGCGGTGCTCATCTCCGTATTCAAGCCGGAAGAGCCAGTGCTGTGCAAGTCCATGGCCGTGTGGCCGGCATGGCTGCAAGGAAACACTGTTTTACCTTTCCGCTTTTTACAGTGGTACCTATTTATCGACTTGCATTTACATGCTTTCGAACTGTTAGGTTGGCAGGAGCTGGGGTTATCAGCGGGAGCTCGCTCCACTGTGTGGCACCCGGGATACAAACCGCCAAGCTGCCGACTTTGTAGTCTACAGTTTCGGTGCCTTAGTCCACTGAGCCACCACGCCCCAGACGTTAATAGTAAAAACAATCAAAACAATAACACAAGGACATTTGGCTAGTCCAGTAAAATGCCAAAAATTAAATGTGCACATGAGTCAAAATAAAGACATAAAAGGAGACTTATCTATGACATATAAGAAGAAAGCAGGATTGTTTTGCCTCTTTGAACTCTGGATAAGTACCTGAGTAGAAATAGTTAAAATACATTTATAGGAAACTGTATGGTGAAGGGCAATGATATAGAGTGGACCACTTACAGACATAAATGATACATGCCAATTGAGTTTTTGTTAAGTTCTGTTTTATCTGTGTTTCTTATGGTGTACTGTTGACAGATTAGTTCTTATGAATGTGCAGTTTCCCATGTTTTGTCTATCTGTCTTTCTACAGAAAGTTCACGTATGTGTCCAGTGAGTTGTGACTACTTCTACTCTGCTGCTCCCACCAATAAGCCTATCAGAGTTTAGTAATGCAAATTAGCATTTTTGGAAATTGATGATATTAAGGGAGAATTAGCTATGTCTCTGTTGTGTTATTTGAATTGTTTCAGCTGTGAACACAAAACAGTGTTCTAAACGCTGGCCCAAGCAACAAAGAGTGTACAGGATCACAGTTTGGACTTATGAACAATTTGCACCGGAATATTCTGACATTAACTCACCCAGGGCTTTAATGAATATACTCACAAGTAGACGGGAATAATATTGAAGATAATTTGTTGTTCAGACTACATCCTGTGTGGGAAAGAAAACCAATGTCCCTGGCCCCAAAACTAAATAAATCATGCATGCTATGTTTGGCAGATCCTTCCAGCTGAGAGCTGACATACCTGAATGGGGATTTTGCATCTTGTTTTTCAAGTGGCAAAGCAAATTAATTGGAGATGTGTAAAAGTGCGGAAATGAATTCTTGAATAAACCCTTTCACAAGCCTGCTCCTTGAGACCTAATCATATTGGATTTAAGTAATTCTACAATAAAGTAAAATATTATTGTTTTGCTTTTCAGCAGCCTCCTTAACTTAAAGACTTTGTGAAAGGACATGCAATTGCCTGTGCGTTTTATGTAGATTTCCTGTACAATACAATATCATTCCAGTTGAACAACACTAGCAAATATAGCAGTAAAAGTAACAAACAAATGAATATAATATACACTGGAGCTGAAAGATCAGTGAACGCTAAAACTGGAGTCTTTTGTGCCTTATCAGCTGTATGCCTTCTGTGCTGAATTTCAAATTGCTACTTTGCATTTCAAAAAACATGTTTACATAAAACACCAAATAATGAAAATGCATTAGTTACTTGAAGAAAACAATCATGCTAATAAAAAGTCTGTGCATCAAGCTTGCTTTCTATGTATTGTGGGAGAGGGAAAATACAAAATTTTAATTGACTTTCTGATAATAAAAAAATCTCTCAGCAAATGTCTTTTAAAAGATAAATTATAGGTCTATTCAATATGCACGAGTAATTCATGCTTCTTTCAGGAGCAGCCTAGTAACGCTGCCACATTGTGTGGCGTGTGTAAACTGAGCTTTTTTATAAAGTGAATTTCAAAGTCAATCCAAAACCTCATCGTTAGTATCATTCATTTTAGAACAAAGCAGAATGTTGAATGACCTTATACACCTCTGCCTGTTAAACACTGCCTTTTTTTGGCCCAAGTTAGATAGCTCTTGGAAGGTGCAAGAGATCTGAGACTGAATCTAATATGTCCACTTAAATGGTAATAAATTCTAGTGAATCAATATTGAGAGATGGCTAAGTCAATCACTCCACTTCCATCATGGAGAATCCAGCTCTGACTCTTGTGCACACGAGATAAAGGCAAATGGTATTGCTTCTTTTCTTGAAGTCAGTTTTGGGAAGCCAGGTCTAAGCATTCTGCTCAAGTGCAATTTACAACTATCCCTTCAGTCACAAAAGAAAGAAAAAGGAGCAAATGGAATGGTGAAGCAGTCCTGAAGCCATGCCTAGGAGACCTATCCATCCGAAGATCCTTGGCTTTAAGAATGAGAAGGGGATTTTCTTCTCTTCCTGATCTCTTGGTAAACTGTGGTACATAGACCTTTTATGTTCTCTGTAGTGAAGAAAATCATATCTTCATGTGCCACAGGCTATCCTGGAAGAATCAGACTCCATATTTATGGCCAAATCTTGAAGATGACATGCAGCATTAAGTTACATTGTGGAGTTTTGTTCCTTTATTCCTGAAACCTCTTCTGAGATTGTCTATTTTGACAGGCCATTTCTTTTAAAGATCAATAGGCTTCAAATGCCACTTAAAAGTTTATTTCCATATAAGATCATGCTCATTTCCATAATACATATTACAGTGACTGTAAGAATCTGTCATAACATAACAATAGTTAAAAACTTTTCTTTATAATTAATTACAATATAGTGTGAATTACACACACCAGAGGAGGGGCACATTCATCAAGGACTGTAAATAGCCGATTTAATTAGCATTCATGTTACTCCGCAGCTATTATTTTATGATAGAGGTTCTCAGATTTTTTTTGCCAAACAAATTTCTATAAAGACCTGCATCTCAAGGACACGATCACTTCAGTGTTTAACAGCCACTGACTTCTTTACCATCCAACCACAATTTATGTACAGTAATGCCTCATAAGGCGAATTGAATTCATTCTACTGGTCAATTCGTCTTACGAAAAATTCATCTCACAAAGCTTCTCATAGGAATGAATGGGAAACTGATTAATTTGTTCCAAAGCCTTAAAAAAGACAGAAAAACCTTTTTTGGTTAAAAAAAACTCTTTATAAAGTACACTTTAAAGACATAAACACTGTGCAAGGACAATATTAATCATGAATAAACATTCCAAACATCACACATTAATTTTTCAAACATGCTACAGTACAGTACAGACACCTCAGAAGAGACCTGCTCCACCACAGTCACCTCCTTCTGCAGCAATAGCAGTTCCTCGGTAGAGCTGGCATGTCCCTCCACCAATTTGCTGATGATCTCCTCAGTGACCTCCAGCCCCATGGTTCTCCCCAAGGAAACAATATCCTGCAATACTGCTGACTCTGCTGCAGGTGAAGAAGCATCAGAGGCTGGGGCCACAACACAATCTGGTCACAGGTTGCGCCAGGCTGAATTCAGGTTCTGCTGGGTCACCCCATCCCAAAAAATCTTGATGAGCTGCAGGCAGTTCACGATGTTGAAGTATCCTTCAGTAGTCCCACAGGCTGATGCTTGTCCTGTCGGTCATCTTGAAGCACTGGCAAAAGAGCTCCTTGAGGCACAGTTTCTTAAAGTTTGAGATGCTCTGCTGGTCCATAGGCTGGATGAGTGGGGTGGTGTTGGGGGGAGGAACATCACCCTGATGAATTTGAACTCCTCCAACAAGTCATCCTCAAGGCCTGCAGGATGTTCAGGGGCATTGTCCGTCACCAGCAAGGCCTTCTGTGGCAGATTCTTGTACACCAGGTAACACTTCACAGCAGGGTCAAAAACCTGGTTGATCCAGTAAACAAACAAGACGTATGTCACACACACCTTGTTGTTGGATCACTAAAACTGCCCAACCAGTTCTTGTTCATTTTGTGTTTCTTGAATGCCCATGGTTTCCCAGAGTGGTACATGAGCATGGGCTTGATCCTCAAGCCTCCACAGGTGTTGGTGCAGAACAGAGGGTCAGGTGGTTCTTCATCGGCTTGTGGCCTGGCAATGAGGTCTCCTTCTGTGTGATGAAGGTCCTTTTTGACATCTTCTTCCAGAACAGGCTTGTCTTGTTGCAGTTGAAGACCTGCTCTGTAAGGTAGCCCTCTGCGTTCATGGACTTGAGGAATTCTGATGCAATGTCCTCAGCTGCTAGAAGATCTGAACTCGCAGCCTCACCATGCCTCACCATGCAGTGGGTGCCAGATCTGGCCTTGAAGTTCTCGAACCAGCCCCTGCTTGCCTTGAAGTCCTCTGGGTCATCTGACATTCCTGGCTTTTGGGCAATGAGGTCCATGTGCAAGACCTTGGCTTTTGCACAGATCATTGCCTCACTCGCTGTGTCTCCAGAACGCTACTTCTCACAAATCCACAGCAAGAGCAACTTCCCAACTTTGTCCAGAACTGGTGAATGATTCTTGGAGTTTCTGGTGACACTCTTTGCGGCATCTTGCCCGGTGAGCTTCTCCTTGTTCTTCAGGATGGTGGTGTCGATGGTGGATGGATTCCTTCCATAGCCCTGGTGATGTCAATCACCTGCATGCTTTCCTTGGGCTTCCAGATGGTTTCTTTCTTCACCTCCAGCAGGATCTTCTTCATCATCTTGCATGCTGTTGCTGCCTTCTTGGGAGCCATGACACCACAATCACTAAGCAAGCAACAAAACAACAGAAATCAGCCCACATGAGTTGGCATGCATAAACCACCCCCACATGCAGATTAAAAAAACATGCAAACAAATCCCAACATCACATCAAGAACAGACATAGATAATCCACCCCCACATGCAGAAGAAAAAACATGCAAAGAAATCCTAAAACCACACCAGGAACATGCTTGGATAACCCCACACACCTGCAGATTAAAAAAAAAATCAAGCAAAAGGAAAAGCACATCTTTAAGCACGAGAAAGCCCATCACCCATGGATAAAACATTTTAAAAACCAACACACCAAAACCACACATGGAGAAACACACACACACACACACACACACACACACACACACACACACACACACACACACACACACACACACACACACACACACAACTGCAGATACGATAAGAGAATTCTGCAAAAGGAAAAGCACATCTTCCTACTTTCCCACAGCTTGGTACAAAAAGTCCAAAAAGGTCCTCAAAGAAACCCCTGCAAGAACACAAAACAAGCATGAAGAGCTATGGAACCCCCCACCACACACACACACACACACACACACACACATGCTTGAAAATGCAGGCATTTTTTAAAAAGGCTCATCTTTCTACCTTTTCTGTAGACCAGAAAGTGTCTATAAACTCCACATAACCACTGCAAGAGTACACAGAGCACATATGAGGAGGCATGAAAAACCACCCCCAACCCATAGGACACAATAAAAAAAACAGTAACCCCCCTCTGCAAGTCATTTAAAACCCATGGTAAAAGGCATGCAAAGAAATCAGATGGCTACCTCTCCTCCTCAAATCACTGGAAAATCACTGGAACAATGTCTTCAAACTCCTTCCACACCTCTGTACTCGAAACCTCATGCTAACCACAAGTAACCGGGTCACAATGAGTCCTGAGTGCCTTTTTAAAAATTTATTGCCACAAGGTTGCAATGCATCCTGGGTGCATTTTTAAAAGGACTCAATAGCTGTACATTGCTACAGGTTTGCTACAGGGTTGCTAAGCATAATGGGAGCATTTTTTAAAAATTTCCATTGGGCTTAAAAAAAATTGAACTTCATGACCGTTATTCATCTTAGGAGGCATCCCACAGGCGAAAAATTCATCTTACAAGTTTTTCCTATTCCCGGAAATTTCATTTGTCTTATGAGTTTTCTGTCCTATGGGGCATTCATCTTACAAGGTACCACTGTATTTTGATATATATGTTTTGATATCATGTATAGATATTTGTCATGGTAAGTCTCCTTCTCTTGTCTGATGAAGTAGACTTATCCATGAAAGCTCATGTTAAATAATAACAACAGCTTGTCTTTTTTGTGTTTTTCTTTTATTTTGTTTTCACCTATAATGGATTCAATAATGCATTGGGAGGGTGTCCCTCACACTTTCAGTTTGTCTAATTTGACATGTCAAGCATATGATCTGAAGCAGACAACAGCATTTGTAAACCTCAAGACCATATTTCACCTTCTGAACATCACTAGCTCTAAGGCATAGGCAAGAGAGCTACATACGTAGGTCATAAGCAGAAGAAAAGGGAGAAGACAGCTAGTAGCTTTCTGTCTTCTGGTCTATTCTCAGAGTGCCACTGCTTTTTACTCAATTGCAGACCTGTTTTCTTCCCCTTTTCACCAAAGCAAGTTATTCTGTTTAGAAAGAAAACAGAGAATTAAGGCCAAGTCTATTCCAAATAGAGCCAAGTAAGCTTTATTATGTTAAATCATAATTGAAAACATGGAATATCTTGGGACGAAGAAGGCAATTGAGCTGTTTCCAAGAAATATCTGTGAAAACTGCTAGAAGGAGAGGAAATTTGCCCAGGCAGGGCTTGGATCTTAAGATGAATTAACTTTCAGTACTTCACAAATGACAGGCTTGTCATCTCCTCTTCCTTCGATATACTCCCAGAGTCCATCCCACAATGTTTGGGAGACTCCCCAGCTCTTCCAAGAGGCCTTGGAAGAATATGTGAGTGTGAAGTGGAGTATAAGGAGCAGAAAATGTTCCTGCCCTTAACCTCTTTAGTTTATATTGCATTGAAAACTCATATCTGTAAATTCTTTTTATGAATGCCTATAGAGACCTAGAAGGTGGGGAGAGAATGAATGACAGTAGCCAATTTAATTAATGTATTAGGATTAAATCTAAGAACTTTGTGTTCCCTTTTCATTTTTTTAAAAAAATTACAAAGTGATTTATAATAATAACAGAAAAAATGAAACCTATTGATAAAAATAATAAAATGCTAAGAGCAATAAACTTACTTTTAAAAAAAATCATCCATTAAAACTGGAAGCAACAGTCACCTGAGTGATAATTCAGAAAATTCCTAGGCCAACAAATAACTCTGTAGATGAGGGAAGAAATATCCATTACTGAGACCCTGCCTGGTGGGTGCCACACATGGTGGGTGCCACAACAGTAAAAAAAAATGTCCTATTGCACAGTTGCTGAAATCCTGTACACATAAATATGCAAATGGAATGGTGATGACAGTGTTGTGAGATGAGTTTACCATTAGAAGGAGATGTTCAAATATTAGAGATATCCTCCTTTCAGCTACAGCTCCCATGGCTTTCATGCAATGAAAGGGATTACATGGGTCAGAAAAGCCAAAGAATAGAATTTGAAAGTTTGAGATCCCCAAAAATCAGACTTCCATGTGGGAAGAGGATGTTGGCACACGACTCACATGTATAGTATACTCCCATACCCAAGCCCTAGACAGTTTCAAGTATAATCCCTTAATAGGGCTAGATGACATCAAGGAAAAATCTGGATGGCTCTCCTAACACAGAAAATCCAATATTTGGAATGCAGCAGCAATAAAAGCCCAAAGTGAGCTCAATGGGACTTACTTTCATTTAAGTTCCAAGAGACTGGCTGTGATAGAAAGCCAAACTCTAAATAATGATATAACAAGGAAATCACATTCTAGTTGGTAGGACTAATAAGGTTTGTCTCAAATGAATAAGGACACTTAATCCATATGGCATAAGCCATGGTGATCTGTCTTGTATCAGATTGGACCTTTAGTCGAAACAGGAGCATTTTCAGCTGTATCTAGAGACACCATGTATCTACAACTCGAAGTACAGTAGGACTGATTCGTTATCCACTGACTGATTCAGTTATCCACAGTTGGCAGAGGAAAAAAATTAAATAATTTAGCAGCCACAAAGCAAGCTGTAATACAAGCTGTTGTCACAAACAGCAGCTGTAAAGCAAGTTATTGTCACAAATAGAATCTGTAAAGCAACCTACTGTCACAAACAGCGGCCATAAAGCAAGCTACTGTCTCAAAACTGCAATCATAAAGCAAGCTACTGTCAGGAAAAGGCAGTTTGGGGGTGTAGGCAGGCATTCTCTCTTATCCACGGTTTTCATTATCCATGGGAAGGCCTGGAACCAATCCCCAGCAGATACCGTGGACCTACTGTATTCACTTGATGGTATAAATCTATTTTGTAAGTTCACATATGGTATTGTATTAAACTTTATTATTAAATTAAAACAAAACAAAACCAGGAAGTATGCCCTAGTTTCATGTTCTCGACCAATACATATTTACAGGAAGATACCCCTCTGGCATTATTATTTTTTTTTGGGGGGGGGGAAACAGTATCCCAAAGAGAAAGTCAAAGAAGCTCAATTGTCCTACAATTACTCCCAAAAGTTATACCCCCTGATACCATACGAAATGTGTATAGAAAATTGATTCTAGTACATAGATATATGGTTACTGTATGGAATTAAAAAATGTAAACAAGATTAGAATAAAATTGATTAAGAAAATGCTCAAATAACTTCCATACTGCTTCATGTATTGCCAGGAAAAGGGTAAAGGGAGCTTCCTGTCACTGTCCTGCCTTTGTACTGATAGAAGACATTAAGACATTAGAGTGGTTGCAAGTCTACCTTGGCAATCCCTACCTTTCATTGTCCCCTCTGGCATTTGTTGTACACTGCAGCCACTCCCCAGCTCTCATTGCATGAATAAAAGCTATAGAAGTCTCATGGGGGAGTGATGAAACTGCTGTACTGCAGCCAAAACTCTGCTCACAGCCTGAGGTTCAATCCCAGGTAGCTGGCTCAAGGTTCATTCAGCCTTCCACCCTTCTAAGGTCATTAAAATGAGTACCTAGCTAGCTTGGACGGGGGACAATGTGTAGCCTGTACAATTACTTGTAAACCACCCAAAGAGTGCTTTCAGCACTACAGGGTGGCATATAAGCAGAAGACTTTGCTTCACTTCATTTCCCTGCTGTTTGTGAATTTTTGCTCTTGTGGGAATTGGTTTTGTGTATATAGATTTTGGCCTTATCAAAGTCTTTGCATAGAGTAACTACTGTATGTGAGTAGGTCAGTATACATAGAGAGCCATTCTCTGTGCCATCCAAATGCACAAACTGCAAGAAAGCATCTCTTCCACACCTATTGCTGTGCGAAGCATGCATGCAAACAATGGCTTCTCTTTGGCATTTTCCCACACATTACATGTGGGCCACACACAACTCCCTGTGGCTGTCCGTCCTACCATATGATACCATATAAGTATTTTGACTGCATGAAGTAACTTGGAGTCATCCATATATAATATTGGTGGGGACTGCAAGCTAATCCTTATAATATGGATTGAAGTATTGGGGTCTTTCCCCCCTTCTTCTTTCTGTGACATTTGCTTGGTGTGTTACTCTCATGTGGTTATAGATACCTGTTCTGTCACATAGAATTTGCTCTAAGACATGTGATATGAATGTACTATGCCTGGCATGATGCTGTATTTTGCAGTTTTTCTTTGAGTTTTCTTTGTAGTTACCTCTTCATAAATTAAATACAATAAGCCTGTTCTAGAAAGCATTTTATTTCATGATGGGTAACTGTTTTTGTTGTGAACATCAGTGGAACTTACTTCTGAGGATACATGTTCAGAATCAGGACAAGCAAAGCGTGAGAAGCCTCTGGTGGAATAAATTGCTTTTTTCGGAGCCAGTGGAAACACTCAGTGAATAAAGCAGCAGTAATCTTCAAAGGTTTTGTCACTCCATAACAATCCCTACAGTCAACAGGATGGGACAAATAAGTGTTGGTAAGCGTAGGGATATATCTCTATAGAAAATAAGAGCCTCTCAATTGAGTCCCTGGCCTGAGGTAACTTGAAATTTCTAATGCTCACTTAATGGAACAAAACAGTGCATCTTTCTCCTGCTGTTTATCTGCATTTATATTCTGTCTCACCCCTACACTGTAGCTTTGGTACCTCTAAGGAACTGAAACTATTTACCTTTCCATCTACCTCCTCTCCTCTTAGGTACCCCAGTGTTAATGTTTCTCAGTAGGCTTCCTTCCTGCTTATGAAAGTGGCTCTCAAAGTTGCCAGAGGTATGGAGGGCCACTACAAGCTAAGAAGAAAATGTTGGTCATGCTGTGAATGTTATCCTGAGGAAAACAGGAAATGTAAGTTATTAGTGTATGGAAGGAGAGAAGGACGAGAAAATATTTCTTCAGCATTGCAATAACAATATGCCAAGCATTTATATGGGTGAGAATAAAAACTGAAGCATTACAAACAGAGCTAAACATGCAAACACAGAATGGGATACTGATGAAATATGTGGTGCACCTATTTGTTTTACAGTTGCCCAAAGCCCCCCCTCTCTCTCACACACACACACATCCCCCATTTACCTTGTCTGTTTATTAAGAATCATGATGTTCGAAAAGAAGTCCAAAGAATCCAAGAGTCTTCCATGAAGACCCCCCCCCCAATTATAGGTGACAAGTACAGCAATACCTCCTCCTGAGACAAACGTCCCTTAAGATGAAAAATTCGTAAGACGAATGTAATCACCAGGGATAGGAAAAACTCATAAGATGAATTTTTCCTTTGCCTCTACATTCGTCTTATGAGGTACAATTGATCCTTACCCAGCCTGGGCTGTTTGCAAGGGAACAGCCCAGGCTGGGTGAGGATCAATGGGTCCCTGCTCGGCCCACAAATTTGGTGGACACAGCCGGGATTCACTGACCTTCAACAAGTCCGTGCTGCTTGGAAGGCAAGCGGCATTGGTGATGTGCCACTGCCGCTTGCCTTCCAAGCAGCACCAGCCCAGGAGGTTTGCAAGGCAAGTGGCAGTGGCACATTGGTGATGTGCTGCTGCCACTTGCCTTGCAAATCTCCCAGGCTGGGAGAAAATGCATTTTAAAATGTCCTGCAGTGAGCACTCTGGCTATGTACCACTGCTGCTTCCATTGCAAACCTCCTGGGCATGGAGAAAATGCATTTTAAAATGTCTTGTCATGAGAGGCGGGACATTTTAAAATGGATCCTCTCCCATCCTGGGAGGCCTGCAAGGCAGGCGGTCATGGCAATACACTTTGTTGGGCAGATCAGGGACGGACTGAGCTTTGGCCAGCCCAGGTGCCTTGCAAACCGAAGATCCATAATTCCCTGTTCTGCCCAACACTTTGTTGGGCAGAGCAGGGACTCCTCCTCTTCACCCAAGTCTCTGAGCAGAGACATGGGTGAAGAGGAGGTGGCTGCCCCCTCAATCAAGGGACAGCAGAAGGCCGCCGCCCCCCCGCAGTTGAGAGATACCTTATTTTGACAGCTCTTCCTTATTTTGACAGCCTTCCACAGTCCCTTGATTGAGGGTTAGACAGCCTTCCCATAGGATTGCATTGAAAACCTATTAATTCATTCCCTCTGGAACAGATTAATTGGTTTGCAATGCATTCCTATCGGAAACCGTGCCTCATAAGACAAATATTTTGTAAGGCGAATTGACTCGTAGATCAAAATTACAGTGTAAATTCGTCTTATGAGGTACTACTGTACTTGAGTACTGTTTTGCTCTCTATGATTTTCCGAGTCTTGCTATGCTGAGACTCCCCACTGAGAGCCCCCCAACACCACTGAGAGTTACTGACTCCCAACAAGAATGATTAATCTCTGCTTTCAATTCCCCCTCCCCCTTTCCCAATCTTCCCTGTCCACGCCCTATCATTCTGTGCAGAGCATTGCTATATTCTGGGCAGCTTAATACCTGTTCTAGTGAACCTACATGGGAAAGATGCCATTGTGTGTAGGAGCAAGGCATTCCTTTAGAAGAAATGATTGCAGAAGATCTGGGAAGTCCGGCAAGATTTTCCACAAGATTTCTTGGGAGTATAACAGTGCAGTGAAAACTTGTTCAGAAAAGAGGGGTTTTGCTGTTGTTTCTCTTTAAGGGCACAAGGATACTAGATGCACTTCCCTACCCACTGTGCATTCTCTGTCATTCTCAATTTCTCTCTCACCTGTGCACCCACATTAATACCCATATGCAAACACACACACACACACACACACACACACACACACACACACACACACACACACACACACACACACACACACACACACACACACACACGGAATACAATGTAGAATGCAAATCAAAGCTATTAGCTGTACATTAATAAAATGGGTACATAGCTACTTTCTGCTAAGATAAGATACAAATCTTTGCCCCCAACAATCATTTTTGGGTCTCTCCTTCTATTGCTTATTTGCTTGCTCTCACACACTCATGTACACACTATATTTGCAAAACTCACAAAGAGTTCAGATTTGCATTTCATTCTCTGACAGGAAATCTGCCTGCTTACAGCTGCTATGCTGAGTTTATTTCACATGAGTTTGGTTGGGTTGGGTTCATTTCCTAAGTGTTTGAGTAAGCAATACATTAAAACCAGAAGTGGTTCTGCTTGGCACTCACAGTATTTAAAAATAGATAGCCCATGCTTTAAGTAAGCAAAACAAACAAACAAACAAACAAACATATTTTTTTAAAATAAAGCAGGAATTTAAGCATGTCCTTCCAAATGCACAGCATCACATTCTAGATCTCTCTCCACATAATGGGTCTAATGTTACTTCCAATTGAATTTGTTTTTATTTAGATAATTTTCCAATGGGTACTGTATGGGCATATGCAGTGTTTTAATATCTATTCTAGTCAATATTCCTTAAAATCAAGACTTTTTCAATGAAGATGTCTCAGAAATATATTTGATTACTTGAGAGCTGAGTCATGTTTGTTTACATTTTTTGTGTAAAAGCATGTGGGATGAGCTTATCACCTCCCTCAACATGGTATGACATCAGAAGAGAAAGAATCCAATACCGTCTTCCTTGGAATATGAAAGGCGATTCCATATCCCACTTTCGTGAGGCATAAACCACCAATAAGTTCCCAACATCTCATTATACTCACATCTGATGATAGTTGTTCATATTTGGAGTGAAAAAGTTCATTGCTGTACATCATACACCGTTTTTTGTGGGAGAGTAAAGTAGGTTGTGCCTGTGAGGGAGCACTTATCAGGAACTTCAGTTAAGTAGCTTTTAAGAAACATAAATGTTCTAGAGTCTGGGAGGATTATATATTTTTTAAAAAAATAGAGACATTGAAGCATAAGAAGTTGTAATTTCATTTATCTTTCAACAGGAGGGAGGCTAAAGGAGACAAGAAAATATTGTTTCAGATGGCTGTAGTATCTCAGTGCTAGAGCCGATATCTTGCGTACAGAACACCCTCAGTTGTATGCCGTATATTGCCAGTTAAAGGGATCTCAAGTAACACATCTAGGGAAGATTTATGCTTGCCTTAAAGTGTTATTGACAGTAAGAATAGACACAAAACAGATGTTTTAGCCAGTGGGAGATCCATGTTGTCCATAATCAATATTAGTGATATAATTATATAATGTAGTCTTGTTAAGCCCATTCAAACTCCCAGTCCATACCTGGATCTTAGACATGCTTTTTAATATTTATTTTATCTTTGGACAACAGCAACTAGGACAAGCCAGCCATCATGGCATAGAGGTGTTGTAATCCAAAAGGTAATGGTACTCCATTACTTCTACAAAGAGTAGTGTTTCCTACTGAGTATAAACATTTCATACAACTGAGTAAGTAGGCTGTGTTCCATTAAAGCTTCTCCCATTAAAATGTGTAAGTTGTTAAGGTACTTTAGGACTCTGATAGTCTGCAATAGCCAGTGTGGTGGCAGTGTCCACATTGATAGATGAAGATCCAGGAGACTTGAGTTCAAATCCACGCTCAACCATGGTAACGTAGTTGCAGGGATGTGGGCAGGCGGTTAATACCTTGAAAATTCCATTACGGATCTCCATAGTTCAGATGCAAATTGATAGCATATAACAAGAAATACCCAAATAAATTAAAATGCATTAATTATTTTATGTGATTTCCAGATATATGAAATTAGCACCCCTTACTGCTTTCACCATTAGGCAGTGTGTTAATGTAATGTTTCATTGCCACATTTGGGTTCACCTTTGCTTTAAGAGTCATGGCTGTTTACTTGGACAAGAATTTTAACTATGAAAATTGTCTGGAACACTTAGTACGTGAGTTTGTGGAATGGAGGTTGTCCTGCCAAGTTCTGCTATAACCTTTACAGCCGAAATAGTAGCAGAACCTGGTAGTATAACCTCTGGAAACATTTATTATTGTATTTCTCATGAACTTTGCAAATAAATAAATAAATAAATAAATAAATAAATAAAAAGCTAAAAAGCACGCAAGCAAGCAAGCAGGTGGGGATCACCCCTTTCCTTGAAACTCTCCATAGTGATAATAGGTGTATAACTAAGTCTTTATAGATGTTACATTCTTCTGATCTTTGTGAAGTCGAGCAATATAGAGCTGGAATGGGCAATGGTAGAACAATCCAGCAATTGCAGGATGTCAATATATGTAGGAAAGCACATAAGAAAAAGAAATATTGCAAACTAATACATGTGTTTAGATGTGTAGTGTCATATAAACATGTTTTTCCTTACTTTATTGATTCCTCATTTTTTTTAAAAAAATCAATTTTTCTTTATGTAATATACTAAGCAGCCAAACTTTCACTGTTGACCTGCTAGGGATAGAGGAAGACTTATAAGAGGCAGACCTCCCTCTTTTCTTCATTTTATATTCTGATGTTGATATCTAAACTGATAATGCTAAGAATAATTTTGATCAGGTCCTTAGTCTTTCATGTTCTTTGATTCTCCTCTGGATGCTGCTATTTGTGGTCCTGATATATAACTGGCCACAACTACAAGGTATTTGGTATACTCCTGCAGTGGCGAGTGGGTTCCTTTTGTCCTTTGCTGACTGTAGCATCTGTTGTATTTTTGTGGTGGGTCTAAATACTGTTTGTAGGTTGTGTTTTTTCAACACTTTGTCCATGCAGTCCATGACTCCTTTTATGTATGGCAGAAATACTTTGTTTGTTGGAGGTGATTTTTCTTCTCCAGTTTGTTGTGGTTTTTTTTTTTTGATGGCTCTTTTGTTTTTGTTTTCGGAGTAGTCATTTGCCTGTAGGGCCCAATTCAGGTGGCCGAGTTCAGTGTTGAAGAATTCAGCTTCACAGTTTCGGTTTGCAAGGTCTACAAGAGTTTTGATTATGCCTCTTTTTTGGTGTGGGTGGTGGTTGGAATTTTTGTGTAGGTATCAATCTGTGTGGGTGGGTTTTCTGTAGATCTTGTGTCCTAATTGGAGGTCTGGTTTGTGTATGACCCTGACATCTGAGAATGGGAGTTTCCACTCTATTTATTTTTCCATGGTGAATTTTATATTTGGGTACATGTTGTTTAGGTAGTTTAGAAATTCTTCCAGTTTATTTTCACCATGGCTGCAAATTACAAATGTGTCATCCATGTATCGGAACCAGACTGTGGGTGCAAAGGGTGCTGCATCCAGAGCTTGTTTTTCAAAATGTTGCATGTAAAAGTTTGCTATTACCGGGCCAAGGGGGCTCCCCATGGCAACTCCATCTGTCTGTTCACACAAGTCATTCTTCCACTGGAAGTAGCTGGTCATTAGGCAATGTTGAAATAGGGCCTTAATATCTTCTGGGAAGATCTCTTGGATGAGTGCTAAAGTATCCTTTAATGGTACTTTAGTGAAGAGGGATACTACATCAAAGCTGATCAGTCTGTCCCTGAGGTTGAGTTTTAGGGTGCTAATCTTTAAAAAATCTCAGTCTCATTAGTTCCCTGAGCTCCTTGCCCTCTGAAGATGCCAGCCACAGAGTCTGGTGAAACGTCAGGAAGAAAAACTTCCAGAACATGGCCAAGCAGCCCGAAAATATCACAACACCCATAAAATGACATTCTGCTAACAATAATAACATTCAAGTGAAGCAGTGTAAATCACAAACAGATAGAGAATGTTTAATTATACTGTTAAATAGAACTGTGAAATTCTCAGATACACCTAACGGCCTATCTTATGACAGGCATTCAACCAACCAACCAACCAACCAACCAACCAAATTACTGACTGACAGACCTACAGACAGACAGATAGACAGACAGACAGAATTAAAAACTAAAATAGATATACTGCAAAAATAGGTTTTAAATGTATTCTATTAATTAAATGGTAAATCAAACATGTCAAATCAAGTGGATTAAGCATTTAATGGTTAATTAAATTAAATTGAAAATCTAGGGTTTTATTAAACATTAAACTAAACCTAATGTATCTGATTATAAAGCTAAAAATGAAAAGCACCCAACTTTGAGCATTTTTATTCTGTATAGCTAGCTCTTGCTTAATCTGCTGAACTGCTCCTCTTGGCTAGAAATCATCTGGCTTTCCTGAACATCACACTGTTTCTTTCTCTGTTCCTTAAGCTATGAAATGAATGACAGTGCCCTTGTAATTAAGAACTCTCTGATTTCTTCCACTGTACCTTCATGGCTAGCTTTAGGACATAACATCAAAGTAATATCTGTATCTGTGTCACTGTAGTTTTTATTGAAGGCAATATAGCATGTGCAAAGTTATCAGAAATCCTTCAGTCTAGTGCTGTTTAATTATAGCTCTAGAGGGGGAGAAAAGTTCTGGAATGGATGGAAAAGTCTTTACTCTCAGTGTACTTCAAACAAGCACACAGTTTAGTATCACCACACTGGAGTTACTAGGAGTTTTCAGTAAACATCAACAGAAACTGTGTTTATTTATTTGACTTGTATACTGCGAGTTTAAGAAATAAACATATAAATATCATGGCATTAAAGTTTAAATGCACGGGCAGAAGTGCTTAAAATGACAGCGGCAAATAGACGAGGAGATACATGAGCTTATTTGACTCAGTGACAAAAAGCACATTGGAAATTTTACTTTTTGGTCTAAGGCTTCCAGAATCATGAAACCAGCATTGCCATTGGAGCATGCTGACTGGAGTGTTTAGGACTTGTATTCTAAAGAAGCAACATTTCCAAGCTCTGCGGCAAAGTAACAACAGGGAAGCTCCCACCTGCACTTACTGTATGTAAGATTTTCCTAATCGATGAAGAGTTGGGCCCATTTCAGTTGTGCTGTTGAGCATGTGACTGAGACATACCCTAGTGCCCTATCAGTTAACCACAACTAACAACAAGTTGCATTGGCTTTACACAAAGACCAATAGGATTCTGAGAAATATTGGCTTTGCACAAAGGCTATTAGAATTCTCTGAGCAATTTACCTTTTGAACAGATCTCCTGTCTGTGTTTGCACATTCATAAGTTTTGCTCAAGACTACTTCCCCCTGCATACAAGTGTACTATATTGTTGCAGCCATATTTTACATGATACAGTGTGAAAGATCTGTGGTGCTCACTGCTACATCTCCAATGTGTACCCCTGGGTAATGGAAGATTACATTCTATTCCCCCTTTGCAGTATACAGTATTAGACATACAAGGCTACATTTTATATATGCAAGACTACTAGACCTTGTAGGCTCAAATAATGCCAATGACCCATCTGCAACAGCGTTCATCTGGGGATGGGGCTTCTTCACCCACCTGACTGAAAGGTGCAAAAATGGACACAATGACAGGTAGTGCAAAAGGTATGATAATTCAGGTGAGGTCCAGGAGAAATCATCCAAAGGTTGCCTCTTATTAGAAGAAAGTAAATAATTATAGGAAATAAGAAAGTTTAGAATATATAGGGGGGAAAAACACAGTTATTGATGAGGTCGTTGAGAGCTCCCTTGAAATAATCAGACCTGAAGAATCTGGAAGTGTGCTGATTAATCAACATGATTTCATGTTCTGAACTTTAATTGCATAGTGCCCTAAACCTTTCTGAAACATCTGGAATTCTGTACTAGGGAGATATTGAATGCTAGGATATTACATTTCAAGAGTATCATAGCAGGATAAAATAACATTGAACTTTGGGGATGTAGCAGTGCTTATATTCTACTTATTTTCTGCCAATCCAGTACCAGGCACAATTCCAAGTGCTGGTTGTAATAACCTATAATGCCCTAAACAGCTTGGGTTCAAATGATCTAAAATACATGTCCCAGGCACATTTGGTGGGTACCCAGGAGAGGGCATTCTCTGTTGCTGCTCCCAGACTCCACTGCACAGGAAAAGAAGCTGGCATCTCTGCCTTCCTCCACAAGCAAGCAAAGGCCTTTCTCTTCAGGAAGCCTTTTCTTTAAATGCCTCATTGACTGATGGGGTTTTTTTAAAGGAGCATTTTCCCCTGTATTTTACTTGTGTTTTAAATATTGTTCCTTTTATGAGTTTTAATATAATCTTTGTTCTATACTTCAAAAATATTTTTGTAATTTACAATTTGGCTTTTAACTGCCTTGGATCCTTCAGGAAAAAGGCAGCCTTTAAATATTTTAAGGAGACATTTTAAATACACTTCAGTAGCATTTCAGAAGCATTTTACTTGATTTTTTTCAAGTATTATATCATTATTTCTTCAATCCTAATTGCCAGTAAAAATGGGCAGTGGAAAAAGTAATCCTCAAATTTCAGTGCTATTCCACTTGCTATGATATTTCTGATATATGTCTTTGTTTTACCCTCACTGCCAAAAAAGCTTAGTTGTGTTGCTTCTAACTTGCTTCTTCCATGCTCTGCACAAAAATGAATGTGTGACTCTTGTTGCCACAACTCAACTCCCAGATAACCTCACCTGGGTGACTGAGAACCTCCACAGACAATATGTGTGGCTAGCATACCTGAAATAAAGTGGTTTTTTAAAAGTGTAATATTGATAGCAACAAATGGCTTTTTGGACTTTTGATGAATTTATGTGATAAAGTACTTTTCCAAAGAAACGTCACATTAGAAGCTGAATAGAAAATAGTGTTTGGTTTCCACGCAGTTCTCAGAAATTATCTGTCCAAATTTGTGGTATAGTTCTACATGAGTTCTCCTGTAGAAACAGAAAAGGTCTTATGCTGTACTAGACAGAATGTAACATAAATGCATTAATAATATTTTTAACCGCCAGAACCATTGAGTACAGTATATACAGGGATTATTCAGTGGCTCAGGCACTCAGAATTACATCACATAACCTCCAAGGGAACAGATATGTTGCAAAACAGAAGGGTACTATATCCATAATGAAATTGTGCCTATGTAGAGTAAGTTCAGAAAATATTAATATAAGGGTGATCACCAACAGCTCTTGGCTTTTCTCTCCTTTGTTGCTTCCTTTTCTATCCCTCTCTTGGCCACAAGACTGTGTCTAATGTCTGGACATAAAAGAGGGAGGAGAAATCCATGTTCTTAACCTTGGTTTTTCATCCTGTACAAGTTAATCCAGAGAGCATCTGTTTTACTTAGCCACTCTTTGATCCCAGACTTTTCTCCTGATATTTAATTTAAGTGAGAGTCACCTCATTAGCATGATTTGCAAACCCATTGATTCCCCAATAATAGAGTTTTGTTTCCTCCCAGTCAAAGCCTTTTGATCTTTTAGCCAGATTCAGTTATCTCTGCATCCCAAGGCGAGGCAATTATTCAGAGAGGATTGGTTCTCATATACTTTCAGCACACAGGCTGACTCTTATGACATCATTAAATATAGCCGGGGTGAAGGTCCTGACTCTTCGCCACAGACCGTTTCTTAAATTCCAGCCTCCCTGTCCTTCTCAAATGTCTTCCTGTCTTACTCTGGACTCTTGTTGCATCTTTATGAAATGTTGTCTGAGAAATCTATCAATGACATGTTCAGCATTTCCCCCATTTCTCATTAATTGTCATGTCGTGTTCAACATGACTTTGCTTTCCTGTGATTCTGAACGGAAGCTAGCCTTTGGATTTAGGCAGTGAATGAGTGGACACAGCCCAGACGATGTGAAATGCAGATAGATGAGATTTTAGGGAAATGGGTTATATGATTAGAACGAAGGAAAGATCATCACCTTACAAGGATGTTTTAATTTGAATTCATAAGGACCATTTGAGGTGGCAAATGTGGGAATTGCTTATTGATTCTGAAGCCCTGATCTCTTGTCTTGTGTCTGAGGTTTCCCAAGACTCAGCCTTGCATCTGAGAATTATTCCTGCTGCCTTTGAAAAGAAAGATGAAGACCATGAGGGAGAGAGGCAGAACTTTCAAAGAGAATCAAGGATGGGGAAGGTGAGGGAGTGTGTCAGAGAAGGGCAGTCTGCCTTTGCTCACCTGCCTGGCCAGGTATTTTGGGGAGATTGGAAGGGATCTGAGCAAGCTTTTGTAGACTGAATTAAAAGAAAAAGAATGACAATGGAGGATTTGCCGGATAACTAAGGGCCTTTTTACATGACCCCTAAGATCCGCTGGTCCCTTAAATTCGGACCAGAGATCTTGAGGGTTTGTTGCTGTTCCTCCCTCCCCACCCGCTCGGCACTTCTTTGTTCTGTCTGCGGGAGGGGGGGAGGGAAAAAAAGCCTTAGACAGACAAAAGAATAAAAGGCTTACCTCCCGGTGTTGGGGGAAGTTGCTCTGACCTCCGTTTACTTCCTGGTTCCTCTTTAAGGGGTGGAGGCAAAAGAAAAACAACAGAAAGAATCGAGGAGACCTCAGGCAGTCTCCAGATCACATTTTTCACCATAAAAAAGCAGGTACAAGAAAAGTGCAGTTTGGTCACGCTAAGTGGGCGGGGTCGCACTTAATTGTCTGCAAACTCCGGAGCTGGTGGGTAAACATTTTTATCGTCCGGAGCTTGCAGCCATTTGCGGCGGAGCTTAGGGGTCGTGTATAAACACCCTTAGAGACTTAGATATCAGGTTGTGGATCCAGAGATTGGAATTTCAGTTCTGCGCTGTGGGACAGGATCCCCATTAGCCTTTCTAAGGTGAGTTTTAAAGGGAAAAGAGAGCTAAGTGACATTTTCATGTTGATGACATCAAACCGTATAGTGTCAATGGGTCTGCTACAGTTGTTTCATGTAGATGCTAAATAGCAAGGTAAACCTGAGCTGTGAAAGACTAAAAAAAGAATGTTGAGCGGACATCTCCCAGCACTGGTTTCTGAAATTATTATTTTAGGAAAATCTGAAGCCCTGCAATACCCGGAACTGAAATCCCATCATTGGCTACTTCAGTCTGAAAGTTTATTTATTTATTTATTTATTTATTTATTTATTTATTTATTTATTTATATGCCACCAGATTTTCCCAATTGGGAACTCAAGGTGGTTAACAAATGTAATATGCCACAATTCAAAATTCAAAGAAGTAATAATCGGTTCCAGAGAGTGAACATAAAAAGAATGAACGGCAAACAGCGGAACCCAAAGTTAAAAAGAAGCTTTAAAAGAATCAGAATAACAATGATACCATGATAGTATGATAGCTTTAACAAATGCTGAGATGACCAGTAGAACCAGCAGAGATGCACTTCCCCAGCCTATTTCCTTGTCCGGGAGATTCATCAAGGTGGTCTAAGCAGCTTCATTTACAAACCCCAAGACTCACCCCACAGATTAACTTGAATCTCGACACTATTTCAGCGGGCTGGATAGTTCAGTGAGATAGGAGTCTGGCTGTGGAGCTAGAGGTTAGGATTTCAGTTCCCCACTCTGCACCCCAGAAGTGCCAGCCTGTGCGCTCATCATGGGCAAGCTACACCGTCCTAGGATGCTAATCATTTGAAACTGTTTCATTAGAAAACAAAACAAACTAAACTGGGGCTGAGAAGCTATCACTTTAACATCCTGCCCAAAATGGAGTATTAGATGTGAATTATTAATGGGACCAAGGAGGATTCCCCCCCCCCAACAGTGGTTTCACCTTAGCTTCAAGCCTTCTTTCAAGCTTGCAAGGACTGTCTTCCCATAATGAGGGCTCCCTCTGCCTTCAGTCTATCCACCCCTGGCTCCTTTTATTATCCAGGATTTGCAAGGTTGAAGTTGATGGGACCTCTTCTGACCATATCCAATTTAAGTGGCTGAGTGCAGAGCTGAACTAAATCTATTAGTGCCATCTATTTTGGAATGAATATGGGCAACTATTTGCAGAATGTCAGTCAAAGGATGCTATGAAGCAGTCCCTTTATAAAGCAACTGTTAAAAAATCCAACTTGTAATTACTCAGTCAGAATAATTCTCATGGGAACCTTTGAATGGAGACAGTGGTAGCAGAAAATATGACCCTATCTCTCACTCTGAGTGCCTTGTTTTCTTTCCTGACACTTTCCTGGCAGGAACTCCTGGTTTCTTTTTACAGTATATTTTAGTTTCCTGGGTGGGGTTTTCTTTGCCATCAACTACAATATATACTTTCTGGGGGGAGGGGGAAGTGGTCTTCTTATCACACTAGGAGATTTTTCTGGAATTCTGCAACTGAATAAATCAGGCATATGTACAATACACAGTGCCGACACAGTACAAGCAATGAGGGGATTAAACTATTTCTCTCCAGCTTCTATTTGTTTATTGATCTTAAAAAATCATCCATTAAGTTGAGTATATATACAAGCCTTATTATTACCTGTCAAGGGTATGCACGCAAAGCCCTTAAGAACTTGAGGGGAAATGATCACTTTACTGCTATCTTGGCTATGCCTTCCTGTTATTACACTAAAGAGAATACAATTATCTTGGGTCAGGTTAAATGTGGAGTTGAAGGCAGTGCTGCTAATTACTCAGGGAGCATATTTTCCAGGCTATTGCTTCAAGTTCTATCATCCCTGGTCAGAATAGCAAGACAATGGTGAGAACGAAAGGACTTCTTGCCCGACCCCAAGGTGTTGGATGTAAGAAACAATTACCACATGTTCTGTTGAACTTATTTTGATAAGAATGCACAAATATCTTTTCCAAGGATCACCTTGCTGGATTTTTCTGAAAAACATTTTCACTCTATTTTATGGAGTAGCATTGATAACCTGTTGTTGACCAGTTATAAGAATTTAGTGGTAGCTTGACAGGGTAGATTTTTAAACAGGGCAATTTTTTAAACTGAGGCCTTTGTCACAAAATGCATCCCCAGTAAATGCAGCCAAGAATATAAAACGATATGTGTACAACCCTCAAAGGGACACTTGTGTTCATAAGATGCAGGTGGATACTTCTGTAGTCATTTCACTGTAACTTTTGGACCTTATATAAAAGTTACATAAGAACATAAGAACATAACATAAGAACAGCCTTGCTGGAACAGGCCACAGCCCATCCAGTCCAGCATTCTGTCTCACACAGTGGCTTACCATTTGCTTCAGGGTATTCCCAAGCAGACGTCTTCACCTGCTTATGATTCCCCGCAAAGGGCATTGAGAGATATCCTGCCTATCTCTGCAACCCAGAGCCTGTCCTTAGACATCCATAATGGTAGCCATTGATACCCTTGTTCTCCATGAACTTGTCTAATCCTTTCTTAAAGCTGTCAAGGCTGACAGCTGTCACCACTTCTTCTGGCAGGGAGTTAGAGACCAGTGATCCTCTGGGTGAAAAAGTACTTTCTCTTATTTGTTTGAGATCTAGCACCCAAAAGTTTAATGGAGTGAAGTTAACAGGTAAAAACTCTATTGTCACTTAAGGCATATTAGATCTGAGGTGAGGAATGTTCATATGCTGACTTTTTTGTGAGTTAGGAATTGGCTTCTATTTCATGTAATTGGGCTCTTTGGCTATGAAACACTAAGGCCCCCATTATTCTCCGGTTGTCATCAATCATCTCCTTTGAGAACTATGAAGCTCTTTGCTATTAGGCTTTGCCTGCTAGACTAGATAGATCAATGTCTAATCAGTAAGATTTTTACATGTTGTTTTCCAATATGTAGCAAGTAAATGTTCATTCCTTTTAATCATTAGTAATAGAGTTTTAGAAACTATTTAAAAGTTGGAATCTACAAATGGCAGGGAGATATTATTATGCTTATATAGAACTTCAGAGGCTGCTGTCGCGGGTGATAATTCTAGCTGCTTCGTTATCAACCTTACAGTCTGCGCATTCAAACTGGTATTGCTGCTTCTGTTAAGAAATGCAGTATGAGAGAATAATGAATGAACAGCCATTTGACACTGTTTGCAGACTGTGAACCGAAACTGATCAATAAAACCATGAGCACCAAAGGAATTTGCCTTAAATGTTGGATGTTGCTTTCATTATCTAGCATTTTTTCACAAAGTGGCCATGACCTATGTGACTGTGACACCAATTAAGTCGTTCAGCAGGAGACAGAAGGGAAATCAAACCAGAGGAAAGGAAGGCACTGAATGGGGTCTGCTAATCAGCAGTGTAGGAGCCTGCAAATAGCACATGTCTCTGTGTGTGTTTTTTAATGTCAAATTGCGAAGGTGGAAGAAAGAGAAAATAAGCATTTTGGTTTGTTCCTTACCTGCTTGAGATAAAAGTTCATACCAATGTTTGTTTTTACAAATGTTATTGTATTTTATACTGTATGTACATAAAGAAATGGTAAGGCAATAGCCTCAGTGCAGTGTTCTCTATGAGGAGCAGGTCAGATTTAGAAACAAACAACTGATTATGCCTGCCTTTCTCAATGTTCTTGCTGGATCCCATTATTTTCTTCAATGATTGCTACCCAGGGGTGGAGGGGGGGAAAATCAAACCATTGGGTGTTCATGGGGAGCTCATGGGGAGTGAGGGGTCCACCAGCTTCATCCCCTCCCTTCCTCACTTCATTAGCCTCCTCCATAGTACGAAGGAGATGAGATATCAATGAGGAGACTCTATGGGGGTTGGGTTTTCCAGGTTTCCAAACCTGTTGGAGAGCCCACACAGATATCAGAGTCATCCCTATATGATGCCCTCCAGGCCTGGGCAGTGCTGAGTCTGAAGAGGGACAGCTCTGCCGTTGTCTCAGTTATATGTGCGGTAATTTCATTCTGTCACATTTTCCAGGTCTGGATGGGGAAACGGATGCAACGATAAAGGGAGGCAAGGCTAAAATACCCCTTTTGTATCTGAGCATTCATCCCGCACTGTTCACAGTTTAAGTTAAATTGCACATATTTAAATACATACCATTGGTCATATTTCTACAGAATGTCCATTTATAATTGTACCTGCTGAAGTACACTTGTCTAAATGCACTTGAGTGTGCTTTCTTCCACCAAGAGGTGCAACTGAAAATTCAGAATAATGTGAAACCTGAAGGATAATTCTCTTCTGATCAACGCATTGATCTGGGGCATGTTCGTTAGTTGAAAATGTGTGCACATTTACAGAAACCACATTCCCCAATTATCCCTATTAGAGATGGGCCCGAAACGAACTTTTAGTTTGTTTCATTATTTGTTATTTGTTTCGTTATGTAACGAAACAAATAACGAACCTCAGAGTGGTTTTAAAATGAAACAAAATGAACAAAAAAAAGGTTCATTTCGGTTCATTTCATTAATGGTGGCGGAGATGTCTCCTACCTGGTGCTGGTACTTCCTGGACAGTCCATTCTTCCTAGCTGCAGGGAGGGGGTGACAAAAAAAAAAGCTGACCAGCCGTGCTACAGCTGGTAGACGGCTTCAGGTCGGCAGTAAAAAAATAATAAATAAAATAAAATAGAATAAAAGATCAGTTGCATGGGCCCCAGTACCAGCTCGTGAGCACCAGACCCGGCTCACAGGCTTTTGAACCAGCCCACAGGCCGGCAAAAGAAAAAACGATCTGGCGCATGGGGCTGGTACCAGTGCCTCAAAAATCCCCAGCCACAGGGGCCAAGATCACCTTGCCGCTGCTACTGCCGCCACCCAGTAAGGATGATGTGATGAATGATGATTGGAGATTATGATGATGATGACGATGTGGATGATGAAGATGAAAATGCTACCAGTCCAGTTTGTGCAGTTGTCAACATCTGTGTGTTTTTTAATTATTTTGTAATGTTTCCCCCTCGTCTACGTGCTGTCAAATGGATAAAATAGCAAAAAGCGGGGGGGGGGGGAATGAATAATGATTCAAACAAACCAACGAAATGAATATTTGAAAAAAAATGTTAAAAATGAAACAAAACAAAACAAACCCTAAAACGAACCGAAACAAAATGAATCGCCATTTTTTTTTGTTCGTGCCCATCTCTAATCCCTATAACTAGCAGAGAGCCATGAAATATGCTAGGAAAGGTGTATACCACTGAAAAACAGAGTGAGAAGTACTTTGTGTAGTCACAGTTTGCCTGTGGGCCTATATAGAATTTACTCAAATAAAATGTGTGTCTTTCCAGGCAACCTTAATTTTACCTATTAATTTAAATTGGATTTGTGCCTCATCCCATATGCCAATTATAATTTTAAAACTATAATCAGGAGGCTAGCAGACATGACCTATTCAGGAATTCCTTCCCCTTTTATCAATCAGATAATGAGAACGAACTCTCTAGATTTGCCACATCTGTCTCCATTTCCATCACCTTTCTACCACATCATGGCTGATGATGAGTCTGAAGGGGAGATCCTCCCATATCCATGGGGGATCTCCACATGAAGTGGAGCAATGTCCCATTGGAAGATATGTCCTTTAGACTCATTGTGCTCCACTTGTAGAAAGCACTGGAAGGGGCATCTGAGGTGCAAGGCTGCACCATTCTCCCTTCTCATATGTTTCTTGGATACAGGGAAAATAGAGTTTCAGGTACAATTGAATGCTGGCTTCAAATGTATCCAGTGAAAAACGGTTATTCCATGAAATGAAACTGTTTAAAAAAACCATCTAACTTGTTTGATGCCTGCCACTACAATTGTGCACTAACAAAAAACTAGATCAGTCAGATGTTTCTACTCTCTAATCATTGGTGTTTTATTTGATTCATGAGTCTGTCTTATGGATATCGAATGTATTGAAGAATCTAGAATCTGACTGGGAGGCCAGATACTAGACTGACAAGACCTCGGCAGTTATAACACTGTTAACACACTATGTACAATAGGTAATACTGAAGATGTGTATCTAAATATTTTCATGACGATTAAAATTTGTCTTTGTATATTCTGGTACCATAAAATTATTTTCCCTTTTTTTCCTTCTTCTCTGCTTCTATGCTAGCTGCTTGTCAAATATTATGCAGAAGTTTAACTTCATTGGAAGCTAGCAAGAAGAAATCCAAAAGGCCACATTCAGAACTAAAAACATGCTAAAATCAAATTAAGCAGAGCATCCAGGACTGCATACGTTGAAGCTATTTTTGACCAGCTACAATACCAGTAGCTGGAACTGGGGTGAAAAGGAATAAAAGTCCATATCCCCTGCCCCTCCTACTGTTGACATTGTTTCCATATACTTTTGTGTATTTAATCTACTTATTAATCACTTGGTCACTCCCTGCTATGCTAGAAAAAGGATAAAACCACTACAGGTACACAAATAAAACTTTATATATCAGTGCAAACAAACCTCTTGAATCATTTTAATTTGCAATGGGTTTTGTATCAAAAGCCTTAAGTGACGGAACATGGGAACTGCATGCAACACAAACTTCCACAGACCATTGGCTCAATCCATTATGTCTGAAGTAATTTAACTTTGTTGGAATCAATAGGATTTCAATGAGCCATGTTATAGGAATGTGCTGCTCAGCAGCCTTAGTGCTGCTCTAAAGTACATCAGAGCTGTGTGGCTTTGGCAATGCAAAATATGAACCCTTCTATGAACTTTTCTTTCAAAGCCAAAGAGGGGGTTGAGCCGTGTGGTCATCACAAAACACAAATGCAAAAATAGGCTACAGGCAACACCTTTATAGGCCACTAATAAAAATAAAAAATATATTGCAAGCTTTCGAGTGCAAAACACTCTTCTTTAAAGAAGGTCCCAAACATTCAAACCAGGCAAAAGATGTGCCATGCCAAGTTTTAAAGTTCTTGGCTAGATGATGTTGTAGCCAGGCAAGGTTTTTTTTTTGGAGGCAGGAAGTAGGAGGGCAGTTGTAAAAGCTGCTTAAGCATTGGGTTTCACCTCCCCCTTCTTCAAACAAAGGAACATGGATCATGCGCACGCACACTCACTCACTCACCCCTAATCACACTTGGCTCTATGAGTCCCTGTTGGCTGGGTGGGTGGGGTGGGGACGAGAAAAGGGTTGACGTTAGAGGACTCATGTGCTTTTCTTGAAATAGATCATCCAGGTTTCTATAAAACGCCAATTAAAAATGACATGCAAAAAGATGAATTTTAGTGCCAAACCAGACATTGCATGAAATAAAATATACGTTTCTGTTCTTATATCCTTAAATATTTTCAGATTTCCTATGTGCATTACTCTTTTAAGTCTAAACTCTTTCTGTATATATCAGTAATTGGGTTATAGGTCTTTGCATTATAATCCTCATTACTGTTTTTGGTTTTGTTCCAAGGTCAGTAAAATGTAGTAAATGTTTTAAAAGGGGGCATAGGAAGATGTTTCTAGCAGGGCGTGTTTCAGTGTATTTACTTATTTCTGGATAATGTAGTCTTTAAAATCCACATATTGAATGAACTGGTGTTTGATTTTTGAGGTTCCAGTTAAGGAATAGTTAACATTCAGTAACAAGGTATTATCTGTGTAAGACACAGAAATGAAAATCCTTTCCTTTCCTTCTGGGAATGTGGTGGATGACATCCCTAGCTGCTCTCTTAGCACTCACATCATACAGCCTGCAACATAATTTCCTGTAGGTTGAACGGATGTCACTTCCCCCTGGAACTAAAAACTGGGTACTGTACTTTCTTTTTAACTCAGCTCAGTTGCTTGGCAGAGATTTTTAAGATGACAGAGTAGAGCTCTTCGCATGAAATATTTATGTCACTTTTAGAAGTATCAGTAAAAAATCACTTTAGAGTTTATTTTTTAAAAGCCATTCATTCTTTGACAACATAAAATCTGTCTTTACCAGGGGCGTACTTGAGGATTAAGATTATAAAGTATTGCTCTTTCTTTCACTGATATTTCTAGTGTACAAACAAATCATTACGAGTTGCTCCTTTCCCCTCCACCTGAAGCAGAATGCCAGTGATTTACAAAAGTCATATACATTGAGTTGAATCCACCTCATTATGATGAATGGTAAACCTTTCAAATGCGAAGTGAGAAGAGCTGGTTAAACAGATGCAGTGATCCCCCGCCTATTGCAGGGGTTAGGGACCTGACCCGACCTGCGATAATTGAAAACCCACGATATGCAGGTGCAGGTCAGGTCGGCCCTGAGCGCCAAACTGGGGGCTCTTGTACTTACTGGAGGCCTCAGAAATGATTTTTGGCTTGGGAAAGGCCCTCGCAGGCCCATTCGGGACAGCACCAGTCCTGGGGTAAGTATGGGAGGCCTGAAACAGTACCGACATTCAGATTTCAAATTTGGAATTACAGCCCATGAGATTCCCAATTTGGAGTTTTAAAAATTAAGATTTTCTGGATATCCAGAACTCCCTTATGGCTAATAGGAATACCACATAGTCACTACTGCTTCCTGTTAAAAAATCCTCTGATGTCTTCCCACTGATTGTACTGAACAAACAAGGTATACAACCACATTCAGCAATGCCTAGTTATTGGGAAATGACTACAGTGGGCAAACTGATTGAACAGTGGGAATGCCAGCAAGAAATGCCAGAAGCACTGAGGAAACAGAGGACAGATCACACTGGGGAGCGGAGGAATGCCCTGGCCAGCATGGTAAGCAGATTGGCACAAAAGATGGTGGATGGGAACTGTGCCAACAGCATGGGGCCCAACCCAGCTGAATCTGTGGAGGAGCAGTTCGAAGCATGGAAGAGGGAGAATGAGGGGGCACCAGACTGAAACATGCTGCACTGAATATTGTGAGCAGAGTATGCCATTACCTCTTACTTATAGGGGACTTATGTAAGCTCAGCAGTGGTAGGTTGACTATGGAAAATAGGTTTCTCTACCAATCCAGGTTCCTGGTGTGAGTGGTGTGGACCAGCAACAGCCCCTGTCTGAAGGTATGTTCTCTCACTAGGGACATTAGTTGCTGGGCAAGACCACAGTCCCACTGCCACCTTGGCCAGACAGATCACGGCCACCTCACTCCCACAAGACCCTTCCAGGTCAGTAAGACAAAGGATCAGACTCTTTTGGCTTACAGGGCTCCTGCCTCTGCCTTTGGAGTGATGTCTCTGGAAGATGGGCCTCTACCAAGACATTGTCCCAGAAAGCTTACCCTTTAGTTGCAGGGATGAAGGACTTGGACTACAGAATACAACTGCTTGGTAGTGCTGTTTGGTGTGTTACAAACATTGCTAGTTTCATACTGCTCTGTGTGGCCCCTCAATGTTGGCCTAATCTTTGCTACTGTTGCTTAATATCCATTCCCTGCTGTTTCATTCAGGGGCCCAAGACAGATGCTAGAACATATTACTTCTTCCACACAGAGAAGCCAGCCTGTAGTAGAGTAGGCCTCTTAGCTTGCTGGCCAGAGCCACCACTTCATGCCAAAAAAAAAAAATGCAATTATCCCTCTAGGGGCTTCTCCATCCACCTAGACTGCCACTTCATTATGCCTTCTGTTATGCCAACCAAGACTTGAAACATTGGGACCACCTGGCTAAGGATGGCTGTCTCCCCACTAAGGATCTGTGTTGCATTCTCATTGGAGTGTGGTTCCCCCTGTGGTCAGTGAAGAGTGGGACATTATAGGGGAAGTTCTGATAACCCACTTGTTCCATAATGCCCCATTCTTCTCTGAGCTCAGGGGCAGCCAGACCAGTGGGATTTCCAGTGCCAAAAATAGCACACTTTGCTGCTCCCCCACTCTTTCAAGCAGGTAGAAAGTGGAGTTCCAGCAAATTGCCACATCCTGGATTAGGTGTGCAGTGGCCACCCCAGATTTTCTTGCCTCTACTATAAACGCTCATTTCCCCAGACCCTTTGGTAAAAATGCCCTGCCCTCTCTCAGATATACTAGGTCTGGATTGCCTTCCATACCATGCGGATCATCCTGAACTACCAGGTGAAGAACGTGGGCCATACACGGGACCCCAGATACAGTGCTGCCATGATGTTTGCCTCCTCGTCTGTGGCAAGCAGATCTTGCTAGACTCCACTGCTGCAGAAGGTCCCTCAGAGACTCTTGAATGTTGTCAGCTGTGTGGTTACCCTCCATCAGAGCCGCATTCAGCAGGGCCCATCTGTATTTTGTCCTTGCATGTTGGCCTATAGCTGATGGGATGTCTGTACTTCCCACCAGTATCCTACCAGGAAGATTTGCATGTTTTGCACACTGACTGCTCCTGATGCCACTTGTAAAATGGACCGGCTGCCTTGTTTAGCCGGCCTTAACAAGGAAAATTGTTTTGGGGAAGGGATTATAATAGCAACTATAGCCTGCCTCCCCCCCCCATCCCTTTTCTCTTAGTAGAAGCTGCTTTAGTCAAAGCAAGGCAGCATTCCTGAGTGCTTAGCTCCACTACACTCATATTTCATAATGACTGCAGACTTTACATAAAGAAAAACAGTATCTGATTCTGCTACAGCAGAACACAAACCCTTCAAATGAAAATAACACACAAAGAGAGGCATAACATCCATTATCTTAATACATCTGTTTGTACAGAACACAATATTATTCCCCTACTTGATATACTTCAAGTGGGTCTAAAACTGAATCTAATATTTCCCTGTTGATTTATGACATATGCATCTACCAATCCTAAACCTTATTCCTCACTATATTATGTAAATAGTATGCATATGCAATAAGATGTAGGGAATGTAAATATAAGTTGAAGGTTCAGGATAGGACACAGAAAAAACTGCTGCAGTGCAGGATCTCATCACAGCATACCTTAAGAGCAAATGCTAAGGGGATGTATACGCAGATATTGTCTACCATTCAATTCAAAAGAATGCCATTGAAAAATACCTTCTGGTATTTTAGATTTCATTGGTGCAAACATCATTTACTGGCTTTGCTCTCATGCCAGCCCACCTCCCTTGGAGGTGGAGACACCCCACTTCCCTTGGTGCCAGGTCTTTAAGTTTCATTTCTCAAGAAATTACTGCCTGAGAAATAAACTTCATATTCACATCTCTCTAGCAAGCAGGGATCTAGCCTTTTGCTTTCTAGTTTATAAGAGTAAATGGGATCTATTATTACAGGTATTCAGAACAATCAAATTCAGATTCAGATACATTGGAAACTAGAGATGGGCCCAAAACACAGTACCATGATTCAGAGAGGTTCGGTTTTCTGTGGACATTCCAGATTCCCAGCCTG
The DNA here is from genome assembly GCA_037367245.1 of Phrynocephalus guinanensis. Taxonomy (NCBI): domain Eukaryota; kingdom Metazoa; phylum Chordata; class Lepidosauria; order Squamata; family Agamidae; genus Phrynocephalus; species Phrynocephalus guinanensis. The sequence goes on along the minus strand of CM074735.1, from coordinate 44,845,605 downwards.
GCCTCCTCTAGCACTGTGGCTTCCCAGTCTGCCTTCCTCCAAAGGGCACCCACTCATGGCTTCAGAGCTGGGGAGCCCATATAACGAAGGGCTAAAATCTCTGAAAGCCAGGTGCATTGTCAATTAGGTTTTCAATAAGGCTGAATATGAAAAGCAATGTTCTCCTGGGGAGAAAAAGAAGACATGTTGCTAGTAGCTGGTGAAAAGAATCCACGACTCCTGACACTGAAAAAGATGTGTCAGCACAAAGATGTGCTGTAGCAATAAGGATTTGTAAGCAAATTTTAAATAGAGACAAGGAAACATAGCATTTTATTGTAGCTGATGACTGCTTTTATGGCGGACCAGAGTTAATTTTAATTTGTATTTCTGATCTATCAATGTAATAAGGCTTAATTCATATTTTGTCTATTGGAATGCGTATGTGATTGTTGTTATTTTTATCAAAAATGTCTTTGTTCTTTGACCGTAAATATTTAATAAAATAAATATTTTATTTTATTAAATATTTTATTTAATATTTAATATTTAATATTTATTAAATTATTAAATATTTTATAAAAATAGATGGCTTGTTTCCAAGAAGAGTAGGTACCACAACTCAGCCCACAAGCCATGGAAATTTTACATCAGTGGAAATCCTGTTGGATACATCAGAAAATATACATCAACCCATGGAAAATATACATCAGTGGAAATCCTGTTGGATAAGTTCTACCTATGTGATGGGGATAATTATGTTGTTGATGGCACATTGTCAGTAATTAAAGACTTCCTTTTCCAATGTTTGGGTACATGTGACACAGTCTCATTGTATGCCAAGCCATGCATACTCCCAAATAAAAAGAGAGAAATCTTGATTGAACTGCAACCTCCCACTAATGATGATGTCATTCCCATTTTGGCCACATATTTTGACACCACTGCAGAATTTTGATGTCAAAAAGATGACTTCAGTTTTGTACCTGCTATAGTAGCAGAAATGAATGGATATAGATTGGGGTGTAGAGGATTATAGGGAACGAGGAGATTGAATCAATCATTTAATGACAGCTTTAGTATTAACTGCCATACTAGTATTAATCTGTCCATACTAACACATGTAAAACAACGATAAATATGACCTGGCGCTGGATTTTTTAAAAATAGTTCTAGTCAGCAAGGGAGGTAAGAAAAACAATCTGACAATATGGGGATGCTAATAGAAATTAGCTGGAAGTGCATGACTAAATCATGATAGAGGAGACATTCTGGAAACATCTGATTTTGAAGGCTGGCTGATTGCCAGGAATTGCATATCACCCACATAATTTTCTTCTGTCTGCTCTATAATCTGAATCTGCTTTGGTAAATTAGAAAATATATATATATTGTCAGCTCAGCATAGCCACCTGCTTGGCACAGATTGTGTATCAGAGAAGACTAGAGCTTTGCTATCTTTATCAGGGCTTCAGTTGAAGAGTGCTTCAGTTCAGTTATAAAAAAATGATTAGGAAACCCAGCATATGGTGCCATAAATTATAGACTCTGGCATCATGAATATTAAATTCATTTTCAATTCTTTTACTACTTCCTTCCACTTTTTCATATGGTAACTAAGCAATAAATCCTTGGTTTATTATGTATGACCTCATTTACATTACAGCACACTTGCAGACAGTGTCCTCTGTTGTTCTTGTTGCCAGTTCTTGAAATGTCTCTTGCAGCTCTGTGGTTGGAGGAATGTCAACAGGTATTGACTTTTTGGGTTTGAACCAACCCTTTGCCTACAACCCCCTCAAGATGGTAGACAGAAAAGTGGTGGACTGTGTTGAGTGTACTGTGGTGTGTGTGGGAAAATAATACCTCACCCAATCATCCAGATCACCTTCTGCAAAACATGCAACAATGGATCCAACTGCAGTAAGCAGCATGGAAATTACAGTGGAACTCCCTCAAGCTGTCCTCTTGAAGCAACCACCATTTGGAGAAACTTAGGGTACAGGGAACAGAGTTATTCAGCTTCAAATGGGCTGCAGGGGGAACTTAATTGAAGGAGTGTGGATTGGCTTACTGAGGGGAAGTGGTCATTTAACTCTATAATGGTAAAGCACGCTGAAGACACTGACTCCTTTCATTTGGAGCTTAATATATCTGCCCCTGGACACCCTAACCTTTCCAACATTCAAGGGATCTCCTTCACCTGCCTGAGATCAGTAATTTCCATTAAATATTTTTAAAAATAATATTTGACGTTGAATAAGTCAGCCCCCTGAACCCCAAATCTCTCCAAATTTGAAAGGTTAAAACGGAGAGTCCAAGGAAGGTTCACACTAAATTTGGTGCCTCTAAGACCCAGGGGAGCCACTTCACAGAAAAACGAATCAGTTTGTTTTAAACTTAAAAAAAAAAAAACCAAAACACTTTCATTTCATTACTAATGAAAAGCTGCTTCCCCAGTTCGGTTTGTCTCATTTTGTTTCGTTACTTAACGAACTGACAGATCAGTGTTTCATTTTTCATTTGGTGCCCATCCCTATCTACCATTATTTTTCTTCAAACTGCCAGAGGGAATCTTGATCTCAACCCAAGCAATTGTAGCTGGGTGGCTCCTCCACAGGACTCAGAGTCAGCCAAGTGTTCATGGAAGATGGGACAACCCCACTGAGAGCTCTCTTTTTTCAGTGAAAGGATGCTTGGAGAGACCAAGAAAGAAATACAGAATAGGAGAATGCTGTTGCAATTGCTCCCTCCGCAAGTGCCTGCTGAGATTATCCTGTAACTCATCTAGGTGTTTGTTTGTTTGGGGGAGGGTTGTGGGTTGGGGGGGAATGAGGGGAAGTTGTCTTTCTCTTGAAGGGGGATTGTACTGTCACATTCTTTTGTTCTTCTTTGCTACTCCAGTCCTCTGTCCCAGTCCTGCTGTCCCTCATTTCCACAATTCAAAACCAAAGTAGAAGTTGACCTACGACGAGACATACCCTGACACAAATACCACATGGCTTTAAATCAAATTCAAAAAACCTGATCCAGATTCATTTCAACAGTGCAACTACACCTTTATTTTAGCATAGTAAGTTGCAGTTAGAGTACAACAATTCGAATCAATGGAACCACTGGAGAAGTTACTTTACTAAATCCACATTGATCAATGGCCAACTCTAGTACAATTTGCTGTGCTTGACAACAGGGTTGTGACTCCTAGGTTAATAGCAAATAAAAGGTCATGTTTATTTTAATGAGACTAAAGCAGCAGTTCCCACACTTGGGTCCCCAGTTGGCCTTGGACAAAAATTCACTTGCGCTTTCACCATTAGCTGTGTTGGCCAGGATTTCTAGGAGTTGTAGTTCAAGATTTGGGAACCCAAGGTTGAAAAGCATTGGGACTAAAGCATGGCTAACCCAGCCTTTTCTACTGCTGGAAAGTTGTAATAGCATTTTACAAGAATGCTAATCAAAGTCATGTAGCATTCACATGTAAAAAAAGACAACGTATTTTGCATGTCCTACTTAAACTGCCAGGACCAGACCTCCCATTCAGCAGTTAATTAAATTCTTCCATGATTTTAAATTTTTTAAAAGACATTATAGAAATCCTGTCAACTCCAGGTATTAGGCCATCAGATTACTTTTGCAAATAAGGTATTATTCAGAGGCAACATGGTAACTGTTATCAGCCATCATAAAAATGATAAGTGTTGGCACATAGATTCACTGGATAAATCAAACTGATTATATCTGAAATCTAACATTACTGAGAGCTGAACAGTCACATTTATTATTTTCCAGAATGACCCTGGGTGAACAGCAGTCATATATTCTAGGGAGTTAGTTTGTAGAACTCCAGTGCATTTTAGCAGTTATTGGAATGACTGCTTACCATTTTTTATTTAAGCATTTCTCTTGACCTACTCTATCAAGCATCTTCACCTTGATAATGAAGAAGGAAGTGCTTGTTTCCTAAGAAACCATAGGAAAAGGTTGAGATAGATGGAAGATTTTGGCATACGGGTTCAGCTCAGTCTTGTGAGGGGACTAACAGAGGTGTCATGTTCACAGATGCGTTCCTATAAAGCATATCCTGCCAAGTCTGTTGACGACAGAAGGGCTGTGTGTGCCAGGGCTGGAAAGAAAAATCCCGGTGATGAGAGGAGGTATCCTGGAGTAGATGAACTTTGTACTCCTTTGTGGCTCTGCAGTATACGCTGCTTATATTTTTCCATGATACACAGGAGATACTCTCAGAGCAGCAGCAGCTGTGACCTTTCCCAAGCCTGGAGATTTGACGTTAGGAAGATCTGTACAATTCCAGAGCTAGTCTAGAGTGCAAGGTAGAATCATTTATCTGCTGGAAGGAAAATGGTAGTTGCAAACTCCTTTAATTATGGGATATTCAGACAGTGAAAGTGACTCTGAGGAATGCGGCTACCTCTCGGGAAGTAGTGATGAAGATTACAGTCTTGAAGCTGGAAAAACCTCTGAGTTAGTGTTCACCAAATGCTGTTATGCTGAAGTTTGGGATTTTGGCATGATGATTGGCTCTAGTGTGGCATTAGGATTATTGTTTTATTAATAAAAAGAGTTTTATTAATAATTTGCTGCATGTTTGGGATTGGTGCAGTTTCTCACATCTTACCAATTTACCTAAACTGGCATTAACCTAGATATGGCAAAGTTGACCTGGAGGAAAAAACAGGAAGGAAATGGGGGATGTGTCTGAATGTATCAGGTTCACATTTCCACTCTTTTATTTTTGTCATCTTTTTAAAGTGTGTCATTAATTTCTAAATTAAGCAGCATACTTTCAAACTCAATTCCAGTGAATACTATTACCTGGTAGTGTTCACCATGTGTGAAATATTTTTAAAAAAATATAATCTGATGGAAGAATATATGTTGTAATGCACTTCTTAAAAATGAAAATCAACATAGATCCTATGCTGTGCATATTTGCTTTACCACTTAATCAGTTTTGTTTAGGCACCGTATATAATGGCATTAATGAAGGTGGGGAGGAGATAGTATTAAAGGTGTGTATCTAATGAAATTTGTAAACATAGGATCCTGTCGTTAGCCCTGCTTTAGCAGGAACAATTATATTGCTAATGTGACCGCTAACTGCCTACTGATTTATAATTAGTAGTAAAGAGGTAAATAGTCATCATGGTGGTGCCCAAAGCTGAACTCAGAAGGAGAATCTAAAATGCAGGACACTGTGTTGATTCCCCCCCCCTCTGTGTGTGTGTGTGTGTGTGTTGGACAGTGCATAACAGAACGCACAGTTGATCAGGAACAGCTAACAATCACAGTGAGAGAGTAAAGGGCATTGTAGAGGTCAGAATGTTGGTCTTTGTCTGAAATTCATATAATGTTCCAGATCCACCGTTGTGGTGATTTTGGAACAGCCTAGCCTTTTCACAGGTCACAATGAATGTAAAGCATGGAACATGGGGATGTAAAGCATATTTCATTTCATTTCATTTCATTTCATAAACACATACATGACAGCTAGAACTATATAGAGTGCAGACTGACATTTATTGTAATGATGAAATTCATACTGGATGCTTTGTTACATGCGGTATGGCAACTATATTACTTTCTAGCATATATTTAATGTCATGGCCAGATACTGATCTGTTCGCTTCTTGAGATGACATCTACCACAGGTAATTCATCTGCGTAACTGATGGGTCTGAATTGCCCACCCACCCCCCAAACACTTTTGATCACAACAATGACAATGTTCTCAATGACAACAGTTTCTTTGAAAATATATTCCCTCAAAGCTCCTGAAAATGCAGCTCAATACAGAAGAATGGGAAAAGCCCCAGTGTGGTTGCAGATTAAGTTACCATCTGTACTGATCAGAAAGTTTTAACATTTCAGCTCTTTGAGCCTGTGGTCCGGGTGGCAAGTTTCAGAAGGGCAGCATGAGCAATCTGGGCCTTCTAGTTGTTGGTGACTTCCCATCATTCTTCATCAGGCTAGATGGGAGGGTTATAGTTCATCAACATGTGTATTATGTTAGCAGAACAAGGTTGTTGATAAGGGAAACAGTTATGCACCACCACAAAAACAAATAGGCATCATAAAGAAAGAAGAAACATAATGCAGGTTGGCATAAAATCTACATATGCCAACTTGTAGGTTTAGTTTGGATGTTTTTGCTGCATTCACAGAAATGACATGAAGATTAAGTTGAGGGTACCTAGTTAAATATTTGTGTTATCTCATGTGACCTATAGTGCTGAATTAGTTGTCTCAGGATAAATGAGCTAGCAAAACAGGCATATAGCCACAAAGGAACTTTTGCCCAGGCAAAATTACTTATTATGTTTATGATGTGTTTATATATATATATATATATATATATATATATATATATATATATATATATATATATATATATATATATATATATATATATATATATATATATATATATATATATATATATGCATGTTAGGGTGGATCAATTTCATGTCCTGTTGTTTTTAAAATCAATTTCAATTTGATAAAATCAATTTCATGTCCTGTTGTTTTTATGTGCTGGAAGAGAGAGGAAGATTTTTCTTCTTTTTTGACTGCGTTCTTGTGTTCTGCGATGCGTGCGCTTATTCTCCTGTTTGTCTGTCCGATTTTGATTTTAAAAGAACCAAACTCATCTCCAAAACTGAACACTTCAACAGTCGAATAATCATGGAAGCCATTGAAATAGAGAAACACCCAAACAACATGAATAAACGTGATGACACCTCCCGCTTGCCTGACATCTGGAAACTAGCCCTGGTCAACAGACGAGCCTCTGTCACAAAGACTGACACCAGGTCCAAAAGAACACAAGATGCCACCACCTTCCATCCACACCAAACACAAACCCAGACCCTTCCCACAGATGAAACGAAACCACCATCCAATAACAAAACCACGACTGCACCATCTACCGCTACTCCCCACTCCAGCCACCACATGGAGCACACTTACACACGCCAAAAAAACATTGGGAGACCACAGACACGCAGCCAGACCAAAATGAATTCACAAGACACAGGACCCCACTCCACCAAAGCCCAGGAGGCTGCCAGAACACCCATCACCAAGGTCGTTAAGAAACAAAAGGCTAATAGACACACATCCAGCACCTCACCCACACATGATGTCTCTAAACAGCCATCTAACCCACCAGCAGTTAAGCCCTTAACGATCGCCTCAGCCACACAGCAGATCACAAAAGAACAAACGAACCTACAATCAACAACAGAGCAAGCAAACCACACACCCCAGCAGTATTTATAGAAGGACTTCAACTGAGATCACGCTTTGCTTCAAGAAGAAAGAAGCCAGAACACCAGCCTGAAGATGACGAGTGAGACCTCGTCGAAACGTCGCCAAAACAACGAGATTTCTACACGGGAAGAAACCCGAATCCACCCTAACATGCATATATATATATATATATATATATATATATATATATATATATATATATATATATATATATATATATATATATATATATATATATATATATATATATATATATATATATATATATATATACACACACACACAAGTACATTACAAAAGAATAAATCACAAAAATGTAATTGTTAATTGCCAAGTGCCTCCATGTACTCATATTCATATTGTAGCGACAACTGGCAGATTTTGTGTGTAAAAGATATGTTGTTGTATTTTCAGGGAAGATGTGAGGACAGCTAATGTTATTGCTGCTGAAGCTGTTACGTGTCTCGTCATTGACAGAGAGTAAGTATGCCTCTTGGTTTTTGTCTTTTCCAGCATATGATACTAATAATTCAAACTGATGTTCATGGTAATTGAGCATAGAAAGTTGACATTTTCTAACCTTTCTACACTGAGGAAGGGAAAAAAACTTTACTAATCCTGTATGGGGATCACATAGAAGCCCAATTAAGGTACCATTTATAGAGGGCATTTGACAGTGACTTTGATTTGATTAAAAATGCACAATTGTATTAAGGATTCATGTTTATAGTACAAGAGCACAATTAGAGGGTAGTACTGTTTTGGATCTGAAATGATCCCCATATTTGATTTTGTGTGTCTAATTCTGTAAACACATTCCCCCAGATATGTCACTCATTCATGCCTTTCTATCTGTTCTATACCTCCTGAAGATTAAAATTGGTGGTGAAATGGAATGGTAAATAATTCCTTTTCTAGCTACTGCAACAATATGCAGCCATTCTGGTGTTGTCAAATGGGAGTTCTCATTTAGATAGCAATGGTTTGGATGTGCATTTCTGTCTATTTCACTTTGATTGGACTCTAAATTATTTCAGTAGTTTTGAAATTAAATAACACATGGAAGGATGGAAGGCAAAAGCACTGATTCATACATTGAAATAAAAGTGTGTACAGTTAGAGAAAGAAAGTTCTAGAAATTTTTAATAGTCTGCTGAGTGAAATAATGTGAAAGGATGGCAAAGATACATATGAACAGCTCGCATAATATATTTCGCAATATATTGCTTGAATGTGAATTTTAATAAGGATGGTATAAAATCAGAAGCATTGGATGGGTTATTTCTGACTTTTCAATCAATCAATCAATCAAGAAAAGATGCATCTATACAATTTGTGACCTACTAAAATTGCATTAGGGCTGTTTCCTCTATGAACAGATGGGGTTATTGGGATTGTCTGCTTAATAGCATCTATGGGCGTTTATACACGACCCCTAAGCTCCGCCGCAAATGGCTGCAAGGTCCGGACCTTAAAAATGTTTACCCACCAGCTCCGGACTTTGCAGACAATTAAGTGCGACCCCGCCCACTTTAGCAAGACCAAACAGCAGTTTTCTTATACCTGCTTTTTGGAGGTGACAAATATTTGATCCGGTGTAAGGATAGTGAGTGCGGGGCTCTCCTGGCTTCCGTTTGTTCTTTTTTTGCGCCCCGCCCCTTTAAGAGATCTGAATGCTGTTGGGAAGAAAACGGAGGTAAGAAGGCATTCTTTTCTTTCTTTTTTCTCCGTCCCTCAGGCAGCCAGCAACCAGGAAGTGCCGAGGGGGGTGGGGACAGAGGAAGAGCGAGGAACCCCTAAGATCTCTGGTCCGAATTTAAGTGGCCAGCGGATCTTAGGGGTCGTGTAAAAAGGCCCTATGACATATTAACAAGAAAGGTTTCTTAATGTGTAAAACAGCCTTTGTGTTGTATGAATCCCTAGGGAACTGAGAAAAGTAATGAACCCAATTAGACACATTTCACAGGTATTCATAGAGGGAAACCAACTAAATAATTACTCATATTATATTTGAAAGATTATGTGCAAATATGTTGCCTTGGAACTTAATCATAATTAAAATGAATGGGTGGAATTAGTTGAGAAATTAGTCTTTAATGATTTGGCAATTCATTTATGAGTCTAGGGGCAACATTTTACTATGTTTTTCTCTGCCTACTGACAATGTCCTTGAAGTAGCAAAAGGGTGCAAATGGAATGTTAAACCTCTGACACATGAAGTTAATCCCCCTATGCCAGAGATTTCAGCAGCGTTGTGCAATTGAGTGCAACGGCATTAATGCTATTTATAGTGGCATATGCACTTAGTTGTATTGTGACCCTGGAGAATCTGACTTTGTGGTCAGGATATGTTTCAAGCTCATAGTTAATTACATGCAGGAAGCTAACCAGAGAAACTTGTCATAGATGAATGGAAATCAGTTAACGTTGTTAAAAATAAAGCTTTGAAACTTTTGTTAATAGCTTTCATCAATACTTTCAAGATTTTACCTCAGGCAGTATTGAATCTACACATTTGGGACGAAGCCTTACAGTCATTTATATCATGCTATTATCCTATGAAATCTATTATCCCAAGTTTAAATAGATTTTGTGGATAGCAGGACTCCATTATGCAAACCAGAGCCTCTCTGATTAATTTATGGAGTTTACTACTTCATAGGCTGAGAAATCAGATACATTTAAAGGGGGATAGACCAAGTCATGAAGGTTAGCACAGTCAATGGCTATTGCTCAGATCAGGTAGTTAATTAACAGTTATTATTTGGGCAGGAAAAGAAAGAGGTAGATACTACCTTCCAGCTGTGTTTGCAGCCTTCCCAAAGGAATCTGGTCAGTCACTTGTAAGGGGTAGATGCCCTAATGACTCTGATCAGCATGGGATCAAGGCATTCAGATTGGCTTTTTCCAACATTTCCATGTGGCAGGGGAGTAGGGATGGGCAGAAAACGAAAAAGGAAATGCTGTTTCATCGTGTCGTTATGTAACAAAATGAAACAAAACAAAACAACACAAGGCAGCAGCATTTTGTTACAGATGAAACAAAATTGTGGGTTGTTTTTTTTTTGTTAAAATGAAACATTTTGTTCTGACAAAATGTTTTTTAAAAGCTCTAGGCTTTTAAAAAAAATCTTTTTCCTTCCCCCAAGCTGAACGCACCCCAGCCCCGATCAGCTGGCAGGCAGGGCTCTAGGGAGGGGAAAAAGTTTTTCCCCTCCCCCAAGCCCTGCCTACCACCTTGGACCGGGAGTAAAAGTTTTTTTTTTAAGTGCTGGCCTCTTTCCAGCCCCCCTGAACCATTTCGTTAGTGGTTCATTTGGTATTAAAATTTTCCCTACAGGGGAGTGAAACCTTGCTGTGCAAGAGTCAGAAAGTACATAATTTTTGCTTCTGGTCCTATTACAGTGAAATATTTTCTGCCAGTTTTGATGGGAGGGCAATCTATGTAAATTACAGCAAACTGCTTAAAACAAATAAAGCTTTTGGGGGACCCTCAAGAAGTATTAACCGTGAACATTAACATTATTGCTCTGTAATAATTTTTATCTAGCTTGAAATAAATTATACATTTCTTTGACAACAATGAGAAATCACAGTCTAAATTGACATTGATCTTTGTATAATTGTGATATGAAGAACCTACTATAGTATACATGATGTTGATATGTGCATAATTCCATTTTGGCTATTTATGTTTTTTATATGTGTATCACTCTTTGGCAACTACAGTACTAAATTTATTTTGGAATGCCTCTAAATGCATCATTAGAGCAGAAATTTTATTTGCATGTAGATGGTGCATAATTAATCTTTCATGTATGAGGGAAGAAAGGATACACTTATGCCCTGAAAGCCCATTTTAAAAAAGCAGTGCAAATTAGTTTGCAAATTTTGGATTGCTAGAACAAACTAACACAATCAATACTTGAAGAATTCCCATCTTCCTGTCCCTCTTGTCCTGTAGAAAGACCTGGCAATGTGGCATTATGATCACTTAACTCATTGGCCAAAGTTTAACCCATGGATTGAACATCTTATTACTTTGATGACTTCTACAAGATGGTATTGCCTTGGATTCCAGTCCTGGGAGAAACTGTGCTGAGTAAATGCATAAATAAAAGGAGTATAAACTTTGAAAAATAGGATAGAATCTCATTGGAGGCAAAGGCGAGTCTAGATAGCATGAAATGCAGTCCTGTGTTTAAACTTCAAGAATTTGAAAGGTAAAAAAAATGTGGATGCACAAAATTATTGATCTGAAACCATGTATGTGCAACAGATATGCTAGAATTTAAAACAGCCTGACATAGGTCAGTTGGTGTACTGCACAGTAGTGGATCTGCCAAGTGTTCTGACCATCAGTTCTGTGAACCTGTTGTTCTCCTTTCTGTTCAGAGCAAGAAGCCTTGTTAGTGCTGACAGGTACCACAGAGAACCAGGGATAGGAACTGAAACACAGGCCTGAGAACAGCTTGCAGGCTTTAAATAAATTTGTCAATGAGGTACTTCCAGCAATTCTTTCTTTGATCTACTAGTCAAGTGGGTGAAAGTGTTGCAGTCAAAAAGAACTCAAGAGACAGCTACCATTCTTAAACATTTAGTGAAAGTGCATATGAGGAAAATCCTTTCGATCAAACCATCTACTTTAATATTTGTCTTATAACAGTGGCCAACTAGATTATTATAGAAGACAACAAGTTTGGCATTTGTTTGTTATATCTATTCATTTAAAGTAGTGGTACCCAACTTTGGCTTCCTGGATGTTCTTGGACTACAATTTCCAGAAATCCTGGCCAGCATAGCTAATATTGAAAGCTTCTGGGAGGTTTTTGTCCAGGAACATCTGTGGAACTAAGATTGGGAACCGCTGATTAAACACACACACACACACACACACACACACACACACACACACACACACACACACACACACACCTCCTTTTTCTCTCCAGGACTGAAGGCAATTTACAATATTAAAATGAATAATATTAGAAGCAAACAAAAAACAACAAATTATTACAATATTTTAAAATATGTCATATTAAAAACTAGTGGATAAAAATAGTTTAAAACTATTCTAAAATGCATTTTAAACACACCATGCCCATTTTTAAGAACTTTCTCTTAAGCAGTAGGGACCACTCCCACTCTTAAAGAGGTGTTTACAGCCTCCTGGACCCAGGCGTGAATCCCCTTGGCAGATCTTTCAATTAGCCAAGAAGGGCAAGGGTTAAGCAGTGTGGTGGTAGAATGAACAGATCCAAGCATCCTGTCCACATCTTTGGGTCTCAACAATTGAAACTCATCTAATAACACTGGACCTAAGCATGGCTCACTGGATACATTCTTTGATTCTGCACCAATGGTGGAGTCCAGTTCACTGCGAATCTGAGCGATTTCCCCCTCAAAGTGGACAGCAAACTCATCACAGCATGCCGCTGAATGGTCCAGGGCTTCCACCATATCTCCTGGCTGAAGAAGTTCCTGGACCACCCAAAACAGCTCCACTGAACGGAACTCTGAGGAAGCAATACGGTTTGTGAAATGTTGCCTTTTTGCCAACCATATTGCCACGAAATAGGCCTGATAGAGAACTCCAAGCCGTATCCGATCAGACTCACAGCGATATTTTCTCCACTTGTGCTCCAGCCATCTCCCCTCCCGCTTCATTGCCCGCAACTCAGATGTATACCAAGGAGCGATCTGGGCTCTGCGTATGGGGAGAGGGCACATAGGTGCAATCATGTCAACTGTCTGGGTCATCTCCCTATTCCATAGGGCGACCTGAACTTCAACAGGAGCGCCAACCATATCAACCGGATAATCCCCCAGAGCTTTCAGGAAACCATCCGGATCCATTAGTCTCTGAGGGTCTCTTAATGGCTCCCCCACCCTTGCAGAGGGTCGGAGTAGCTAACAACCTAAACTTGACCAGGAAGTGGTTGACCATGACAATGGGGTCAAAGCCAACCCCTCCACATCCAAACCACCATCTCCCAGACTAGGTCCAGAGTATGGCTCTTCTCATGTGTTGGGCCGATGACATGTTGAGACAGCCATGAAGTCCTGAGCAATTCCAGTTAAGGCAGCCTCGGCATGATTGTTGAGATCCCCCAGTAACAGTCTCGGGGTCCTCAACACCAGGTCTGAGACCACCTCTGTCAGCTCAGGCAGGGTTGATACACAGCAGGGTGGGTGGCACACCAACAGAATCCCCAATCTGTCTCATGATCCCAACACATAATACGGGCCCTCCAGACCATTTCCCAAAGAGACAGGAAGCCTGGTCAAGGAGACAGAACTCCTATAGATTATAGCAACTCCCCCTCCCCAGCCCTCTGAGCGAAACTGATGCTGAACCGAGTACCCAGGTGGACATAGCTCAGAGAGGAGGACCCCACCCTCCTCTCCCACCCAGGTCTTAGTAACACATGCCAGGCTGACACCCTCATCCAGAATGACATTATGCATGAGGGCAGTCTTATTTTATACTGACCTGGCATTCAACAACAGCACTGTGTGGCTTGTGGTCTTGGTGATATGGACACCTGAGTCCTTCTGGCTAGGGGTGGAACCAGAAGAGGAGATAGTTGTAAAATATCTAACCTCTCTTTTCCTACATGGGCACGTTCCACTCCTACCACCATACCTTCCCCTAAGTAGCACAATTCCAATGGCTGCCCCCTCTGGGGGGTGGGTGGGTTGCTTAGCCTCTCACCATATAATCCAGCATTACTACTTATGCAAAAGTTAAGAGAAAGATTGGCATTCTCTTTGGACTTGTCTGTTTATTTAATACCTTTATTTAATAAATAGCTTCATTTGAAAAATTAATATACAATCTTTAATTAATTGATAAACTTTCCTCCCTTTGGAGTCCAGTCTTGGGAGAAAGGGACTACAAATGGAGTATAAGCTTTGACTCTTGTATAGAATGTATTAAAGGCAAAGATATACCTGGTCATGGGATTATCTCAAAATTATCTACCTGGACCATCCTCCGCCAACATTATCCCATATTCATGCAGAGGGAACTAACTAACTCCACTTTACTACTGTACGGTTGGTGGCATAAGTATTGTTTTTCAAACACAGTCAAAATAATGACATGAACTTTGGAGCAGATGTTACAATATAGTATGTCCTGTCAAATTAAAGGAAGTCTGTCATTTCGTCAGCTATTCTTATGTTGCTACAAGATACTCCCTCACTCCATTTTATGGCTTCCCTTTTCCATTCACTTTAAACAGTACGTGCCCTATCAATGTGATGTTCTCTTCAACACAAATGCTTGATATTGAAGCACCAAAATCAATTTCAATCTTTAAATACCAAAAATGTTTTATTTATGTAGTTTAAATTTTGTCACAATTCTCAATGCAAATGCTACTAATTTTATTCACTATATATGCTCACTTCCATCCCTTTCAAGATTTTATTTTTGATTCAGCCTTTTAAAGTTTCATGTGAGAATGAAAGCCTATGGAATCTACCCACATTGCAAGTGACTCACTGCCAGTGTATTTGTATATATTTTTTCAGCTCTAAGCAGTAGAAATGTCCTAGCGCTATTTCGGATATCCTAACCCTAATAAGAAGTAGGTTGCGTTGCTCTGTTGCAAGGGTGTTCTACAGCCCTCCAGGAAGTTTTGGATTGCAACTCCCATCAAACCTAGCTGGCATAGACAATGATGAAGAATGCTGGGAGTTCCAAAAATACTTGCAGGTGATGACATTGTGCCCATTAAAATGCCTGTTGAGTAGGGAGTGTCTAAATTCTGTAACCGTGAGCCATGCTATTCCCCAGGCAGGGACTCAAGTAACAACTGGAATGGTCATGTCACCCATAAAGTGGGTACTATTTAGCAGTAAGTATTTTCGCATTAGTGAGAAATGAATGAGTTCTCAGAATGTTGAAGACTGCTGAAGATAATCATAACTAAATTATCATGAAGAGATTCAAAATATCACAAATATTAATGACAGAAGATAACTCAGTGTTGAGCCAGGTATTTGTGTCAAGGCAACACAAACTCTTTGAGGGAGGAGATTTTTAATTTCTCTGAGTACTCTGCCCACAGCTGGAAAGGTTTGCACTGTCACGTCCTGCTCTGTCCAACAAGTCAAAAAAGAGATTTTTGTGACTTGCTTGTCTAGAGTAGACATATCAGTGGAAAATGAAATGAAACAGTGATTGAATTACAGTTCTGTGCAGATAAATTTTAGTATTTATCTGCACGGTATTTCAAGCATCCATTTCCATCTGGAAGATATGTAATATTGGGCTCTGGTGTATTATAATAGCTTATTAAGCAATAAACTATTCTATTTGATTTATACCATGAGATGATTTTGTTTTTGAGCAAAAGAGGTGTCCCATGCTACATCTATAACTGTGCTTGCCTTCTGTTGTGAATGAAATTGATGCCATCACAGTTGCTGCCCTCCCCTTTCCCCTTTCAATTTAACATAGAATACTAGAATCATAGAGTTGGAAGAGGGCCATCTAGTCCAACCCCCTGCCTTGCAGGAACCCCATCACAATATTTTCGACAGATGTCCATCCAGCCTCTGCTTAAAAACCTCCAAAGAAGGAGACTCCACCACCCTTTGTGGCAGCATATTCCACTGCCGAACAGCTCTAACTGTCATGTTAGCATTGCCCATAGCTACTTGATTCTGCAGGACAGTGCATGAAAATATTGGAATTCTTTAGCTTCTATTGCTCCAGACAGTGGGAAATTCAGGACTACACTCGCCGTTTTGGCTGCTTATCTTTGGAGAAGAGATTGTTATGGATGTTTGTTGGCTTAGTGAAACCAGGTTTGCTACACCTCTGGAGTTGAGGGGAAATGGTAGAAAAAACTTTAACCAGTGCAGACAATTGGCCTCCCAAAGCAGAATTCACATGGAAATAGCCCAGAGCACTCCTGACTGTTTCTGCAGACACGTCCTATAAACCATTCCACAAATGCTTTTCAGAATCACTCATAGTCCCTTAGGCCCACATTTAAGCCTCTGGCTGTTATCATCAAGCTGTTCTCTGTATTGTTCTTTGCAATACATGACTGAAACAGAGCTGTCTGTTGTTGAAACCCACCATTTCAGAACCAGTTGTTTCCCTGTTTCCACAGCATATAGTCTGGTCCCTTGTATAACTTCCAGCTGGTCAAGAGTTAAAAAAATATTAAAGTATTTATGTCATTTTTTTTCATGGTTTCCTGTGGCCAACGCTACACTCAAATGCTAGCTTTTTAAAACAAGCATGCTTGGGGGAATAAAAATGACAGTTGTGGTTCCTGAGCTAAGTCCTCTTGTAATTAATTTATAAATGAACAACAGTGTTTTTAGTATAAGTGGGAACACATCTTGCTTTGAATTTGTAATGAATTGCAACTGTAGGCGAAACTGTGCTCAAAGAGTGGCTGCTTCATATTTGCACAAAGCTCAAATCACACTTGTTGACCCAATCTTTGTGAAAACCACACACCCTATAATCATGGCTGGGAAAAGGAGACAATTATAAAAGTCACCAATCCCATAAGGATACTAGAGTGAAATCCAGAAGAGCATACACTGAAGTCTGTATGCAACTACAATGAGCTCGTCCACTGAACAGGGTTGAGGAGTGCGCATGTCCAAATTGGGGTGAGAGGGGGGCATCTCAGTTGCAGGCCATATACTGTATTAAAGGTACCCACTTTAGTCTGCACTCCAAGTAGGATTCCCATTTGTCCTCAACAAGCTTACACCCAGGCAAGTATTCATACAGTTGAAGTCTAGATGGAACTATGTCAGGGTTGTAGATTGTTTTTGCGGAGGCAAGCTTTGGAAAGAAGTACTTTTTGCCTTGATTTTTTCAGGTACTTGCCTCTTTCACCTTGAGGAATGTACGGGAAAGTATTAGATATTCTACACCATTGCTAAGCAAAAAGAAATTGCCACATTGAAAAAAGTATCAGGAACGCAAACAGCACCTCAATAATTATCAGTAATGTGTGGGCAAAACTTTCAAAACTTACATACCAAATAAACAAGGTAAGGCAAAATGCCCCATAGATCCTCAGAAGTTGTCCACCCCTGCATTAGCTACTTTGGTCCTAAGCCATGGAGGACTGTATAGAATAAAACCAGCAGGAAAATGTTGTAACAACTTTACAAAGCCGTAATTGTGGTTGTAAAATTATGGCTGGGAATCTAAACATTTCTTAGTCCTGCTGCTTTGAATGGAATTTTCTGCCTTTTTCTTTCTCCCCTTGGGATTTCCTAGCCAGCAAAATGTTCTCCAATACTTCCTGGGAGGCCCTGCTCATAATTCCTAAGATACTTCACCAAAATGGACCATTCTCCACAGGACTCCTTATCAGCACTTAGATAAATTTTATCTACTGCTATGCAAGAAAGCAGTGAATTAAATTAAATTGTCTCTGAGCTTCAGCCGTTGTGCCATCTCTTGGCATTAATAACAGGAAAGCAAACAACAAAGACTGTAACGGCCCTCATTTTGCAGAGGCCAAGGCACCCAGGGAGCAAGCATACGTAGTTCTGTTTTCTCTGCATCTTCTTTTATTGTGGCATTCACATTATATTAACTTATGACATATATCAATTTGAATTTAAAATTGTTATCTGTTTGCTCTGCCATCTGGGCTTCCAAACAGAAGCATTTCTACCCTTCTTGCTGATTAGCTGTGGAAGATTAAGTTGGGCAGTCCTGCATTGCTTGTACTGCACCTTGAGCATTATCCTTCACAGAATTTTAGACACCTTTTGACTTGCCTTTGTCTGACTATTAACTCTGGTCAGTTTCAAATGTTTGTGTACCATCCCGACAAAAACTGTTTGAAACTGAACTTGTAAATGTCTGAAATTGGCAAGAGTAACAAAGACCTACAACAATTCTGTGGTGGGAAACACTTTAGGCACAAACAGAGCATAACTGTCAAAATTAACAGAGCACGGCTGCTCCTTTTTAGGGAGATGTCCCATCTTCCCTCAGAATAATCCAACATTTTATGTGTCTGCTTAGATCACTCTAGTCAGAGTACCTTCAGTGAATGGAGATTTGTTGTGTGTCTGTATCAGAAGTGCTGGGACTACTGAGTCGAATACAAGTTATTTGTCAAGAGATCAGGTCATAATAATGAACCACATGAAGAGGCAGCAGATAGCCAAAGTATGGAGAGCTCAGGTGCTCAAGACAGTTGTGGCAGATCAGCCAGGCACTCAGTATTGAGGGAGGAAGCCAAGGGCTGAGTAATAGCCTGGACCAGGAACCAAATGGCACAAACAGGAGACAAAAAAAGCTAAGGAATACACACAGGACAGCAAGATCTCATTCACTCAAGTATGTTTTCAGCATAAACAGGATGTCTTTTGTAAACCTTTGAACCTGGGAAGGGAGTCCTAATGGATGTGACCTGTCCAAGTCCAGTAATACATCACTGTCAGAGAGGTATTTAGAAGCTGTGCTACTCAAAGTTCTCTGAACCCAGCAATTATACAACATTCTAATTAACCCCACATGAGGGAAAATCCCAGAAGCTGATGCTTCCCTTCCCCATCAGTTAACCTCTTCCCACCCAAACAAAAATAAATTTTCAAGGCTATTTTCTGACAAGTGTGAATGCCTCCAGTGTTGAGTGTGCTCACTGCCTCCCCTCTGTACAGTGGACCCTCATATAACAAACGGATTGTATAACATAAAATCTGTACAACATAAAAATTCTAGAGATAGGGGAAATTTGCTTAACATAATTGCCTATGGGGCAAATCCGTACAACATAAAAATGGCCGCAATTAGGGATTACTCTGTTTTCAGTGCATTCCTATGGGAAATTTGTATAAAGGATAATTTGCTGAACAGAATTTCATTTGGAAAGAATTAATTCCTTTATACAGGGTACCATTGTATCTGGTTTGTGGTTGCATATGTAGAATTCAGGCTAATTACCTTTTGTGTGTGTAGGGGAAGTTAAATCATTACAAATGCTCATATCTTCACTTCAAGCTTCTCTTTTCTATTATGTGCTTTTAGCTAATCAGTATTGTCATGTTCTCTATTATTGTTCTAAAATATTATTTGATTTATGACTTATGGGTGTTGAAATACACATTTTGCTGTTAATTAACCAGGGGTACTGCTGTGCACTGACACATTATTTAGTGGTGTATGGGTATGTGCATTTTTAAAATAACAAGCATGGATGGCAAGTAAAGCACAAAATGCAGATGAGTGGCTAGAGAAGATAATAAGTAAGCATATAATTCCACATGCCATAAGCTGTGAAATCCCTTTACTGTGGGTCTGTTATATTTGATAGACTTTTTGGCTTGTATTTACCATGGAGTATAAAACAGTGAAAGAGGCGAGTTCTGTATAATTGCTTCAGAGACTTGCTGAAGTTTAATTTTTATGGCAGCACTCTTATACTCACTAATGAGAACCTCCGCAGGGTTTTTTCTAGGTGAGGGGGGAAAGCTATAAAATGGTTTGTTAGGGAAATTTTGACACATAGTGTGTGTGCCAGTGCAACGCACTGTGTAAATCAAAATAATTAGGGTTCTAGGATGAGCAACATCCCCCCCCCCCCAAAGGACAGCTATGCTCACTTTCTTGGAATTAAGACCTCCTGAATGTCCAGGGCAGCTAGCAACACAGACACACAAACAAACGTACAGTATGGCAATATAAAATAACAGCTACAATGGTCTTCAATCATAAATCTAAAACCACAGATACCACACATCTAAAATTACAAGGGGACCTTACAGACGATTGCATTTTATTTGGCTCATATTTTTATGAACATCAACCTGTATATCTGGAATGATGGTTTAAAATTTGCTAAAAAATATCATAGGAACAAATAGCAGGAAATAGCAAATTAAGCATTTGCTTATTCCCTGAAATAGAACATTCCCTGAAATCGTTTTAACTGGCACGTCAACACAAGATTGTGTGGGACTAACTCGATCTCTTCCGGAAATGTATCTCTTAGCTTTCATCAGGGCAGGCAATGGTGTCCCCACAACCCCGAGAAAGGTGAAGTTGGACAGGGTTGCACATTTGCTTCTTTTAGCAATGATAACAGAAAAGAAGCAGAAATGGACAGTTTATCTCAGGCTGTGTATCTCTAGAAAGGCTGTGTGTCATTGCTAGAAGGAAGATCATTATTCTATACACAGAATTCTTCTAGTTTTGACCCTAATTTTTTCTGGACATGGCAGTTGGGGATGATCTAAGAACTGGAACTGGTCAGGAACCTTCATGCCATCCACAGATTTCTCCTTCTCTATGCCTGCCATAACCTTAAGACCATTCCATATCCTTAATATGTCTGAACATATTGTGCAAAATAAACAAAGTGAAAGATAATTTTAATGCCTAATCCCACCTCATTTTAATTATTCCCTTAATCATAAACTGAAAAGGGAATATTTGTTGTTGTTGTTTCGACTTACATACCAACCCATTGTTCAACATAATTATGCAAACAACAATTTGCATAATTATGTGGTTTGCAACATAATTATGCAAACAACAATTTGCCACTGCCCCACAGTGAGCTGGGTCTTCATTTGCTCTCCTTGTTATTTTGTCTCCTTGCATGCTGACAAAGGACTCACACTTGAAGCAACATTTCCATAATATCAGATTAGTGCTGATATAAAGACGCACACTCATTGTTTGCTTTGATGAGTAAGATAAATATTCATGGTACATGGAATCTGAAGTTGTTCTTTCTGTGAAAGCCCACATGTTCAATGTCTGGCTTAGAGAAGAAGCATCATTAGACTAGAGAGAAGGGGCCCCCATGTTTTCCATCAACAAATGTCACCTAGATGGCCACTAATGCAAATTTAATCAGCATATAAAGATGATCTCAAATCACAAGGATTTTATAAAGAACAGTCACTATTTGACAAAATAATGCTATCCTCAGAAGACAAACTCATTAAAAAAACTTCATAGCTTCTTGCAAGAATGGAAAACGGAAGATGAGCAAGTGAAAGAAGCAATTTATTATTTATTTATTTATTATTATATTTATATCCCACCCATCTTCCCGTAGGAACTCTGGGCGGCTTACAGAGTAGCGGCCAGCACGGCAATGAACAACAGTCCGACAATAAACTAACAACTAAACAAAATTAAAACAAGTGAACAATTCAAAACTGTTTAAAACAGTTTAAAACAGTTTAACGCCCCAGCATCGCCGGCTGGTACAGAGGCGAGGTACTTAAAGAATAGTATAGATGGCGGGGAGGAAAGAAAAAAAAAGAAAAAAAAAGAATTTTGGTTATATAATTGAGCTAGAGAAATTATATAATATTATTATATTATTATAAAAAATATATAAAACATTTATCGTTGGCACTTTACCACCAACTAGTTTAGCGAAAATGTTCTCAAAAATCTGTCTAATAAATGTTGGAAATGTAAGAACCATGATGGGACTTATTATAATGTATGGTGGTCTTGTGGTGAGGGCTAAGAAATTCTGGGTTAAAATACATAGATTACTTAAGGAAATAACTAAACTGAATATAGAATTTAAACCAGAGATGTTTTTATTAGGTATTATGCCAGAAAATGTCAACATACAAGATAGATATTATATATTACATGATCTGACTGCAGCCAGAATAGTATGGGTCCAAATGTTGAAAAATGAAAATACACCTATGGAGGAAGCAATTATACAACAAAATTTAGACTATTCTGAGATGGATAGAATGATAATGATAATTAAAGAAAAAGAGGATTCTGAATGTTATTTGACATGGAATAGATTTTATGACTGGTTTGAGAGAAGAAATGGTGCATTAGGTGGAGTTGAGACATGATGCAACTAATATATTATACACCCAGATAATACAGTATGATGAATGACAACTGGATCCTTTTAGTTTTATTTGATACTTGTGATATGTAAAGATATTTTGAAACTTTCTGGAAAGAACATAATAATTAGTAATGTTTGCAGTGCTTTGATTTTACCAGCAACTTTTTCTTTAAGACGTGCTTTTATATTGCAGCTCTTTCAAACATTTGATTGGAGGTCTGGATGATGTGTCCAATAAAGCATATGAGGATGCTGAAGCAAAAGCAAAGTAAGTATCCATTAATTTTCTAACTTTTTCTATTCTTTCAATATTCTTGTATGCATGCTCTTTTTTAAAAAAAAGTGGGAAAAATTCAATTACAGTACTTTTTGAAGAGCACCCTTTTTTATTTCCATAAAAGTAAACAATTAAAAGCAATGAAAGGAAAGAAAGTTACTGCTAACAATTTATATATGAAGAGCACATTAGATGACATTTCAATAAATACTGTCTGGAGGTTTACAGGACACAAGAGATGGCTTGTTGTTTTGCTTGGCTTAGCAATTCAGAGATAGGGTACAGCTGGACTAGGCGGGTTCCTGCCAATTGTTTCCATTGCCCCTCGTGTCAATGGTAATAGTAATGGAAGGGAGAAAACAGGACTGGTTTGGGAAGGGAGAAGGCAGCCAGCTGATTTCCCATCCACAAAGACAGGACAACTCCCTGGGGATAATGGAGGGCAAATGAACCCATTGTTACCACTTCAAGTCAACTTAGGATCCACTAAGGTTAGCCAGCCCTGTTGGATGTAGCAAGGAATGGACAACTTTGCCTCATTCCTTGCTACAAATGATCAGGATTTGCCATATGGGTTTCAGGTTTTATTTCACAGAGAGTGCAATGAAAACTGCAAGGTGTATATTAAACAAGGTACAATAGATATTGAAAGGCTGTATAATTAATAGTGTTTCAGCAAACATATTTGTCAGTAGTGATAGATGTTCCAACTAGGAGACGTGCTGAACAGACCACTCCTACAATTTTAGAATAGAATTTTACTTGTCAAAAATCCATATATAAATAATCCACATTCCAACTAATTAATGATCTTAATAGAAAGTCTTACAACCATGCATTATCATTTAATATTTTCCATGAAACCAGAAATGACTTCTATAATTTATTTTCAACAAACAAACAGAAACAGAGTTTGCTGAGAGACTATAATGTGAGTTGCCTCAATAGTATAGAATTTGAATTGCAACATATTTTTATATCGATAAATTCTCTAAGGCATTGTTCATAATTCTTTAGTATTTTTGTACAGTTTGATTCCCCCCCCCCCCCCCGTTTCATCAAGGCTTAGCAGGGTGGGTATCAAAAAACATACAGGGATTCTTTGAAGGTTATTATTCTCCCTCAGACAATAGTTATATATACATATTTGAAGCCTTTTGACCCAGAGTGTGAAATATTGTGTTGCAAAGCAGGATATCATCTCTAGTCTGTTACTTTGGAGGGGACAAGTTCCTCAAGGTAACTTTCCTGATCAAAGGATATATCTGCACATTTCATTGGATTGTTGCAATATTGTCTTGTTTAGCAAAGTATGCATCTTTAGTAAAATATATGCTTTTTATGTAAGACTTCCTATATAGTTTATGAAAGTTCCGTGGAAGCTTGGAGAACAGGCCTATGAGAGTTCTATACCTGAGGAAGTGTCCTACAGTACATAGAAGGTTCGGTCAAGGAAGATTTGCTGATCTCAAAGATGTTAGTGTGATTTTAACTAGTGGGCAGTTAGCTGGTAGATACTTTACTTTCACTTTTAATATTGGTATAATCCAGTGAAAACTCTCCTGTTTATACTCTAAATCAGGCAGGTCCAAACTTCGGCCCTCCTGATGTTTTGGACCACACCTCACAGAATTCCAAGATTAGATTGGAATGGGAGTTGCTGTCCAAAACGTCTGGAGGGCTGAAGTTTGGACATGCCTGCTTTAAATAAATGCCCATGTTTAATGGGTGTGGGAAGGGCTGCTGAGACACTCCTGGCCATTTTACATCTAAAGAGCTTATTAGACCAGGGTGAAGTGAAACAAATATGGAATACAAATTGGAGGTCTCCTGCTGACCTTAGACTAAAGAAGCTCCCTGGATAAGTAGCAAAGCGTTTCTATCTAGCAAGTTAAGAAGTCCAGTTGCCATGACTCATCTTCCGGATCTCACCGGGATGACTGAGAATCTTTACAGATACACTCTAAATACAAATACTATATTAATAACATGTTAACTATATTTCATCAAACTAAATCTTATTTGATTAGTCATTTCAGGTTTTATTTGAGGATTTTAACAATGTTTGTGTTGCCTTTTCATTCCATGCTAAAGAAGCTGATCTAAATGGCCACAATAACTGTTTGGCTTCAATCTATAGAACCCAATAAAATTTAAAACTTCACTCTTTCTTGCCTCTAAAATAATTCTTCAGAAAATGAGCAGATATATTTCATGCCAAATACCATAGATAATACGTCTGGCCTCTTCAAAGTGACTAAAAGGAGAAAAGACTGAAGAGAACAATGCAAATAGAAAAGAAGCCATATTTAGGTTTCATAAATGTGTGCCTCTCAATTGTTCCTTTCTTTCTACAGCATGTGGCAGAGTTCCTTTAAGAGGGTATTTCATGTTTCCTCTAATTGATTTTCACTAATTGCCTTTCAAGGGAATATCTTTTCAAGTATCAGAGTGTGAAGTAACAGCAGGAGGCACCGTTCTGGCTAAGTAAGGTGCTGGCTTCTTAAATAAGATAAGTGGCATAATCCTATTGCAGTTTTGTCAGTTTGCACTACAAGATATTAAATAATTTCCCGTGAGTTCAGAAAGTGTTCAAACTCACTTTTTAACTCTGTGAAAGTCAGCTACACCCCATTGAGCTCATTGGCCGAAAGTTGTGATACATAGTTAAAATATGGACTAGTATGTTCAGATTCTGTATCAAACATATCAAATATTTATGATTTGAATGAAAAAGCAAAGCAAAGCAAAGTGTTCTGCTTCTATACCGACCCATAGTGCTTCAAACACTCTCTGGGTGGTTTAGAATTTAATTATGCAGGCTACACATTGCCCCCCCTCCCCCGAAGGCTGGGTACTCATTTTACTGACCTCAGAAGAATAGAAGGCTGAGTCAACCATGAGCCGGCTTCCTGGGATTGAACCCCAGTACATGAGCACAGGTTTTTCTTTCTTTTTAGGAAAGATTCTGTCCCTAAATTTGTAATGTCATATATTTATAATGTGTTCATCTTTTTAAATTGCCTTCCCTGTCATCCTGAGATCCTTGTGGATACCAGGTAGTTTATGCTTTTAAAAGTAAAATAAATCATGTACTGTATGTATATATCTAGATGTATACATGTAGGTATACATGTATATTTCAGTTGTGGAAAGTAGCTTTACCCTCTATAACCCTATATATCTAGGCTTCTTTCTTTTTCCTTTTGAAATACACCCCCCATGTATTCTAAGGCAATTCTTACTATACCACACTATCCAAAGTGCAAAAGTAAGAAGCATTTTTCATTAATGTAGCAATCAAAGGCCAGTGGTGTCACAGTGGCAAATATTTTGACTGTAGAGAGTTGCTTGGCGTGACTACTGCTCAACTAGTGTCAGCTGTGCCTGAATCCCCCTATTGGTGTTCCTCTTACCCTCTTTTGGCACGTGGCTACTTAGGCTGGGAGCTAAGACTGAGTGAGATTTGTTTTCATTGTCTTTCAGGCTGAGTAAATCCTAGCCGATATATATTGGCTCGCTGCCTTTGTGGTAGCAGTGATTTGTAAGCTGAGCCACAAATGGTTGGTTTTTAACAAGAGGGTGCTGATGCTGCAAAGCACCAAGAATCACAAGGATATTTATGTGCATGATCTACTATTTTCACTTGGATGTGTGTGTGTAAAATTAAGGTGCTATAAATTTGTTTATCATTCAGGTTGGTAAGGGATATGCCAATCAGCTTTGGTTTCGATGTCAGGAGACAATTATTTTTTCTGATTTACTGACATTGTAGGCACAACAATTTAGGGATGGTTCGGAAAGCCATGGGTGGCCCTGATTTAGCCTGTCACAGCTAGAGCAGCAGTGCAGTTTGCGAGTGTAAATTTGAAGAGCGTGGGAAGTACCTAAATAGACTGCTGAACTGAAATGAACAAGTTGAGCCTTGCAAATACATTGTATTTTGCCTTCAGTTGCCATCTGGTGTTCAGTACTCCTGTAATGCCTATGCTGTCATGTTTCAAGCCATTCATTTTGGGTGTTCCTCACAGTCAAGTCTCTACACATGAGTCCAAACTTCACTTGGTTGAAAAACAATATTTGAGGAGGACACACCTACAGGAGGCAGAACTCTTTGAGTGGCCCCGTGGTAAAGGGCAAAGAGGCTGATTGTCCTTTCCCAAAGTTATTCTTCTCCCTGCAGGGAAGAGATAAATGAGTCACTTTCTCTTTTAGCTGGGAAAGCATATGGAGAGATGGGATTCTTAACCAACAAAAGACTACAGGGGCTTTCAGAGAAGATATTATCAGCCCTCACCTGACCTGGCTTCAAGACTAAAGCTTCCAACACTTTTTTTCTTTGTTCAAAAAAGCAGGAAAAATATCTCTTAA
This sequence comes from Phrynocephalus guinanensis, assembly GCA_037367245.1. NCBI lineage: Eukaryota > Metazoa > Chordata > Lepidosauria > Squamata > Agamidae > Phrynocephalus > Phrynocephalus guinanensis. The sequence goes on along the minus strand of CM074735.1, from coordinate 44,818,839 downwards.
GCATGAAAAATAATTTAGTTCCCCTAAAGCTAGCATCCTATACACATTAGAGATGGGCACGGGCCGAACATTTTTTTTGTTTCCGTTACCATTTGTCGTTTCCGTTATGTAAAGAAACGACAAACGAAAATTGTGATGAAAATGCAACGAAACGAACAGAACCACGAAAACTGTGGTCGTTACGTTTCATTTCCGTTAATGGCGACGCGCAATGAAATGAGCTGTTTTAAATGTTAAAAAATGCCCTGGACATCCGTAAAAACACAGCGATAGTTATTTATATTGTCTGATAATACCTACCAGGGGGTAGGGGTCCTTAAAACGTTTGTTTGTGTCTTCTCCCATTGGAATGTATTTTTCTTTTCCCTTTAAAATGGATGTCACCACCAGCCACAAAATGGAGGCAAGCCATGTGATGGGATCATGTTCAACCAATAGCATGCCCAGGTTGCAGACTGGGCGGGCAGGTCTGGCAGCCACAGAGGGCATAAAAAGCTCTGGCAGCCCCCGTCCTCCTTGCAGTCTCTGGTGGGAGTTAGGGTGGGATTGCTGTCTCTGCGACTCTAGCTTCAGTCCTGCAGCCTCCCTGTGTGCGTGTGTGCATAGCTCTCGGTGAGTACCCTCCCTTGCCCCGCAGTGCAGTCACTCTACGGCTGCCTTGCACCCTGGGCAACGCCCTCCGCTGCCTTTGCAGCCTCCCTGCATACCTAGTCTATACTGTGTCTCTGCCAGCATCCATTTTTTTAGTGTTTTCCCTCTGGTCTGGGGCGTTGGAGGATGCCTGCGCACGGAAATTTTTTTAAAATCGCACAAAAAGCGGGTAGAAACAACAAATGAAAAAATAAAAAACCGTAACAAAATTTTTCAAAAAATTTCCGACAAACGGAAACGAACCGAAACAGACCTCTCAACGACAAACAAAAAACCAAAACGCCATTTTTCTGTTTCGTGCCCATCTCTAATACACATATACACAAGAGAAAGCCTCCACTTTTGAATAAGCACATGTAGGATTTTAGTGACTAATGTCATTGTTAATTTTAATTAAGAAGTCAGTGTTGCCATGTGTTGCCCCATGCCAAGTAATGTGACTGAGAGTACAAACTTCTTAATGTGCAGCAATTTCCCAACAAGATTTACACCAACTGCATTAGCCTGAAGGCATAACTAATAGGATTGTACTGCAAAATAAAGTGTAGTGTTTTCTTAAACTGTGGGTAGTTTTGAATGCCTATTTTTGACCTTATGTTTTATATTTGCTTCCTATGAATGTATGGGCGGTTGATTGGTTGAAATTTCCCAGTTTTTATTTGCCATAGTTTTCATCCTTTACTTTTCTCAAGAAGTTCAGGGTATGATATGAGAGTCTTTTATTGTTGTTTTGTGTTTTATAACTACAGCCAAGCTTCTAAACTGAGACAGGTGGGAATCAGAGTTTGGATAGGATATGACTTAGATGTCACATGTCCAAATCAAACTACACTATCCATACTGCCTTCTCCTTCATATTACACTAAGCTGTTTTCCTCAGCGAAACTGTTAGACTCCTGTACATGCCACGGCAGCAATGAGAGGTAGAGGAAAGGAAAGCACTAGAGGCAACAAGAATGTGCTGAATGTTTTAATCCTTAAACAAAGGAAATATAAGAGCAATGCTTGCATTTTAGAAGTGCCAACAGCTAGAACACTTGTTGAGGGCTGACAATGTATTTCCCTCTTTACCCATGAAACTTCAGTAAACGTGCCAGTGAAGACAGAGGGAGAAGGCCAATTAAGCTGGTTCAAGGGAAAGCTATAATGAGAAACTGAATGAGTTTATTTGTGCTTTATTCCCAAATTAAACAGCCCTTCCAGAAAGTAATGGGTTTGCTCATTATGATAATGGTTGAGAACAAGAGAGCTTTTCTTTCTTTACAAAAAGTATTTTCTGGTTGATGGGAATGCAAATTGATTGAGTGGTGTGAAGACACTGCTGTCTTGTCCCCTGAGCTGCCTGGTTTTGTGATTAGCTCAAGGTGGAAGCCATGTTTAAGTTATGCCAGAGGCAAGGCTAGTGTAGTCAAGATTGGCTTGAAATGGGAAAAGACCACTAGGATCAAATGAGGAGTTTGTAACTACCTCTTTGAATTCAGTATAATGGCAAAAATTGTACAGACTATAGAATTAACTATAATTATGCCACTGATGTTTCATTTAGTAGTATTAATTTTTTTAAACTGATAAATACTGTAATAATTGTGAAATGTATATGAACCTTACCCTGTTAGACAAAGAATTTAAGATAAAGCATTTGTCTGCTTCTACCATACTGGGAGTGGGGGACATCATTCTAGAGGTGTAAAGAAATTCAAAGGTAGAATGCATGACTGAGATTTTCAGGAAGAGAAATATTTTTATCAGTTGCAAAGAAAAATCCTCTAAGATTAGAATTTAGAAATTCCCAGGAGGAAAAAAAATCTACATGTGATATTTTTATTTAAAATAATGGCTGCAATCCTGTTCATACAGCTATGCTGTGTAAAGCTAGTGACATCATCAGCTTCGGTGATTTTTCACAGCTGATGTCATCATTGGCTGTAGGTCCTTGTGGAATTCTTTTCATTATGGGGAAGCTGCTGGGGGTTGGAAAATTGAAGGGGAGTCTTTAGTTTCCAAAAATAGCCTCAGTTTGGCCATGAATGCATTTGAAGTTAAGTACAATAAATAAAAATGAAAATGAAAAGAGAGAAGAAGCCAACAAATGAATCTATATACAAATATTACCTGGTTGATGGCTTTAAAGTATCAAATAAGAATCTGCATTTAAAACATGGAGGACCCTTCTGCTGCCAGTGATTGACGGGGCAGTTACCTCCTCTTCACCTGTGTCTCTGCTCTGAAACTCGGGGGGGGGGAGGAGGAGGAGGAGGAGGCAGCTTCTATCCTGCCTTTCCTTCCTTGTAGCATCCATTCTGTGCATGCTACAGGGAAGGGAAGGCAGGCTAGAAATCACCACCACCACCTCTTCCCCAGGACCGGGGATAACATCACAGCCACCGCCACTTATGTCTGTGCTGGGCAAACATCCATCAGTCCCTGCTCTGGGCAAACATCCATCAGTCCCTGCAGAGCAGGGACCGATAGATCTTTGCCCAGCCTGGGCACCTTGCAAGGCAAGCAGTGATGGTGATCCGCCACTGCCGCTTGTCTTGCAACCTCATGGGCTGGGAGAAGTTCCATTCTAAAATGCCCCGCCATGAGCACTCCGGCTGGAGCCAGAGCACTCGTGGTGGGACATTTTAAAATGGATCTTCGCCCAGCACAGGAGGGTTGCATGGCTAATGGCAGTGGCAATCTGCTGCCACCACTTGCCTTGCAACCCTCCTGAGCTGGAAGAAGATCAGTGGGTCAATGCTGTGCCTGAGTGGAGCATGGACCCATGGATCTTTACCCAGCCCATACTGCTTAGAAGGGTAGCAGCGATGGCGATCAGCTGCTGCCACTTGCCTTGCCACCCTCACAGGCTGAGAGAAGATCCATTTTAAAATGTCCTGCCATGACTGCCACTGCTGCTTCCCTTCCCAGCAGCACGGGCTGGGGGAAGATCAATGGGACCCTTTTTTGCCCACCAATTTGCCTCCCCACTAGAGGAGGTGGGGCTACGAACTAGCACAAACTGCCAAAACGGTGGTTCATATCCATCACTAGATATTACTCCACTACTGAAAGCCTTAATGAAAGCCTGTTGTTTTCTAGGCCAAATTCGGTATGTTGGCAGTAATTTTTAAGTCCTAAATGAACTGGATCCTGACTGTTTAAATGACTGCCTATCACTTTAACATAGCCAGGAAAAATGTCTTTTTTGTTACTCTCATGTTGTAAAATACACTCCCCTCTGTGATGAGGTCAGTGCTTACTCTCAAGAAGCCCACCCTCTCACTGGCTTTTCAAACCTGCTTTGAGGTTCATGTTAATCATGTTAATGCCTTATTGTTTGATTTCTTTTTCTTTTGATTTTAATCATTTCATAGTTTGATTAATTTTAATGATAATATTTATTGCTTGTTTTAATGTTGTTCTAATAAATTCAGTAGGATAAAAATGGAATAAATAAAAGATAAATCCTAGTTTAATTTTAGGCCTTTCCAGGAGACTTTATTAAATATCAAGACACTCCCCACCCCCTTTCAGGATGCCTGAGTCAGGGACTCAAATTATTTATAAGGACAAATTTGAATGAGAGGAACAAGTCTAAATGAGAGTGGGGCTGTCCAAACAGATATGATGAACAATAGACTTAAGTCCTAAATTTTTACTATAATTTTGGGGGGCTGTACTGTTATTTTGGGGGAATAACTGGATTTGCAGTTGGGAACTAATGAAAGGAGGAGGGAGAACAGGGCTTGCAGTAGGAAGGAAACAGCAGGAAACATTTTATATTAGTCATACTGAGGTAACTTGATAAAGGAAACTGAAAGGTTCAGAACCCTCTCTTTTAGAATGGTTAGTAATATGGATTTCAGATGCTATCAATCAGTGATCCAAATAGGACTGCAGAACAGAAAGGAACAGCCTCTTTTGTTTGGAGGGGGGGGGGATTGGTTTCATTCAGGATAACCCCATTGCTTGCAAAGGGCAGCCAGATCCAATAAATCTACAATGTTTTATGGGGGTGCTAACACTTCATCTTAAACCAATACCATACACTTTTAGAGAGAGCCCGATTTAATCCCAACTAAAGAAGAACTTGTTAAGCACTTTAAGCAAGAAAACCATTGATGGTATTGGAATCACTGGTTATTATTGTAACTGATACACAAACAATATTCTGTAAAATCTCCAGGAACCCAGAAGCCATTTAGCTTCAAGAAGCCTTTAGTTGTTCTCCACTCAGGGATTACATGCACACTTTAAGACCCATTTGATGTGTTTCCTTGCCACTTTCTCCTTTCCAACATGTATGCAAGTTTTCAGTCAGTAGCATCCAGAGGGCAGGATTGTTCAACTTTGTGACTGTAGAGTTCCAATTGAGGGCAGAGATTTAGGCAAGATCACTTCTGATAGCACCACTGTGAGAATAATAGAATAATGATGTTGGAAGGGACATATAAGGTCATCAGGTCCAACCTCCTGCTCAGTGCAAGAATCCAGATCAAAGCAGAGCTGACAGATGGTAGTCTAATTTTCTCTTCGATGCCTCTAACCTTGGAGCGCTCACCACCTCCAAATTAAATGGCTCCATTGCCATACTGCTCTAACAGGAAGTTTTCATTGATATTTAATAAGAATCTGGCTTCCAATAGTTTGAGCCCATTATTCTATGCCCTGCACTCTGGGATGATCAATAACAAATTATGCCTCTCTGCCGTACAACCATATTTCAAGTATTTGAAAAGTGCTACCGTTATGTCCCCCTCAGTCTTCTTTCCTTAAAGCTAAACCTGTGCAGCTCTTTCAGTCTTTCCTCATACGGCTCCATGGAAGCTGGCATATGGTCCAGTTTTCTGCTTTTTTCCCCCTAGTCCTGACCAGCTCATCCTGGGGCTGGTTAGCACTCTTTAATTTTTTTTTAAACCCCCCCCCCAAGCGCTGAGCAGCTGGCCTTCGGGCTGTCAGCACTGTTTTTCCCCCCATTTTTTTTCCTAGCACCGACCAGCTCATCCTGGGGCTGGTCGGTACTTTTAATTTTTTTTTTAACTTTCCTCTCCCCCAAGCGCTGAGCTTCACCTTGCATAAAAGCGGGACGAAAACATTTGCTTAAAGTCATATATTTGAGAAAATACACATGTCATGTAATATAAACTTGTACAGTACATAGATGACTCACTAATAGAGATGGGCATTTTGTTTTGGAAGATATCCGGTTCTGAAATGAAGCACGGCGGCAAATCTGCCATTCAGTACTGGGACGAAGGCTCTGGAATGAAATCAACTACTGACTTATCTTCCTTTGGGTTATGTGGGGTGAAACTCCAATCAGGAAGCAGCCTGTGATGCATCATCTTTCCTTCCCCCATGGCGCTGGTCAATCAGGAGGTACACAAGGACATGCATCATCCTGCCTCCCTCTTTGATCAGCCATGCCACCATGTGGCATGTTACAAACTGCTTCCTGATTGGAGTTTCACTCTGTGTGACCCAAAGGAGAAGTCGTCAGTGGTTGACTTCATTCTGGAGGCTATGTCCCATTTCCAAATGGCAGCTGCCATGTTTCGTTTCAGAACTGGACCTCTTCCAAAACAAAACGCCCATATCTATTCACTAACATATTTCAAACGATACCCCATATAATTACAATAAATATAATTCTTTTAGGGCTTTTTATAATTCAAAGTATCTGGATTCATGGTTTTTCCCTATATTTAATAATGCAAAACATTATATTATGCATTTGTTCCCACAGAACTCATGATTGCATCATGATTGATATATGACCATATATGACAATTCAGGTCTCAGTTTCAGTTTAAATTTCTCTCTCTCTCTCTCTCTCTCTCTCTCTCTCTCTCTCTCTCTCTCTCTCTCTCTCTCTCTCTCTCTCTCTCTCTCTCTCTCTCTCTCTCCCTCTCAATAATATATTCATATGATTTTCCAGAAAAAAAAACATTTTTTCTAGTAGAAATAAAAGAAATATTTCTAAGACAGGTCTTCAGAGTTTCTGGGCAAAATCTTGTATCAGAAATGGAAAGTGTTCTTTCATACAGAGTAACTCCTTAACATATGAGAAGAAATGAAACCATATGTGAAGGCAACTCCATTTTCTTTGCACCTGGTCCTCTAAACATCTCTCTAAGCCTTCAACAGTTTACTCATGAGAAGATATGTGAAAGTCAATGAGACCCTTGAGTATTCATGAGTTTCATTATTGCATTCTCAACCCATACTTGCAAAGGTGAAAATCTTGATCTTGATTATGTATTAACAACTTCACACTGAAGTAGCATTTACAGTCTTAAACAAACTACAGATTAGGTATATACTGTAAGTAACATAATGAGATAAATATGCTCCAACTATATGCATATGCACAGCTGCTAAAATAGCCATTGTTTACAAATCAGTACCAAATGTACTAAAATAACAGTTTTGCACTGAAATCTGCATATTTGTTGAAGGAAATATGCTCTTTGCTGTATATCTCAGTTGCATTATCAAGTTAGGTGTCTTTCTAGGAATAAATAAGTCCCCGGCCACATATTCAGAATTTGAAGTAACATATGTAGCTTTGACTGACCTCTATAAACAGAAATATGGTGGCATATGGACATTTATTTTTCTAAACTACAACTCTCAGAATATTCACAGCAGCATGTCCCGTGGAATTCTAGGAGTTGCACTACAAAAATAAAAAAAAATAAGAAAAGTTCCAGTGACATCTGTGTTAGGTAGTTCTTATAGTCGTTGATCCCTACATAAAGACTAGGGCAACTATTTTATTTCAAGATAATATTGGAGCAAGTGTGTTTTCTCATTAAGCCTGCTTTCCTGTTTTCTCTTTTGTACTTATTTATCACAAAACACACACAAATCATACTAGTTTAATGAAAATAATTTGCAAGCTGTTGTGGATCATGATACAAATGTCACCCTTCTAAGAAAGCCAACACATAAACAGTGATAAACAGTTACATTTGCAAAACACTGTGATCCAGTATACTCAGTATTGAGTGTATTAACAGATTAACTCATTTATAGAAATGGATGCTATTAAGATTCATAACAATGCCATCTAGCAGTTATTTTTTAATATGACTTTTACTCTGCACTGGTTTTAGGTTTATAGCCAGTTTGTTCATTTTGTAACTTTGTTTATTTGCATTTTTATGTATTATGAAATGTCATATTGTCAACTTAGTCCTGCTCATTTCAATTTTACAATTTCCCTACTTCATCTCAGTTTCCATGGAAACCTGAATTGGTATGACAACAGAGAATAAAGACATGAAGACAGTTCTTCAAGGATATAAATGATCTCAATATAAAATTCCACAGATTATATACCCGTCAGAAACAATCTCCATATTAGAATTTGAGTTACGTTTGTTTTAGAAACTAAAATTACAGATTTTGTGGGGAAAGAAATAAGGGCATAGCCTAATTTCCTAGTCTGTTTGTATTAGAAAATCAGAAACCTAAACTCAAAAGACAGGTAGAATATTGGATGAGGACCACAGAATTAAAAAGAAAAGGTTCGTAGGTTTATCATCATAATGCATACAGATGGGGAAATGTTAGAAGTTATAGGCTTCTGACCTGATCCTGTGGTTTGGATTTTCACAAACCTCAGAGGGATGAAGGTTCTCTTTGCAACTTCTAGTGGAAAGCCAGTGGCCACCATGACCTTTGTGTGTACCACAAGCTAAATTTAAAAAAATGTTTCTGCTCCAAGTGTATCTTACAGCACTTCTAGTATGAAAATCTATCCTCTCTTCAGCTCTGTGAAAAGATGCTTATCTGAGTGGATTTAGCTTCATTTGTTTGTCAAGACGATAGTAATGGTAATTAAAATGTGACAAGTGATCATTACAAGCAGCAATAATAAGAGGTTTATTCCATGCCACATCAGAAAACTCTTTTTGGGTCACTAAACCCCAACTTGGAAGAAGCTGGCGACTAGCCATGATGAATATTAACAAGATAACAACCATTGTGGCCCCCTAGGCAGGTGCATCTAAGGGTTAGGGTTGTATATCATGACTTGGTTAATCCTTGCATGGGAAAGGAGAAAATGCAAATGCAATTCCCCTTATTGTCGAATGGCAAAATAGAGAAGGGGACTCAAGCCTGATTTTTGTACATTTCAGTAACTGTCAGAACATGTGATAGGTTCTCATTAGAGATGGACACGAAACAAAATTTTTATTCATTTTTTTATTTTTTATTCATTTCATTAGGTAACAAAATGAATACTGAACCACTCTCTCAAAGAAAAATGAAATGAAACAAAACGGAAATGTTCATTTCATTTCATTTTGTTTTTCATTCCCCCATCTGGCATCCTCTCCTACCTGATGTTGCCGGCTGCCGCCCAGCCCAGGACTCACCGCTGCTGCAGACCAGCCCCTGCGGGGAGGGCTTCCACAGTAGCGGGGCGGCATCCCACTGGCAAAACAAAAACAAAAACAAAAAAACTGATCAGCCTGCACTACAGCTGATTGGCAATTGAATGATTTAAAACAAGCACCAACCTGGCCCGTGAGCCATCTGGCCGGCACTTCTAAATAAATAAATAAATAAATAAATAAATAAATAAATAAATAAATAAATAAATAAATAAATAAAAGCATTGCTGGCCAGTGCTTCAATAAAAAAGAAATAAAATTTTAAAATTTTGCAAGCTACACAGTCTGTTTGATGCATTCAGTCCTTGTTAGCTTGCATAGGCTTTTCCTTGTTCACTTCATTAAACAGGCTGCCTTACAAAGACACATCATCAAGGAAAGGGGCTGTTGCCAGACGGGCTCAGTTTCTCTTATTAGAGCCATCTCGACAGTCTTGCGATCCCCAGAGGCAGCCCAGCGTCAGACAAGCACAGTATAAATCAAATCCAATTTTACCCTTCAAACATTGATTATGCAAAATAGAGAGATTTGTGTTGTTGCTTGCTTCCATCCCCTCCACGTGTTGCTGGCAGAGCTCCACGGAAATTCTGGGGATCCTTAATGCTGCAATCACCCCAGCAAGAAGACGGGTGGTTCCTGTGCTAACTTAAAAGCAGTGTTCAAGAGAAGAGAGAGGATTGGTTTTGGGCAGAACGCCACCATTGGTGAGTCACCTTGACACAAAAGAGAACATAAAATAAAATAAAATAA